>CM053790.1:3240873-3840873 GCA_028749045.1 Cupressus sempervirens | reverse complement strand
GCCAAAAATATTTTTTAACTATTTGTCATTGTTTATATATCCTCTCCAAAATTGATGGTTGGAGGTATGAATTAGGATTGAGAAAGAAGTTGAATGATATTGTTCATGTTTTGTGGAATGAAATAAGAGATATAAAAAAAAAAGCTCTGGTTTTCCTACAATTACTTTTATTATTATTATTTTTTGTTTAATCTTTGTGTGTCGAGTCCCAATGTTTTAAATTTTATATTGTAATGAGATCTTTACAACTAGGGCACAAGTTGTTGAACTGCCACCTAGAAAGTATTTGAGACATCATGTCTCCTGCTTGTGTAATCTTCATGTGAACAAATCAAAACATGTTGAAGAATTGGTAGGAAGAATGTCCCATACTTTTCTTCTGGTTGAGTGTAGGAATTGGTTGCAAATAGAAGTGACACATGTGGGGTGAAAGGGAAACATCTCTATGTGCTTGCTGTAAATGAATCGATGCAACTTGTAAGGTGTTGTTTGTGTTTGATGTTTCTGTCATTCATCTCATGAAATTGATTTAGTTTTCTCCTATTTCTTCTTTCCATCTCATTGTGAAGCTAGTATAGACTTTATTCTTGTTTTCTCCTCATCATATTGGTATCAGAGCGAGACAAGGTCTTGCTGGGAAGTGTATGTCTACAGAAGAATCACAAGATGAAGCTAAGGCTCACACCATGCCTCCAAAAAGTATGACTCTTGATGCCATAATAAATATGATGGAGGAACTTCTAAAAGAGAAGTTGAAGGAGTTCAAGAAGGTGTCTAGTGACAATGATAAGGAGAATGAGATGGAAGAAGGTGCCAGCGGAGATGAAGAAGGAGAACAACACCAAGATCCACCAATAGAATTTCCTATAGATCAAAAGGCATTTGTTGATGCTTTAAATTCAATAAGAGGAGATGTTATTGATAGGATACCTACATATGGAGGTAGTCTCAATAGTGAGAAAGTGATTGAATGGATTGAAGCAATCACCAATCACTTCAAATTGAATGAAGTTCCAAAAAATGATAGGGTAAGGATTGCAAAAGGAAAACTGAGATGATTTTCTCTCTTGTGGTGGAATTAAATTCAAGGAGAAAGGATACAAAATAATAAAAGTCATATTTATTTATGGCAAGTGATGAAGGAAAAAATCAAGGCACAATTTCTTCCTACACATCATGAGGTGTAGTTGTTCAAAAAGTTGCAAAGCTTAAAGCAGTGAGAGATCGATGTGAATGCCTATATAGAGGAGTTCCATAGGTTAACTCTTAGGGAAAAGAAATAAGAAGAGGAACCAGAAAGAGTGTCCAGGTATTTAAATGGTCTAAGAATGAGCATATAGGAGGAAATCAACCTCGTGGCCCCAGATACATTGGGGAAGTGTTTTCAACTTGATATTAAAGTTAAAGAGAAGGTCAAGAGGAAGGGTGATCAACAAAAAGGAAGGAGAAGTGGAAGGAATGACTAAGGTAGCCAAAATTTCAATAATAAAGGACAAAGCCAAAGGTCCCAAGGTGAGTCTAACCCCAAGGAGCAAGTGGGTGACTCAAGTAGCAGAGGAGGCTATAGTAGAAGGGGATCTAATGGAGGAAGGTCAAGTGGATTAGGTAGAGGATCCAAGTTCTCAGGAATGAAGTGCTACAATTGTGGTTAGATGGGGCACCTAAAATATAAGTGTCCACAAAGAGCATCTTCTTCTCAAAATGGTGAAATGAGGGTTACTTATGTGCAAGAAGATAATGTGAGTATGAACTCACTAGAAGTTCAGTTGATGATAGAGGCTAAAGGAGATAGTCTCATGATAAGGAAGACACTTCTTAAGTAACTGGTGAAAGATGATACCACTAAAATGAGGGCTCTTTTTCAAATTCAATGCAAGGTGAAAGGTAAGTTGTACAAGGTGATAATTGATTTAGGTTCCATGGATAATATCATCTCACTTGAGGCTGTAAACAAATTGAAGTTGGAGAGACTTCCACATTCTCATCCATACAAGGTCAGTTGGTTGAAAAAAGGACATCAAGAAGTTGTGAATGACCAAGCTTGGGTAGAGTTCAGTATAGGGGAATATAAGGATAAAATATTGTGTGATATCTTGCCCATGGATACTTGCCACCTCTTGCTGGGAAGACCTTGGCAATTCGACAGGAAAGCATACCATGATGGTGAGAAGAATTCTTAAAGCTGCCAAAAGGATGGAGAAACATATAAATTGAATTCTGAGGGAGAAGAGGAAGGGGTTGGTCAAGTTGGACCAAGTGTGTTGATGGTGGGTGAGAAAGAGTTCATTAACACTCTTGAAGAAGATGGAATAGGCTATGAATTTGTGTTGAAGCCTAAGGAAGATAGGAAGAAGGAATGTAGAACAACATGCCCGAAAGGAGTTGAAGAGTGGTTGAACTAGTACAAGGACATCATTGTTGAGGTAATGCATGAGTCTCTACCATCGATAAGAGACATAAGTCAGCTGATTGATCTTATTCTTGGAGCAGTGCTACCCGACAAGGCATCGTATAAGATGACACTATAGCAGAATGAAGAGATTTCTAGGCAAATACAAGAGTTGCTTGACAAGGGACTGATAAGGAAAAGATAGCCCATGTGTCACACCCTTGGTTCTTGCTCCAAAGAAGGATAATAAGTGGTGGTTGTGTACCAATTCTAGGGCCATTAATAGGATAAATATAAGATATAGATTTCCTTTTCCTAGAATAGAAGGTTTGTTGGATTGTTTTTGGGGAGCTTCATATTTTTCTAAAATAGATCTCAAAAGAGGGTATCATCAAATAAGGATACAAGAGGGGGATGAATGGAAGATGACCTTTAAAACTAATGAAAGGTTGTATAAATGGCTAGTTATGCCATTTGGTTTATCTAATGCTCCTAGTACATTTATGTGACTAATGAATAAAGTTTTGTACGACTTCATTGGAAAGTTTTTTGTTGTCTACCTTGATGAAATTTTGGTGTATAATAAGAATAAGAAAGAGCATTTGCAGCATTTGAATATGGTTTTGCAAAATCTATAGGAAACAAATTGAGCATAACTTGGAGAAATGTGACTGTAGTGCCCACCCATAGTTTACTTTTCTATTATATTTACCAAACTATGTTTATGCCTATTTCATACATGTGTTAATTTCAAGGGTATCGGATTTATAATTATGAAAGTATTTCGTGACTTGGATTACATGTATATCAATAAAGAAGTTTACTCAACTAAATATATTTCATGTGTTGTTTGATGATTATGGTTAGTAATGCATTAATGATGCTTGAATGATTCAAAGTTAATAAATGTGACTTCTTTCATAGCAATGTCAGATGATGCTTTAATGATGATTACTTCATATTCATAATGATACATTATTTTATCTGAGCATTCAATGTTTGACTTATAATTATTATAGTACTTACCCCATACTTGCTTGTGTATGGTGTGTCTATCTATTTTATCTTTCTATTTGTCATGTTTGATGTAGTTAAGGGAGGGATTCATAGTCACTAGCTAGTCGAGATCTACACAATGTACCACTCCTTGCCATTTCCTATTTAGTTTAGATATATATGCATATGTACATGTTTGAATTTTAGATAGGATTGCAAGTACTAGGCATCAACTTCCCTAAATTGCCAGGATGAGCTTGCCCTCTCACAATAACTCAATGGTAAGAATGAGGAGATAATGTTCAGGTCTAATCCCAACCATAGCCTAAATACTTGTCTTGCAAAGAGGACTCGTAACTAACTTTCCACCCTTTTTAAAACCTGTGAGTTTGTCTATGTTGTTTGATTTTGAGCTTTGGTCTATTTTGGTAATATTGAATTTATGTGGATTTTGCTATGTGATTTATTTGGTAAATGATTTAATTATAATATTTGGGTTAATCATATAATTAAATATTATTTCATTAAAAAGAAAATATTAATGCATGAGAATATTTAATTAATTTAAAAAATTAATTAAATATATGCTTTACTTTAAAAGTCTTAATTTAGAAAGTTAGTCCAAGAGAAATTAGAATATTATGATATCTAATTAATTATTAATTAATTAAATATGTACTTTAGTTTCATATATTTAATTTAAAAGTTTAATTTAGAAAGTTGGACAAAAAGAGAAATAGAATATTAAAGATTTAATATTGCTTTGTTATAATTACTTATTTAATAATAATTAAAATAAAGTTACATTTAAACAATTAGCTTTGATTATTATTATTAATTTAAATAATAAACTATGCTTTAATTAGTGCTTGCACTAATTAATAAATTGGAGGGAAAGAAAATATAAAAGAATGAAACTTAGAGATCAAGTTATAATCTAATTTTTGGTGTGATAATATTTATTTAATTTAATAATAATATATTTAGAAGTTCACTTTTAAATAAATACTAAATATTATTATTATTACTTAAGTTAATAAATATTATATTTAAAATGATTCAAAAATTAATCAGAGAGAGTTGTCAATTATTTAATAAAATATATTTTTAATTAAATTATATAAAGTGTATGCATAAAATTAAAATATAATATATTAAATTAAAGAGATAAAGCTAATTAATTTAATAAAGATATTTTAATTAAATATCTAAAAAGTTGTGCATGAAAAGGTAAAAGATAACAAGTAATAAATAGATCAGTGAGTTCCCTCTCTTGATTGCACAATCAAAGCCCCAATTTAAGGGAAAACTATTTATTAGAGATGGAGAGCTCATTTTTCAGTTACACAGGTTTTGGGGAGCAACATTTAGAATTGAATCAAAAGAATTGTTGAAAGTTTCAAAGGGTTTGGATTTGCATGCATTCACAGATTGTCTCAGATTTTAGCTGTAGTTTTGTAGTAGGGTTTCAAAATCCATTGTAGAATTTTATTGAAAGATATGTCTACATCGTGTCTTCCTAGGTGTTTGCATATTCCTTGTTAATTTACTATATTGATTGTTGAATAAGGAATTATGTTGTAGATTTTGAAAAGGAAAACACATTAATAAAGAAAATTTGATTGAGGAAAATAATGGAAAAATTGTAGAAAATTATTATGATTGCATTCTTTTAAAATCCTTTTAGATAATATAGGAAATGTTTAATTATAAAAATTTGGAAAAAAATAATAAATTGGACAATGAGGGTTTCAACTTTAAATTTGTCATTAGAACGTGATTATCATGAATTTTTTAAATATAGATAAATATTAGTCTTATATCTAATATAATTTAGTTGCAAAATTTATTCAAAAAAAAAGGAAAAAGATCAATTGAGAGGAAAACATGTTGTAACTAAACTTATGCATGCATGTGAAAATAAACATGTTAAAAATAGAAACTAACTATAGTAAGGATACATGCATGTGAAATCAAATATGCTGAAAATAGAAAGCTAAGTATAATATGGTTACATGCATGTGAAAAAAATGCTAAAAATGCAAAGCTAAGTATAATATGGTTGCATGCATGTGAAAACAAATATTCTAAAAATAGAAAACTAACTATAGTGTGCTTGCATGATTTGAGAGATCAACGACATGCGATAATACCAATTGCATGTGTATTTTTATTTTATAAAAATATAATATAATTATCAAATTTATTTATCAAAAATAAATAAATAATTAAAAATAAATAAATAAATAATTTTAAAAATTAAATAAATATTATTCATTTAGTTTAAGCAGATGTTATCATTATTAATTTTGTTAGTCTAATTAAACTCTTAGTTGCATATAAATAATTTTATAATTATTAATGCAAGAGGGAAGTTAATAAATAAATATTTATAATTTTATTATATTTTAAGAGAAGTAGTGGTAGAGTTCACTTTGTAATCATTTCGTTAATAAATATTTGACTTTATGAGAGAAATTATAAATAATTAAATTAAATTTATAATTTTACCTCTAGTTGCATTATGAATTAAAGGAAAAATAAATATTAATATTAGACTTAAATAGAAGTCATATTAATATTTTAGAAATTGAAATTAATATAAATATTTTAGATATAATAATATATATTTATGTCATTAATTAAATAATTTATGGTTTAAAAATATTTTTTATATTAGAAATAAGGAGATCAAAATTAGAAGAGACCACAGAGTATCAAAGTTCAGAGGCCAAGCCTCACACCATCAAAATGAAGTATATACAACAAAACAACAGAACAAAATCATAGACCATGACACCAAGTAAAGCTCATCAGCCTAGGTATCCACCCAAGCTACTGAGCCCAAGGGGACATCCATCCACACCATGCTTTTCGGATCTTGAATTTGATTCTACATGTAAACCATCTTACTAGAAGCATTGTGAGGTTTTCTTTTAATCTCATTGCTAAACCTACTAAAGGTTTGATTGAAAACATGTATGTTATCCAAGTGTGGCCTCCAGAAGTATCCATGATTAACCTCATTCACAAAAAAGGTAGCATGATCGTCCTTGAGCAACTTTTTGAATTTAGCCTTGTTGATTTTCATGGTCATCTGAATCTGTGAAATTTTTTTAAAATAAGTGAGACTTCAGAAAACCTCAATAAGCATTCTGGGGATATTTTGAAACCTATCTTCATTTTTGCACTTCCAAATTTGCCATAAAATGTAAGATGAGGTAATATCCCAAAACATATTAACATCTTTACTAGCATTAAGGATAAAGCCAGTAATAACTTCAAAAATACTGAAATTAGAAGGGATAGAACTACCAAACATTAACCAAACCTCTTTGGCAAAAGTGCACTCAAATGAAATATGCTTTCCCATTTTTGGGGTTCTACAAATGCTGCAATAGTTAATATCAGAGAAGGAGTTCCTAATAGGGAACTTATTAAGAATAAGTAACCATTTAAAACTTTTAATTTTAGGATTAATAGAAATTTTCCAAAGATAATCAAAAACCTTCATCCAAGAAGAAATATCCAAATCGGTAATCCAAATATTGTTAGTATGATTGATTATGTCAACATTATAATTTAAAATAGAATAATTATTCTTCACTTTAAGTTTGGAGATGATGATACCATCAAGCCATTTTAGCTTCAAATAACTATTAGAGTCCACATGACATAGGGTAGGGATATCATTACTAGCTTTAAAAATCATACTATAAGTCTTTTTATGAGATTCATGAAGTTTAAATTTATTCTTTAAAACATCCCAAGGGATAAGTCTGTCCATTTCAAAGATATCAATGAATTGCTTGATTCCAAGGTTAGCCCAATACTTAGCCGAGCACCCTTGGGTAAGAGCAAGGGGTTTATTACCAAGCTTAAGGTTCCACCAAATGGATCTTTCACCATGGAGGGTTTTATTATCATAGAAGTCTTTGTTAGTGATGAATTGCCTAACGTGGTTCCAGGTTTTCTAGATGGATTTAAAAACTACTGAGCCTTGAACTATAATAGGAAATTCACCACAAATGAGATCAGTGAGAGGAAGATTTTTCCATAATTTAGCGTTTTTAGGATATCCCCTCTCAATATTATTATGAATCAAAACTTTCCAAGGATCATCTCCCTCTAAGGCATGAAAGATCCATTTGGAGGCTAAAGAAAGACCACAAAGTCTTAGATCTTTCAACCCAAGGCCCCCAAGGAGCTTATCAACATGACACCAATTCCAATTGACAGAATGCAACTTTTTTATTTCCCTTCCCATCAGACCAAAGATAATTTCTAATAGCTTTCTAGATTTCCAAAACTTGGTAGTCATTAAACATCCAAGTAGAGGCATAATATATATTGTAAGAAGATAGAATCTTTTGGCAAACTAGGATTCTTCCAGCAAGAGATAGAGACCTATTGTGCCACTTGTTCAGCTTATTATGGATCTTATCCTTGACCCAACCCCACATCTCTTTTAAAGAGGGATCAATAGAGAAAGGGATACCCAAGTATCTAACAATTTTAGAGGCACCACCCCACTGGAAATCAAATTTACTAAACCAATTAGGAGGTTGATCATTCCAACCAAGACAAATAGATTTGACATGAGATAATCTAGCTCCAAAAATTTTACAAAAGAAGTTAAGTTTATTGATCATGGAAACAAAATTCTCTTCAGAGGCTTCATGAAATAGAGAAGTATCATCAACAAACTGACAATTTATAATCTCCTTATTATTAGGAAGGATGATTCCTTTAACAACAGGGGATAAAGTGTTGTCCCTAAGAATATAAAAAAGAGCTTCAGAGACAATAACAAAAAGAGCAGGAGCAAGGGGGCACCCTTTCCGAATTGATCTTCCCAAAGGGAAAGGGGTAGATAGGGATCCGTTGACATAAACTTGAGCATAAGCATCCTTGAGAAGAGTTTTAACAATACCACAAAAGAAAGACGGGAAACCAAAAGCCAGGAGCATCAGTTAATAAAATTCCATTCAATTCTGTCATAAGCCTTTTCAAAATCCAACAAAAACATAGAAACATTTTTCTTAGTATGCTTAGCCCAATTAAGAGCTTCCCAACTAGTAATAAGATTCTCTAATATATATCTACCCTTCACAAAACTAGTTTGGGTAGGCAAAACAAATTTGGGGAGAATAGCTTCAAGCCTAGTTGACATAATCTTAGCCAAAATTTTATAAGAAACGTTTAAAAGAGTTATAGGCCTCCAATTCTTAATAAGGGATTTATCACCCTCCTTAGGTATGAGTTTAATAATTCCAAAATTAATATCCCTACCTAGGGTTCCAGCATCGATGGCTTCATTATAAATATTAATTAAGACTTTGCTAATCCATTTATTGTTAGCCTTGTATAATTCTGCAGGTAGCCCGTCAGGCCTAGGAGCTCTATCATTATTAAGGGAATTGATTGAATTCTCAATTTCCTCAAGAGACAAGGGCTGCTCTAGAATAGAAGCATCCTCAGTCGAGATCCTTTTAGAAATAAGATTCTTACAGTGATCTCTAAGGTCCCTAGCCTCCTGAGTATCCTCTGAAGTAAAAAGATTTTTATAGAATTCAGCAAATTCATTCTTGATAATATCAATATCAGTAATAAGATGATTGTTAATAAGCATTTTATCAATAGATTCTTTAGCTTGCTTATGTTTAATAAGATTAAAGAAAAATTTACTACCTCTATCCCCATAATGTAACCAATGGGCTCTTGAATGAATTCTTGCCCCCAAAGCTTTTTGATGTTGATGTTTTTTGAGAGCATTCTTAGCATGGGCAAGTTGGTGACCGAGATAAGGATCATTTAGGTTATTTTGGATATCCATTTCAGCATTATAAAGATTATTATTAAGCCACGATTCCTTAAATCTATAATCTTTTGCCTTCTTTTGACCAATAGTTCTTAAAAAATTCTACTAGGTAGAAACATCAAGACTCCACCTACAGATATAGGATAAAGAGGGAAAATGAGACTCATTGATGAGTCTTATAATAGAAATGGCAACAAGAACATCATTATCCTCTAGAAGGCTAGTATTGAGAATGAATTTATGGTTAGAATGATTGCTATAACTAGGTGAGCAACCAAGATTGATAGATATAGAAATAGGGTGGTGATCCGAAAGAGTGGTAGGGGAGACAAGCACCAAGCTATTATTCTTATCCAGAATCATAGAAAAGAAATTGCTATTAAGATAGAATCTATCAAGTCTAGAGTAGATTCTATACTGACCCTTCTAAAAGTTACACCAAGTAAACCAGAGGCCAGGGTTAGTATTCTTGCTTCCTTTTAAAGGATCAAAAAGGGATTTAGCCCTTTTAAAGTTGTTCCAATTAAATCTTTCCTGCTCTTTCCAAGACAAAGGGAGACCTCCTAGTTTATCCTCTTGATTCTCTATCATATTGAAATCACCTCCAAACATCCAAGGAATGTTAGGAAGTGAGCCGAGCCAAGACCAAAACTTACTCCTTTCCATATAATCATTGGCAGCATAGACAGAACATATACCAAAATCCATATCATTATGACTAAAGATCAACCAAATAGCTCTATTACAAGGTGAGAAACCAAAACTTTTAATTTTTGGTCCCCATTTGGGGCTGAGCAAGATCGCCACTCCCCCTCTACCCTGAGGGTGATTAGTGGAGAATTTGATAGCATCTCACCAAATAAAATTAAGATTGGATTTGAGATTGAATCCAGTAGACTTAATTTCTTGAAGCATAATCATATCAATATTGTTTTGAGAACTGATAAAGTTCTTAATAACAAACTTTCTATTAGGACATTCCAGTCCTCTAATATTCCAAGAAACACAATTCATTGAGATGAAATTAGAGAATGAGACACCTCAATACTCATGATGTGCTCCATAGGAGAAGCATCCTCAGAGTTAGTTTGATTTTGCTTCTTACTATTCTTGTTTTTATTCTTGGATCCCAGAGGTCTTCCTTTCCTTCTAGCAGTGAGGATATCCTCATTATCAGACGGAGAAGGGGAAGAAACCTTCAGCTCCGAAGATTGATTATTAACAATAACAGGGGCTGCCAGAATGACTTCAAGTATGAAATCATCTGAGATCTCTTGAAACACTTTCATAGGGGGGTTTTGTTTTGAGGAAATGTGTTTGGTAGTAGCTTGATGAGCAGATGGAGGGGGGAAAGAGGGATTAGCCTTATCTTTAGAAGTCATTTTAGCCTCTGAAGGAGGGGATACAAAAAACATATTTGGGGCTGAGTCTTTTTTACTTGATCGACTTTTCCTTTTTTTTGTAATAGTTTGAAAACCATCTGTATCCACTATGCTAGTAAATGACACATTTTGAGAAAATGGAATTTGAGGCAGAGAGGGGAAAGATTGAGAGGGGGGAATAGAGGAAGGCATAGGGTTAATATTAACAGAGGAAGGGGGAATCGGGTGGGTAGAAGTGGGGAGGTTAAAAGGGTTAGTATTCTTTTGGGTTTTATTTCTAATAATCGGGCAATCTTTCCTAAGATGCCCCTCTTTTCTACATAAAAAACACGCATTCAAACCTCCTAGGGTTTCTACAGGATAGGAAATTTCCTCATTAACTATAGAGATGTTAATTTCTTCAGGTAAATCCTGACCAGGCTTCAAAGCAAGAAGAACCCTAACATCTAAATGAGGGATTAAATGAGTAGAGTCGTCCATTCGCAAGAATTTTCCTAGGGGTTCAACCAACTGAGGAATAAAATGCCACAAAAAAGGGGGAATTTTTTTTAATGAGAACCCATCTTGGAGCCGAAAGAGCAACCACCTCATCAAGGTTAGCCTTTGCATTCCAAGCTAGAGCCCTAAATGTGGTCTTGTCGACTGTCCAATACTTTTTTTTTAGCATAGCCTGTTGAGATTCATTATTGATAAAAAAATACAACAAACAATCCTTTCTGAATCTGCCTACAAAAGGAAATTTGATAGCCAAGCTTTAAGTTCCAATAATTTTGAAACCAGTCATCTAAGAATTTCCTTACAGGCACTTTATCAATTTCAATCGCAGAGAAGAAAATGGCGGTATTTCTTAATCTTGCTTTTTCCTTAATAATCTCATTTAACATTTCAGGGTTAGGGGTAACATGAAAAGAAGAAGGATCCCCAAAATGTTTATGGCTTGTTGAGATTTCATCTTGTGCAGGTAAGACGAAGTGAGTACCAGAGGCAATTGCAAGAGATGAATTTGCAACTGCCTCCAGAAAAGATCTCAGTTTGTTGCCAAGGTTTGCACTGGTTTTAGGCACATTGTTAGTAGAGTTATCAGTTTATTTGGAAATAGATGCATTAATGCTATGGGGTATTGAAATAGCCAAAAAAAAAAAGGCATATTATATTTAGGGTTTGGGATTAAGGGTGGATCGCACCTGATTTCTTGTCTGGTTGTTGCATCAACACAATTACCAGCTGCTACCTCATCAATAGCAAAATTCCCATTGTTTCTAATGCCAGCAGTATCCTTTGTTTGAAATTTTCCATGGGGTGATTGCACATCCTAGGAGATCACCATAGTAGCAGCAGGAGCCACCTTGGCATTGTTCATGGGGGTGGAGCAAGCAAAAGGCTGATTCTGCCCTTCATTTGTGCGAGCCACCAAATTGGAGAAATTTGCTAGATTTGCTACAATATATTGCCCGATGTTGCTGATCTTGGAGCCACCCTTCATTGTCCTTAATACAATCAAACTTTTCAAATTTGTTGAAGATCCTCGATCAATGAAGCAAATAGTTTAAGATGCAAAAAATGCAGAACAGAATTTGCCTCAACATTCAAAGAATTTTCCAAAAAATGCAGAGCAAAAAAAATGCTCGAAGCTTTTGTTTATGCCCTAGAACAGAATTCGCCTCAACATTCGTAGAATTCACCAGAAAATGCTGATTTAAAAATATTTAAATTAATAACATGATAATATTGTATGGTATTTTATATGCACAAAAAAGTTGGATATTTAAATACTTATTGTTTTGAATAAGTATATTAGCATAACATTTTATATTAACGTATATATTCTTACTTTATTTCTGAACACATCTTTATGACCCAAACTAAGTGAGAGAAATTGGTGGAATTAAATCATGTGGTTGAAAACTATGTATTTTCTAATATTCTATTTATAGTCTTGTGAACTAGAGGCATTTTTTGAGATTTCTTTATGATTATTTGACTAGATGTCATGATGAACTTTATGATTTGAATTGAGATTTGTGTTTTATGAGTTTTATGCTATTGAGCATTTATGAGAACTTGGATTTTGGAAACCAATATTATTATTTTTGGGTTGCCTATTAAAGAACCAAATTCAATCAATATTACTCTTCTGGTATGGGACATTATTATGGTTTGTGATTTTTGAAAAGGTAGTTTAGGTGCATGTCTATGGTAGTGGCTTGCAATGGAGGTCAGGGCCCAAAGTGGTTACTAGGGTAACTCATTGTAAGTTATGTAACAAGTGATAATATAGTAATTAAAATATCTTGCCTAGCATTTTCCTTCAGATACATTAAAAAGATAAGTTAGACATTTTTCCTCATCTATTCCTTGAGTGCTTGTATAGACTAAGGATGAGATGGAGATGATACCTTGAGAGGTATGACTAGTTTCCTTGTCATCATGAGAGAGTATTCTAGTTTTGCATAGAGTCACTAGGGGGCTGAAGTCCTCATAGACTATCAGGGTAACTCTAGAGTTGGCTCATGTGATGACACTCCATAGTATCTAGCCTAAGTCTTCTTCATGTCTTTTTTATTAATATTTGCCTCTAGTGGTGTACTTGTTGGATATTACTTTTGATAGTGTATTTATTGTGAGTTGTTACTCATTGATTGGATGTCATTTATTGTTGACAATTAACTTTTATTGATGAATGATTAGTTATTTATTGGTGATATTTTTATTATTGGAGTTAGTGATTGGCAGTTTACTTTTATTGATGACAATTGTTATCTATTGGTCATTGTGCTTGTGACACTTGACATTAATTTTGAAGTGGTTTTATATTTCTGGTCTTGGTATTTATATGTTGACTTGGTATGTGGTGTTGGTATTGGATGAGTGTCCTTTCATTTTTTATTATCTCTTCTTCTTGAGTAGTTTGTGTTACCCTTGAGATAGTTTTGGCTATCAGGATTCCTCACCTAGTATTATTTTATGATTTGATTATTTGTGTGTGGATTGTATATTATCTCTCCTACATGGTGGGAGTGGGAGCCTAATTAGGTGATGATATAGTCCAGAGGTAGTGTATTCTTACCATTTGGGTCCCCCTCAGATTGATAGATGTTGGATGCTTCTTGATATAGTGGTACCATTATCATTCTCTCTCTTATCTTGAAGACTTCTATTTATTTGTTGTATCTATGTATCATGTGTTTTGAGATCTTACAAGATATTTTATTGTATATTGATGTACTTGTATGTATTTTCGCATACCCTATGACATGTGCAGAGGATGTTATTCATTAGATGTGCTTTCATATTTTTAGTTGTACTCATGCATTTGCTTATATAATTATGTATGTTTTTATTCATTTTATGATTATGGACACTATGATTGAGACTTAAACTTATTAATAAAACTTTCTAAAATGTGACTCAACATAAAGAAATCCTTGAGGAATTAAAATTGTATTTGTATTTGATTACATGTTCTTGATGTGTATGTATATATTACTTTTGCATTATTATTACTTTGATGTTGTTTAAAATTTTTAAAATAAAAGTTTGGTAGACTTTGTAACATATTAGGTTCATTTCTTTTGGGTTCTCGAGTGGGGCGTTACATCTGGTATTATAGTTAGGTTTCAATATTGAGATCTTTGGGCATATTGTGTGCCATCACTTGAGCAACTAGTAAACTTGCAACATGATTCAAACAATAAACTTTTATCAACATAAAACTTGAACCTTAATAGTTTGAACAAAAAAAAATAGGAGTGAAACTTTTGAATGTGAAATATGGAAACTCATAACATTTATGTTCTTGACTTTTGATTTATGTTTATGTATTATAAATTTTATGGTTTATGATAAATTGAGAGATGTTGATCTTTTGTTTGGAGAATTTTAGGGGATCTATTACAATATTTGTTAAAAAGATGAATGTTGGATCAATATGATTTTCATTTATTATTAAACCAGAATCATATTGCTCTAGGTGGCTAAAAGTGTATACATAGTTAACTTATTTGTACTATCTTTAAGATTGTACATTTGACTTTTAATTACTCTAGTCATTGTAGTAGACTTCTAAGAGTAAGCCTAATTCTAGGGGGGTTAGATGTAGTGCCAACTCATAGTTTACCTTTCCATCATATTTACCAAACTATGTTTATGCTTATTTCATGCATGTGTTAGTTTCAAGGGTATTGGATTTATAATTATGAAAATATTTCATGACTTGGATTACATTTATATCAATAAATAATTTTACCCAGTTGATTATATTTCATTTGTTGTTTGATAATTATAGTTATTGATGCATTAATAATGCCTTAATGATCTATAGTTAATAATTGTGATTTCTTTCATAGAAATGTTAGATGATGCTTTAATGATGATTACTTCATATTTGTAATGATACATTATTTTATCTGAGTATTTGATGTTTCACTTATATTTATTATAGTACTTACCCCATACTTGCATGTGTATGGTGTGTGTGTTTGTTTTATCTTTCTGTTTGTCATGTTTGATGTGGTTAAGGGAGGGAGTCGTAGTCATCTGCTAGTCAGGACCTACATGATGTACCACTCCTTGCCATTGCCTATTTAATTTAGATATATATGCATATGTACATGTTCAAATTTTATGTAAGATTATAGGTACTAGGCATCAACTTCCTTGAATTGCTAGGATAAGCATGCCCTTTCACAATAACTCAATGATAAGAATGGGAAGATAATATTCAGGTCCAATTCCAACCATAGCCTAAATACTTGTCTTGCAAGGAGGACTCATAATTGACTTTCCATCCTTTTTAAAACTTGTGATTTTATCTTTGTCCACACTGTTTGATTTTGAGCTTTGGTCTGTTTTGATAATGTTGCACTTATGTGAATTTCACTATGTGATTTATTTTGTAAATAATTTAATTATAATATTTGGGTTAATTACATAATTAAATATTATTTAATTAAAAAGAAAATATTAATGCATGAAAATATTTGATTAGTTAAAAATTAATTAAATATGTGCTTTACTTTAAAAGTCTTAATTTAAAAAATTGGTAAAGAGAAATTAGAATATGATGATATCATCTAATTAATTATTAATTAATTAAATATGTACTTCAGTTTAAAATATTTACTTTAAAAGTTTAATTTAGAAAGTTGAAAAAGAAGAGAAATAAGATAATAAAATATTAAAGATTTAATATTTATTTACTATAGTTACTTATTTAATAATAATTAAATTAAAGTTGCATTTAAACAATGAGCTTTGATTATTGTTATTAATTTAAATAATAAACTATGCTTTAATTAGTGCTTGCACTAATTAATAATTTGGAGGGAAAGAAAATATAAAAGAATGAAGCTTAAAGATATGGGCATGATAATATTAATTTAATTTAATAATAATATATCTTTGAGTTCACTTTTAAATAAATTTTAAATATTATTATTACATAGTTAATAAATATTATATTAAAAATGCTTCAAAACTTAATAAGAGAGAGTAAACAATTATTTAATAAAGCTTGTTTTAATTAAATTGCATAAAGTATATGCATAAAATTAAAATATAATAGATTAAATTAAAGAGAGAAAATTAATTAATTTAATAAAGACATTTTAATTAAATATCTAAAACGTTGTGCATGAAAAGGTAAAAGTTAATAATTAGGAGTTGATGCAAAAAATATCAGGTGAATGCGAAAAGAGAAGTCTGTGAATTGGTCCAATCAAATAAGGGCAATGAAGGGTGGCTCCAAAATTAGCGACAAAGGGCAATTCAAAGCAGCAAATCTTGAAAATTCCCCCAATTTGGTGACTCACATAGACAAAGGATAGAATCTGGCTTTCATTTTCTCCACCCCTATGAATAGTGAAAAGGTGGCACCTGTTGCTACTATGACAATCTCCCAGGATGTGTGCTCACCCATGACAAGACTCAAACTGGGGATACTATTGGCATCACTAGAAGCAATGGGAATTTCGATGTTGGTGAGGTGGTAGGAGGTAAAAGTGATGACTCATCGAACAGACAAGGAATCAAGTGTGATATGTCCTTAATTCCAAACCCTAAATTTAATATGCCTTTTAAATTTTTAGTCATTTTAGTGCCCTGTAGAAGTAATGTGTCTACCTCAAAATCAATTGATAACTCTACTAACAATGTGCCTAAACTTAGTTCAAACCCTGGAAACAAGCCAAGATCTTTTTTGGAGGAAATTGTAAATTCATCTCTTGCAATTCCTTCTGGTGCTCACTTCGCCAAACCTACACAAGGTGAAATCACAACAATTGATCCTTCTTCATTTCATGTTACTCCTAATCCTAAAATGTTAAATGATATTATTAAGGAAAAAGAAAGATTAAGAAATACCACCATCTTCTTCTCTACGATTGAAATTGATAAAGTGCTTGCCAACAAATTCTTAGACAACTAGTTTTATACTTATTGGAACTTAAAGCTTGGCTATCAAACTTCTTTTTGTAGGAAGATACATAAAGGATTGTTTGTTGTGTTTTTTATCAATAATGAATCTCTAATAGGTTGTGCTAAAAAAAGAGTATTGGACATTCGGCAGCACCACATTCAGGGCATTGGCTTGGAATGCAGAGGCTAACCTTGATGAGGTGGTTTCTCTTTCGGCTCCAAGCTGGGTTCCCATTAAACAAATTCCCCCTTTTTTGTGGCATTTTATTCCTCATTTTTTGAACCCCTAGGAAAATTCTTGCGAATGGATGACTCTGCTCATTTAGTCCCTCATTTAGATGTGAGGGTTCTTATTGCATTGAAGCTTGGTCAAGATTTACCCAAAGAAATTAACATTTCTATAGTTAATGAGCAAGTTTCCTACCCTATTGAAACCCTAGGAAGTTTGAGCACATGTTTTTTATGTAGAAAAGAGGGGCATCTTAGGAAAGATTGCTTGATTATTAGAAATAAAACCCAAAAGAATACTAATCCCTTTAACCTCCCCATTTCTACCTATCCACTTCCCCCTTCTTCTGCTAAACTAATCCTATGCCTCCCCCACTTGCCCCCTCACAATTTTTCCCCTCTCCACTTCAAACACCATTCTCTAAAATGTGTCATTTACCAGCATAGTAGATACAAATGGTTTTCAAACTGTTACAAAAAAAGGAAAAATCGGTCGAGTGAAAAAGACTCAGCTCCAAATATGCATTTTGTATCCCCTCCTTCAACGGCTAATATGACTACTAAAGATAAAGCTAAACCCTCTGTCCCTCCTCTGTCTACTCCTAAGGCACCTACTGAACACATTTCTTCAAAATAGAATCCTCCTGTGAAAGTTTTCCAAGAGATCTCAGATGATTTCATTCTTGAAGTCATTCTGGCAACCCTTGCTATTGTTAATAATCAATCTCCAGAGCTGGAGGCTTCTTCCCCTTCTCTATCTAATAATGAGGTTATCCCACTAATAGAAGGATAGGAAGACCTTTAGGATCCAAGAATAAGAACAAGACCAGTAAGAATTAGAATCAAACTAACTCTAAGGATGTTTCTCCTATGGAGGACATTGTGGGTGTTGAGACGTCTAATTCTCTAATTCTATCTCAACGAATTGTGTTTCTTGGAATATTAGAGGATTGGAATGTCTTGATAGAAAGTTTGTTATTAAGAATTTTATCAGTTCTTATAATAATATTGATATGATTTTTCTGCAAGAATTAAGTCTATTGGATTCAATCTTGAATCCAATCTTAATTTTATCCGGAGAGATGCCATCAAATTCTCCACTAATCACCCTCAGGGTAAAGTGAGAGTGGCAATTTTACTTAGCCCAAAATGGGGACCTAAAATTAAAAGTTTTAGTTTTTCACCTTGTAATAGAGCTATTTGGTTGATCTTTAATCATAATTATATGGAATTTGGTATATGTTTTGTTTATGTTGCCAATGATTATACAGAAAGGAGTATGTTTTGGTCTTGTCTTAGCTCACTTCCTGACATTCCCTGGATGTTTGGAGGTGATTTCAATATGATAGAGAATTAAGAATATAAAATGGGAGGTCTCCCTTCCTCTTGGAAAGAGTAGGAAAGACTTACCTATAACAACTTTAAAAGGGCTAAATCCCTTTTTGATCCTTTAAGGGGAAGCAAGAATAATAACCTTGGCCTATGGTTTACTTGGTGTAATTTTTAAAAGGGTCAGTATAGAATCTACTCTAGACTTGATAGATTCTATCTTAATAGAAATTTCTTTTTTGTGATTTTGGATATGAATAATAACTTGGTGCTTGTCTCCCCTACCACTCTTTTGGATCACCACCCTATTTCTATAATTGTTAATCTTGGTTGCTCACATATTTGTACCAATCATTCTAACCATAAATTCATTCTCAACACTAGCCTTCTAGAGGATAATGGCATTGTTTCTGCCATTTCTATTATAAGACTCATCAATGAGTCTCATTTTCCCTCTTTATCCTATAACCATAGGTGGAGTCTAGATGTCTTTGCCTGGTAGAACTTTTTAAGAACTATTGGTCAAAAGAAGGCCAAAAATTATAGATTAAAGGAATCTTGGCTTAATAATAATCTTTATAACACTAAAATTGATATCCAAAATAACCTGGATGATCCTTATCTCTATCACCAACTTGCCCATGCTAAGAATGCTCTCAGAAAACATCAACATCAAAAAGCTATGGGGGTGAGAATTCATTCAAGAGCCCATTGGTTACATTATGGATATAGAGGTAGTAAATTTTTCTTTAATCTTATTAAACATAAGAAAAGTAAGGAATCTATTAATAAACTACTTATTAACAATCAATTGATTATTGATATTGATATTATCAAGAATGAATTTGCTGAATTTTATAAAAATATTTTTACTTCGGAGGATACTCAGGAGGCTAGGCCCCTTAGAGATCAATTTAAGAATCTTATTCCTAAAAAGATCTCATCTAAGGATGCTTATATTCTTGAGTAGCCCTCGTCTCTTGAGGAAATTGAGAAATCCATCAATTCCCTTAATAATGATAGAGCTCCTGGGTTTGACAAGCTGCCTGTAGAATTCTACAATGCTAAAAATAAATGGATTAGCAAAGAATTAATTAATATTTATAATGAAGCCATCAATACTGGAACCTTGGGTAGGGATATTAATTTTGGAATCATTAAAATCATCCCTAAGGAGCGTGATAAATCCCTTATTAAGAATTGGAGGCCTATAATACTTTTAAATGCTTCTTATAAAATTTTGGCTAAGATTATGTCAACTAGGTTTGAAGCCATTCTCCCCAAATTTGTTTTCCCTACCCAAACTAGATTTGTGAAGGGTAGATATATATTAGAGAATCTTATTACTAGCTGGGAAGCTCTTAATTGGGCTAAACATACTAATCTCTATATTTTTGCTAGATTTTGAAAAGGCTTATGATAGAATTGAATGGAATTTTATTAATATGATGCTTGAGGCTTTTGGTTTCCCTTCTTTCGTTTGTGGTATTGTGAAAATGCTTCTCAAGGATACTCATGCTCAAATTAATGTTAATGGATCCATGTCTACTCCTTCCCTTTGGGAAGATCGATTAGACAAGGGTGCCCTCTTACTCTCGCTCTTTTTGTTATTACTTCTGAAGGTCTATTTTATATTCTTTGGGACAACACTTTATCCACTGCTATTAAAGGAATCATCCTTCCTAATAATAAGGAAATTATAAACTATCAGTTTGTTGATGATAATTCTCTGTTTCATGAAGTCTCTGAAGAGAATTTTGTTGCCATGATCAATAAACTTAATTTCTTCTATAAATTTTTTGGAGCTAGACCAAATCTATTTGTCTTGGTTGGGATGATCAACCTCCTAATTGGTTTAGTAAATTCTATTTCCAATGGGGTGGCCCCTCTAAAGTTGTCAGATATTTGAGTATCCCCTTCTCTGTTGATCCCTCTTTAAAAGAGATGTGGGGTTGGGTCAAGGATAAGATCCTCAATAAGCTGAACATGTGGCACAATAGGTCTCTATCTCTTGCTGGAAGAATCCAAGTTTGCCAAAAAAAATTGTCTTCTTACAATATATATTATGCCTCTACTTGGATGTTTAATGACTACAAGGTTTTGGAAATCCAGAAAGCTATTAGACATTATCTCTGGTCTGATGGGAAGGGAAATAAAAATTTGCAATTTATCAAATGGGAATGGTGTCATGTTGATAAGCTCCTTGGGGGCTTGGGGTTGAAAGATCTCTCCAAATGGATTTTTCATGCCTTAGAGGGAGATGAACATTGGAAAGTTTTGATTCATAATAATATTGAGAGGGAATATCCTAAAAATGCTAAATTATGGAAAAATCTTCCTCTCACTAATCTCATTTGTGGTGAATTTCCTATTATAGTTCAAGGCTCAGTAGTTTTTAAATCCATCTGGAAAGCCTGGAACCATGTTAGGCAATTCATCACTAACAAAGATTTCTATGATAATAAAACCCTCCATGGTGAAAGATCCATTTGGGGGAACCTTAAGCTTGGTAATAAACCCCTTGCTCTTACCCAAGGGTGCTTAGCCAAGTATTGGGCTAACATTGGCATCAAGCAATTCATTGATATCTTTGAAATGGACAGACTTATCCTTTGGGATGAATTAAAGAATAAATTTAAACTTCCTGATTCCTATAAAAAGACTTATAGTATGATTGTTAAAGCTACTAAAGACATTCCTACCCTATGTCATGTGGACTCTAACAATTTTTTTAAGATAAAATGGTCGGATGGTATCATCATCTCCAAACTTAAAGCTAAGAATATTTATTCTATTTTTAATTATAATGTTGACATCATCAATCATATTAACTATATTTCGAATATTGATTTGGATATTTCTTCTTGGAAGAAGGTTTTTGATTATCTTTGGAAAAGTTTTATTGATCCTAAAATTAAATGTTTTAAATAGTTACTTATTCTCAATAAGCTGCCTATTAGGAACTCTTACTCTAATATTAACTATTGCAATATTTACAGAACCTCAAAAATGGGAAAGCATATTTTCTTTGATTGCAGTTTTGCTAAAGAGGTTTGGTTAATGTTTAGTGTTTCTATCCCTTCTAATTTCAATATTTTTGAAGTTATTACTGGTTTTATGCCTAATTCTAGAAATGATGTTAATATGTTTTTGGATACTACCTTATCTAACATTTTATGGAAAATTTGGAAGTGCAAAAAAGAAGAAAGGTTTCAAAATATGCCCAAAATGCTTACTGAGTCTTTTCGAAGTCTCACATATTTCAAAATTTTTTCGTAGATTCAGATGACTATGAAAATCATCAAGGCTAAATTCAAAAGGCTCCTCAAGGATGGTCATGCTACCTTTTTTGTGAATGAGGTTAAAAATGGATATTTCTGGAGGCTGCACTTGGATAATATACATGTTTTCAATCAAACCTTCAATACAATTAGCAAGGAGACTAAAAGAAGACCTCACAATGCTTCTAGTGAGATTGTTTACACACTAAAACAAATTCAAGATCAGAAAAGGATGGTGTGGATGGATGGCTCCATGGGTTGGATGGCTTGGGTGGACACCTAAGACAATGTGCTTTACTAGGTGTCATGGTTCATGATTTTGTTCTATTGTTTCATTGTATATACCTCTTTTTGGATGGTGTGAGGCTTGGCCTCTAAACTTTGATACTCTGTAATCTCTTGTATTTTTTATCTCCTTATTTCTAATATATAAAAAAATGTTAACAATTAATAAACAGATCAGTGAGTCCCCTCTCATGATTGTACAGTTAGAGCTCCAATTTAAGGGAGAATTCTTTATTAGAGATGGAGAGCTCATTTTGTATTTACACAAGTTTTGGGGAGCAAAATTTGGAATTGGATTAAAAGAATAAGGAATTATGTTGTAGATTTTGAAAAGGAAAACACATTAATCAAGAAAATTTGATTGAGGAAAATTATGGAAAAATTGTAGAAAATTATTATGATTATATTCTTTTAAAATCCTTTTAGATAATATAGGAAATGTTTGATTATAAAATTTTTGAAAAAAATAATAAATTGGATAGTGAGGGTTTCAAATTTAAATTTGTCATTAGAACTATGTGATTATCATAAATTTTCTAACTATAGATAAATATTATTCTTATATCTAAAATAATTTAATTGCAATAGTTATTAGAAAAAGAAAGGAAAAAGATTAATTGAGAGAAAAACATGTTGTAACTAAACTTATGCATGCATGCGAAAACAAACATATTAAAAATATAAACTAAGTATAGTAAGGTTACATGCATGTGAAAACAAATATGCTAAAACTAGAAAGCTAAGTATAATATGGTTACATGTATGTAAAAATAAATATACTAAAAATAGAAAGCTAAGTATAATATGGTTGCATGCATGTGAAAACAAATATTCTAAAAATAGAAAACTAAGTATAATATGCTTGCATGATTTGAGAGATCAAAGGCATGCGAAAATACAAATTACATGTTTATTTTTATTTTATTAAAATATAATTTAAGTTTTAGATTTATTTATTTAAAAAATTAATTAAAAATAAATAAATAAATAATTCATTAATTTCAAAAATTAAATAAATATTATTCATTTAGTTTAAGCGGATGTTATCATTATTAAATTTTTTAGTCTAATTAAAATCTCAATTGCATATAAATGATTTTATAATTATTAATACAAGAGGGATGTTAATAAATAAATATTTATAATTTTATTATATTTTAAGAGAAGTTGTGCTAGAGTTCACTTTGTAATCATTTAGTTAATAAATATTTGACTTTATGAGAGAAAATATAAATAATTAAATTAAATTTATAATTTTACCTCTAGTTGCATTATGAATTAAAGAAAAAATAAATATTAATATTAGACTTAAATATAAGTCATATTAATATTTTAGAAATTGAAATTAATATCAATATTTAGATATAATAATATATAGTTATGTTATTAATTAAATCATTTATGATTTAAGAATATTTAAATTAATAACATAATAATATTGCATGGTATTTTATATGCACACAAAAATTGGATATTTAAATACTTATTGTTTTAAATAAGTATATTAGCATAAAAATTTATATTAATATGTATATTCTTACTTTATTTCTAAACACATCCTTATGACCTAAACTAGACAAGAGAAATTAGTGGAGTTAAATCATGTGGTTGAAAACTATGTATTTTCTAATATTCTATTTATAGTCTTGAGATTTTTATTTTCAAGATAATTTTTCTTTGTGGGTTGTTTAGTTGGCTAAGTTAGGATGTGAACTAGAGGCATTTTTTGAGATTTCTTTATGATTATTTAACTGGATGTCATGATGAACTTTATGATTTGAATTGAGATTTATGTTTTATGAGTTTTATGCTATTGAGTATTTGTGAGAACTTGGGTCTTGGGAACCAATATTATTTCTGGGTTGTCTATTAAGAAACTAAATTTGATCAATATTACCATTGTGGTATGGGACATTATTGCAGTTTGTGATTTTTGGGAAGGTATTTTAGGTGAATATCTATGGGAGTGGCTTGCAATGGGGGTCAGATCCAAAGTGGTTGCTAAGGTAACTCATTGTAAGTTGTGTAACAAGTGATAATATAGTAATTAAAATATCTTACCTAGCCTTTTCTTTGAGATACATTAAAAAGATAAGTTAGAGATTTTTTCTTATCCATTCCTTGAGTGCTTGTATAGACTAAGGATGAGATGGAGATAATACCTTGAGAGGTATGACTGGTTTCCTTATCATTGTGAGAGAGTACTCTAGTTTCGCATAGATTTACTAGGGGCTCAGGGTCCTAAGAGACTGCTAGGGTGACTCTAGAGTTAGCTCATGTGATGTCACTCCATAATATGTAGCCTAAGTCTTCTTCATGTTTTTTTTCAATATTTTCCTCTAGTGGTGTACTTTTTGGATATTACTTTTGGTAGTGTATTTACTGTGAGTTTTTACTCATTGATCGGATGTCATTTATTGTTGACAATTGACTTTTATTGATAAATGATCAATTATTTATTGGTGGTATTTTTATTATTGGAGTTAGTGATTGGTAGTTTACTTTTGTTGATGATAATTGTTATCTATTGGTCATTGTGCTTGTGAAACTTGACATTAATTTTAAGGTGGTTTTATAATTTTGGTCTTGGTATTTGTATGTTAACTTGGTATGTGGTTTTGGTATTGGATAAGTGTCCTTTCATTTTTTATTATCTCTTCTTCTTGAGTAGTTTGTGATACGCTTGAGATAGTTTTGGCTATTAAGATTCTTTGCCTAGGATTATTTTATGATTTGATTATTTGTGTGTGGATTGTACATTATTTCTCCTGCATGGTAGGAGTGGGAGCCTGATTAGGTGACCATGTGGTTAGGAGGTAGTGTATTTGTTTCATTTGGGTCCCCCTAAGATTCATAGATGTTGGATGCTCCTTGATATAATGGTAACATTATCATTCTCCATCTTATCTTGAAGATTTATATTCATTTGATGTATCTATGTATCATGTGTTTTGAGATCATATGAGATATTGTATTTTATATTGATGTACTTGTATCTATTTTCACATGCCCTATGACATGCACAATAGATATTATTCATTATATGTGATTTCATATTGTTAGTTGTATTCATGCATTTCCTTATATGATTACACATGTGTTTATTCATTTTATGATTATGGACATTGCAATTAAGACTTAAACTTATTAATAAAACTTTCTTAAATTTGAGTCAATATGAAGGAACCCTTGAAGAATTGAAATTGTATTTGTAATTGATTACATGTTCTTGATGTGTGTGTGTGTGTGTGTGTGTGTGTGTGTTGCTTCCATATTATTGTTACTTTGATGTCATTTAAAATTTTAAGGAAAAAGTTTGGTAAACTTTTTCACATATTAAGTTTATTTCTTTTCGGTTCTCGAGTAGGACATTATAGTGACTTTTTGAAACAAGAGTTAGTGTATCTTATATTTGTGATATCCAAGGGAGATCTAAAGATGGATCCATCTAAAGTGGACGCCATCATTAATTGGCCAACACTAAGGGTTGTTGGAGAGGCTCAAAGTTTCAATGGCTTGGCCACATTCTACAAGAAGTTCATAAGGAACTTCAACAATATTTGTGCACTAATTTTAGAAACCATCAAAGGAGGCGGTAAAATGAAGTTTGAATGGAATAGTGCAGAAAATAAGAGTTTTAAGAAACTCAAGAAAAAGGTATCCAAGTATCCTATTCTTGTTTTATCGGATTTTTAAAAAGTTTTTACAATAGAATGTGATTCTAGTGGCTTTTCAATAGGGTTTGTTCTTAGCCAAGAAGGCAAACCCATTGCATGTTCCAGTGAGAAGCTAAATGAAGCAAAGAAGAAATATTATTCTTATGATTTGAAATTGTATGCCATGGTCTCTAGGCATTAAAAAAATGGAGGCACTATTTGTTGCCTAAGGAGTTTATTGTGTATACTGACAACCATGCTCTTAGTTTCTTGAATGGATAGGAAAAAATCAACCATAGGCACATGAAATGAGTTGAGAGTTTGCAAGCTTATACCTTCATAATCAAGCATAAGGAAGGACAAGCTAATAAGGTGGTTGATGCACTTTGTAGGAGAGTGCTAATAGTGCAAGAAGTACAACTCCAAAGCATGGGTGTAGATGCATTGAAGGGAATGTATGTGGAAGATGGAGATTTCAACGAAGCATATGAATTTTGTACTAAGTGGAAGATAATTTTCATTCTAATTTTTCTATATTCATTGTGTAAGATGAATTGCTATTTAAGGGCAGCCAACTATGTATTCCCAAATATTCTATGTAGGATAATGTCATTAAAGAGAAACACTATGGAGGTCTTAGGGGTCATTTTGGACTCAACAAGACATTGGAGTTAGTGCAAAGATTTTATTGTTGGCTCAAGATGCAAACATACATCAAGAAGTTTGTGGAAGGTTGTCTTGTATGTCAAAGGGCAAAGGGAGTGTCAACAAATGATGGACATTATCAACCTTTACCCATACCAAACAGACCTTGGGAGTGTTCTAGTATCGATTTTTTGATGGGATTACCAAGGAAAAAGAAAGGTTATGACAACATATTTGTGGTTGTTAACAGATTAAGTAAAATGGCTCCCTTTATTCCATGTAAAATCACTAATGATGCTAGTCATATTGCAAGACTGTTCTTTAAAGAAATAGTCCATATTCATGGTTTTCCATTGAACATTATATCTGATAAGGACAACAAGTTTGTGGGTTACTTTTGGAGGACCTTATGGAAGAAGTTGGGCATGAATTTTTCTTTTAGTTAAACCTATCATCCTCAAATAGATGGCAAAAATGAGGTGGTTAATAGATCTTTAGGAAACCTTTCGAGATGTTTGACATGGGAATGTGGATGTAGTTAGGATGCCATCATACCTTAGCAAAGTTTGCATACAATGACCTAGTGAATCATTGCATAGGCATGAGTCCTTTTGAAGTTGTTTATGGGAGACATCCAAGGGAAGTTTTTGAACTAAGGAATGTGGACAATTTGGAGAAAAGGGGTGGGCACGCAAAAGAGTTTTCTCAAGTAGTGGTGGTAGTGCATGAGCACATGAGGAAAACTCTGTAACAAAATAGCTTGGAGGTAAAGGCTAAAGAAGACTTGAAGAGAAGGAATGTCTAGTTTCAAATTGAGAATTTGGTTATGGTACACCTGAACAAAGATCAATTACTTTAGGAAAACCATACAAAGTTGATAATGAAGAAGATTGGACCACACAAAATTCTAGAAAAGTACAGAGAAAATGCTTACAAAGTGGCATTGCCTCCAGATGTAGCTATTTCACCTATATTTAATGTCTTAAATCTCACATTGTATAAAGGGTCTAATGAAGATATTAGTACTGCTGAACCCACACATGAATCAAATGACTAGATTTGAAAATAGACTTCTTAAGAGAACCCACAAATGGAGCACACCATTAATAATAGAGAGGCCATGAGGATAAGACACAAAGTGCACATAGAGCACTTGGTCAAGTTGAAGGGCCTTCCAGATTCTAAAGCCACTTGGTTACCAAAAGCATAAATTCTAAGGCAAGGTGGGGATCTCCAACACTTGGTCTCCAAGAGGACTAGAGAAAAAATTTACCACTGGAAGTATGCTATAGGAGCAGCTATAGGTGCTTGGCATAGGAATAATATTTTTATATTGTTTATGGGGGGTATTTTAATGTTTTGTTATTTTAGGGCATATTTTAATGCTTTTTTATTTTAGCGGATATTTTAATTTTTTTTATTACTTATTAAATGATTGAATAAAACCTTTACTAGTCTAGTGGTTGCCAAAACTAGTTTTTAATTGTTTGTCATTGTTTATATATTCTCTCCAAAATCGATGGCTGAAGGTATGAATTTTTTTGGTTTTTTGGTGGGAAGAAGACTAAGAAAGAAGTTGAATAATATTGTTCATGTTCTGTGGAATGAAATAAGAGATATAAAAAAAAGCTCTGGCTTTCCTATAATTACTTTTATTATTATTATATATTTTTTAATCTCTATGTGTGGAGTCCCAATGTTTTAAATATTATATTGTAACAAGATCTTTACAACTAGGTCATAGGTTGTTAAAATGATGTCTGGAAAGTATTTTGAGACATCATGTCTCCTACTTGTGTAATCTTCATATAAATAGGCCAACACATTTTGAAGAATAGGTAGGAAGAATGTACCATACTTTTCTTCTGGTCAAGTGTAGGAATTGGCCGCAAATAGAGGTGGCACATGTATGGTGAAACAATAACATCTCTATGCACTTGTCATAAATGAATGGATGCAACTTGTAAGGTATTGTTTGTGTTTGATGTTTTTGTCATTCATCTCATGACATTGTTGTAGTTTTCTCCATTTTCTTCTTTTCATCTCATAGTGAAGCTAATATAGACTTTATTCTTGTTTCCTCCTCATCACCATTCATCCAAAGCAAAGCTTTCCAAAATAACCATTCAACTAGTCTTTGCTTTGGTTGTTGCACCCCTTGTGCAGCTTTACCCTAGCATTTTCTATTTTTATTGGGAAAATTTTAAAGGCCTTCTCTATATTGACCATGTTAGGGTTCTTTGTCCTTTTTTCTTACAACTGATGCTAAGCAAATACTTATCAACACCAAAATGTTCTTAGCATGAAGAAAAGCACAAATTATAAATTGAATTAAAAGAAAAAAGAATATTGACTGAACTCACATTATAGATATGGAAATGAAATTGAGAACAAATATACTAAAAAGATCTAAAAATCTCAATTGATCAATATCTTCTATACAATACTAGTATGTTTCAGGCTTGATGTTATACATTTCAAGTACATCATGGGCTAGTTTTGAAATATTGCGTACACTTCAATTCAATATGAATCGAAGCTTAGGAGTTAACTTGCAAAAGGTTAAAAAATTAGTATTAAGCTTTTCTTTCAATTAGTAGTAAATAATTAGCAACAACTATGTATGATATCAATTTACTAGTTGTTTATGTTTATTGTCCCTTCTTGATCACCTCTTGAATTTTTATTTTGTTTTTTATAAAACTAAATTGCTACAAAATTTAATATGTATATGGATGAGGATTTATTAATCAAAACCTATTTTATTCCATATTGGATCAACCATTGTTATTGAAAAAGAAAGCAACTTTGTAAATACAATAGTGGAGAGAATGAATATCCCTATATGAACTAAATTGCTACAACATTTAATATGTATATGGATGAGGAGTTATTGATCAAAACCTATTTTATTCTATATTGGATCAACCATCGCTATTGAAAAAGAAAGGAACTTTGTACATGCATTAGTGGAGAGAATGAATACCCCCATATGAACTAAATTGCTACAACATTTAATATGTATATGGATGAGGAGTTATTGATCAAAACCTATTTTATTCTATATTGGATCAACCATCGCTATTGATAATGAAAGGAAATTTGTACATACATTAGTGGAGAGAATGAATATCCCCATATGAACTAAATTTCTGCAACATTTAATATGTATATGGATGAGGAGTTATTGATCAAAATTTGAGTTATTGGAATATGTTAGGCTAAATAATTCTTGGATGAGGAACATGTCTAACCAAGAATTATATCCATTCATTAGATCTAGAAAGCTTCTCAAAAGTCAAACAAGCTTTATAAATTATTCATCCATCTTAATTTTAACTTTAACCTCTTAATCCTAATCTTTCCTATAAAATTGTTACTCTAATATCTTACCTATCATGCGTCATTTTTCATGAACAAGAATACATCTTATAAAAAAAGAAAAATTCTTATTTATCCATCTTTGATCAACTTTAATTCATAATTTTACCTCCTAAGAACTGCATACCTAGATAAGATAAGATAATATAAATTTATTAATGTCCAACAAGATACCAACTAGGGTCTAAGGGACTAGAAACATTGCAAAGGGCAAATGCTAGCAGAGGGAGCACCAAATGGTGTCCATAGATAAAGGATAAAGCTTCTGATGGGACTACTAAGAAAATTCTATCTCAAAAGCATACTTTGAAAGAGCCTTCACAAGAAAAGGAGAGAAATAAGGGTAAAACCTCTCCCATTGTTCAAGACTCTTTTGATTTTATTGATCATTGTAAGAAGACCAAAGTAAAAATTTCTTAGTTGGACTACCTAAAAGTAAACCCTCATCAATTAGAAAGGTTGATTCAATGTGTTGGTAAAGGAAAAGGTTCACCTAAGATCACTATCAACCATGAGTCAAGAGTTTCTCTAGAAGGGGAAGATAATTTGGAAGGGCCCATGACTAAGAAAGAATCATTTGTTGTAGCTTCTTTGCAAAATAAACCTGACCCATTCTATGTTTCTCTCTATATAGTTGGATGCAAGTTAAGTAATTGTATCATTGATTCTAGTGCATCTGATAATGTTATGCCTTCAAAGGTGGCCCATGCCCTAGGACTCTCTCTAAATAAACCATCTAGAAAAGTGTATTCTATGGAGGTGAAACAAGTCCTGCTGGTTGGCCAATTAAAAGATGCTCAAGTAGCACTTGCAACACATCCTGAAAAGAAGTTAAAATTGAATATCTTGGTTGTTGATATTCCAGCCAGTTATGGGATGCTATTGAGTAGAAGCTTTTGCAAAGATCTTGGTGGTGAAATCAAGATGGACATGTCTCATGCCTTTATCCTGATTAGAGATAAAAAGGTTAAACTCAATCCTAAATCTAAAGCTAAATATACGATCTTGAAATCAGATGATCCAAGAGCAAAAATATTGTATGTTGATACTGGACATGGGACATATATGATGACATTTGCTGAAGAATATATAATTGAGCTTCTTATGCCTAATATAACTAATGAATTATGGTCAATGGAGTTTGATGGAAGTTCTTCTTCTGATTCAAGTGTTGGGATAGTGTTGATATCATTGAAAGGAAACAAATTCCTGAAAGCTTATAAGTTGGCTTTTGAAACCACTAATAATATGATAGAATATGAATCTCTTCTACTTGATCTCGAGTATGCAAGAGAAAAAGGAATCAAACAACTCAAGGTATCAAGAGATGCATAATTAGTTGTCAACCAGGTATGAAGACAATATTAAACAAAGAATGCAAAATTGAAGGCATGTAGAAATAGAGTGTGGGATGAGATTGAGCATTTTGATGCTTTTTCTTTATTTTCTATTCCTCATGAAAAAAATTCCAATGCAATTTATTTTGTAGTCTCTACCTCTCTCCTTATTCCCCACCCCAAGTTCAACATAGATGTTTACATAGTAGAGATGATTCATGGACCTAGTGTGCCTAATAATGATCGACACTGGCAAGTTTTTGATGATGATGGGCAAATAATTGCATTTCTTGAGGGAAGACCTCCATTTTTAGATTCAAATTTTGAAGGATCACATAATCATGATGGAACATGAGGAGATAATATTGAGATTATTTAGTTGCAAGGTAATGTTATTTCAATAGGATCAGTCAACCTTGAGAGTCTTTTTGATAAGGAACATAAGAGGAAAGAGAAAGTTGAAGGTACTAAATCTTCTTATTCTTTGGGTTATGAGAAGGTAAACATTGGTTCTAAGGAAATTCCAAAGATGGTCCTAATAGGGAAAGATTTCTCATCACAAGAGAAAGAAGAATTCATAAATTTGTTGAAAGCTTACCAAGATGTTTTTTCTTGGGGTTATGAAGATTTGAAGGAATTCATGAATGGAAAATTTAAACATCAGATTCCTTTGAAACTTGGTTCAACTCCCTTTTGGAAAAAATAAAGGAAATTCAATCCCAAGGTAGCTAACACTATATTCAATGAAATTGATAAAATGCTTAAAGCAAGGATTATCTACCCTATACACAATTCAACATGGTTAGCCAATATCATCTCAATCAAGAAGAAGAATGGTGACATAAGAATATGTGTTGACTTTAAGAATTTGAATCAGGTGTCATTTAAGGATAATTTTAAAATCCCTATCATGGATCATATTTTGTAGTTGGTATCTAGTTTTGAGCTTATGTTGATGTTAGATGGTTTCTCCAATTATAATTAGATTAGTGTTGCACTGGAAGATGAACATAAAAAAACTTTTACCACTCCATGGGGTACGTTTTCCTACAATTGTATGCCTTTTGGTTTGGTAAAGGCTAGAGCCACCATTCAATGGGTAATGGATAATTCCTTTTTAGATCTCAAGAATACGATCATTTTCATGTACCTTGACGATCTTACAGTGTTTTCAAAATATCGAAGAGATTGTATGCATCATCTAGAATCTATCTTGCATCGATGTCAAACCCATGGCATCTCATTGAATCCTAAGAAGTCTATATTTGGAGTGACAGAATGAAAATTACTTGGAAATATTATCTCCAAAGAAGGTATTCAGATAGACCTTGAAAGGGTGAAAGCTATCCAATAGTTATCACTTCCCATGAGTAAACTAGGGGTTAGGTCTTTCTTTGGGTAGATAAACTTCATAAGGAGGTTTGTACCAGACTTCTATGAGATTACAAAATCAATTGTGGATATGATGAAAGGGAATACAAATTTTAAATGGACAAAGGAAGGTAGGCTTCTTTTGAACAAATCAAGACTATTTTTGCTAATGCCCCTACCCTTTCTTATCCATATTTTTCTATAAAAAATCATTTGTATTGCTATGCATCTAAGAACACTTTATCTACTATACTCACTCAACCTAACAAAAAAAATGTCAAGGTCTCAATAGAATTCATGAGTGTCCCTCTTAAGAAACATGAATTGAAATATTCCTTGATTGAGAAGAATGCATATGCTTTGGTCGAAGTAGTGAAACAATTTAGGTTTTACATCCTAAACTCTCACTCCAAGGCATTTGTTCTTGATTCAGTGATGAAGAATCTCCTAACTCAACAAGCGATTGGTGTGAACAAAAGAGCTTCTTAGATAGCTAAAGTACAAGGATATGACCTTGATATCAAACCTATGAAGCTTGTCAAAGGAAAAGGTTTGTGTAAAGCTATTGCAAAAGGATCTTCCAGAGATGAAGAAGAGACAAAGAAAGAAAAACCATTAGTTTTATTCATTGGTAATGTTGATGATTGGTTTTCCAATATTTTCTAATTTCTAACATATGGAGAATGCCTAGTTCATTTATCACCTAAATAAAAGAGGACCTTAAAATTGAAATCTACAAAGTACATTATTTGGGGTGACACTTTGTACAAGAAGAGGATAGATGGTACCTTCCTGAGATGTGTAGATTATGAGCAAAGGAAGGGGTTGCTTCAATTTTTTCATAACGAAACATTTGGAGGTCATTACTCAACATCGGTAACAGCTTATAAAATCTTGAGAAACTATTTCTATTAGCTCAGAATGTTCAAAGATGCAGAGGAATGTGTCAAGAGATGTGACTCTTGTCAATATTTCAAAAGAAGAGTCTAATTAGTAGCACTACCCTTGAAACTAGTACTGATCGAAGAACCCTTTCAAGAATGGGGTCTAGACTTTATTGGTCCTATCCATCCATCATGCACTACTAGACATACTCACATTTTAATGGCAATCGACTATTTCACCAAGTGGGTAGAAGCCATTCTGGTCAAGCAGACAACTTTAGAAGTGGTGTGTACTTTCATCAAGCAAAATATTTTTGTTAGGTTTGGGGTCCCTAACAAGATTGTTATCGATAATGCTACAAACTTCTCCTCTCAAGATATATCAGCCTTTTGCTATCTATATGGAATCATTCTCTCTCACTCCTCAGATTATTTCACACAAGGAAACAGTTAGGCAGAATCGAGCAATAAAAATATTATGGCCATTTTGCAAAAATTGGTAGATGTTAATCAAAGGTCTTGGAATAAACAATTGTATGATGTGCTTTGGGTAGATTGTACTACTAATAAGACAAAAACAAGGTTATCTCCCTTTGAAATCCTATATGGCACTGAAGCAGTTTTCCCACTTCCTCTGGAATTATCTGCTTTGAATTTACAGAATGCTATTGAAAACCATGAATTCAAAGATGCTCTTGAAAAGAGAATATTATATTTGACCAAGCTGGAAGAGGAAAGAGAAGTAATTGTGGATAGGATATGCAAACATTAGTCTTGATTTAAAAAGTTGGTTAATAAGAAAGTTAAATAGAGGGTCTTCCAGGAAGGTGATCTTCTCTTACTTTGGGACAAGTGTAGAGAGCCAAAAGGTCTACATGGAAAATTTGACTCCTCATGGAGAGGTCCATTCTAGATTAAAGAGGTATGTGGAAAAAATTCCTTCATCTTATCATATCTTAGTGATACTCAGCTGCCCTTACCTTACAATGGGCAACATTTGAAGCATTATCATAAGTAAGGCATATAGTTTACAACATTGTACATATCTTAGTTAGGAGTTTTTGTTGTGCCTTCCTTTCTTTTCTATTTGGGTATGTTCCCAATTTTGTTGTGCTTAGTCCCTTTTTCCTAGATTTATCTCCTTTTGGGTAACTCTATAGACCTTGTGATAAAGTACTACTCTTTCTTAGCTCTGGGTTCATTTAGTGTCCTGCATAGTCCTTATCCTTAGATAGAGCCAGCTATTGCCTGGATAATGTTATAAGAGAGGGGGAGAGTTAATTGAGTTAACTAATAGAGAGATGGAGATAAAATGAAATAATAATTATTTTCTACTATTTCCATATTTTCTCTCTCCCCATACTCCAACTTCTAGAGAGAAGTTCAGGGTTTGAGTTTGAATTTTATCCTCTCCTTCAATATTTTCTCTCTCCCTGTACTACCTCTCTCTACATACTCAAACTTTTAGACAGAAGTACAAGTTTGACTTTGCCTTCTCTCAAACAATCCTCTCTCTCCATGTACTAAAATACCCTCTCACTATGTACTCCAACTTTTTAACCTAATCCTAACCTAAACTTCCCAACCCAAACTCCAACTTGAAAACAACTGCCAGTTGGAAATAAAGTTCACATATGTTTGGAGTAATAATAGGTGCATTGTTTCATTGGAGGCTAGCTAGAAAGTAAGCCGAGTTAGAGGAACATGAATTGTGATTTCAAAAGGTGCCATACTATTTAATATACTACCTCAAAAATACATGTTACTTAGTTGTCCCATGCAAGACAAGGCATATGCATTGTTTAATCAAATCTTCTCAAGTTAATCAAAATTGCAGACATAGACCATGCATATGAACTATCTCATTATTGTCCTCTTTGTAGAAATGAAACTTCTTTTGAAGTAAGAAAAAACATAAAATAGGTGCATTATTCCATTCAAAGATGGTATTAAGTAACATGGCAACAAGAATGGTGGTTGGTCATAGATAAGGCACTAGACCTGTATTGAAACTTTCCTTATTTCTCCATCTAAAACATCTCATTTCATATACAATGAGTGCACAAGTTTGAATACATGTTTGTTGTGTGATTAAAGTCCATGAGCATGAAAAGTTTGGGGTGTATTGCACACATTCATTAAAACACATAGGCACACATTTATTCATGTGATGGGTGTATCTCTCATAGATACTTAAGGAAGATGCATGAACACAACAACACAAAAAATGTGCTAAAGTGTTTGATAGAATGCCGAATTTGAAAGTGCCCACATTCATCTAACAAAGCCACTATATTGTTTGATAAAATGCCTCAACAATAGATCATTACTAGATTTTTTCTATTATAATGTGAATGCTTAATAAGGAAACAAGAAGATCAATTGATCAAAGGCCTACATATGCCTAAGAACTTTGGAAAGAAGACAATATCAGTTGAAATGGTTTTTCGAATCAAGTAGTGAACTTGAGTGAGAGAGGGAAAGGAAAGTGAGCTGATTGGTATGACACTTTAAGTGAATCCATGTGCCTTAAAGTCTGAAATATGATTGAAGGACCATTGATAAAAGTACTTGGTAAGTGATACTATGAGGTATAAATTCCAAGGTAAAGAACCTCTTGTGATATTAAAAAACATGCTTCCTAAAATATTAGACACAAAGATGGGACATATGGAAGTTGCAGACTTCTAGAAAATGATGAGTAGAGAAGATAAATCACCCCTAGCACATTGAACATTGGAAAGTGGTCTAGCCCATATACGAGGACACCTACTTGCAGTTCAATGTGCAAAATTGGTTTGGAATGTATCAAGGCATATGATGAGAATTCCAGGGACATCAAGACTTCAGGAGGTAATGTCATGGTCAGGCTAGATCTTGTATCTATCTCCATCATGTTCAGATTGCAAGTAAGAGAGAAATTCATAGAAATCTCTAAAGAAGGTGCCCAAGGATACTTCCATCAGAATAAGAAAACATGTCTGAATGCCATTTCTAGGAGTTGGCTTGATCAACCCAGATGATGACAGTCATAGTTTCCAAGAGTTTTATGTAGGAATATCTTTAATGAAGAGATTTTTGATATGATAATTCTTCTCAATAGAGTGGTGGGAAATTAGATGGTTGAGGATTTTCAAGATTGGATACTTTTGTACATTAGTACCATCACCACTCGAAACATTTATAGATTAGGGAGAAATGATTAGCAATGCCCTTCATCATCAGTTAATAGGATTCAATGTGAGTCAATGGTTCTACATGTCCTCGTACCTAATGCACACAATTTCTAGTATGAAGTCATGGCCTAGTCTAAATCCTTATGGGGAGTATAGCTTAACCATGCAAATTTATGATTATTACACCTAGTTGTAATTAAAATAGAGCAATGCACACTTCCATAGGGTGAATGATGCTTTTTCTATGCAAGCTAAAGATGTAGAGTTTAATCATCATTAAAAACAAGACTTTGGCTCAGGCCATCAAATCATTTAGAGTATACAAGGAAAACTTGACTCAACTGCTCACAACACCTATAGATCAAAGAGCGAGCTCAAGGAATATCAGTGATCATAGTTAAAGTTAGAAGTGCATATGTCTAAAGTTGTCTTATGATTTTATTTATGTATTTTGTAAAAACGTCAACTTTAGAATTAACTTTGATTTTGGTCAATTTCTTAACTTTTTCTAACTGTAGTTAAGCATTAAAAGTTAAAGTTGGTTATGAAGTATCTTCAAAGTAGTCAAAACTCTAACTTTTTGAGTAGTTATGAACCTGAAAAGTTAGTTATTCTAGAATAGCTATAAATTCTTGAATCTCAATGTAATAAGGGACTTTTTGGACTTGGAGATAGAGAACACTTATGTTCAGATAACAAAGAAATTTTTGGAAAGTATATACAATTGTTGTTCTTGTAATTAGTCATTTCTTATATCCTTGGTGCTAAGAAATAAAAGAAAGTACATTTGGTGATCTCTTTCTAATGAATATGAATTGTTGAAGTGTTGATTCATCATATGAGTATTTTCATGGTATGGTGTGAGTATTCATGAATCATTGAATTAGCATTGTGTCAGTGATAGCTCTCAAGTGTGGTTCTTGATTGCTTTCATTAACAATTTACATTGTTTTATGGAAAAATTGAAGTCATGTGGTGCATTCGCTATCAACGGTTTCCTTTTTATTTTCTAAATTCTATTCATCTTTATTGAAAAACCAATAATTTTATCTTATGAGGGAGCTGCCCCTCTAAACATAGAGGAAGGTCAGATATCAAGGGCATATCCAACTATTGGAGACATTGATTTGCCATACACTCCATTGGGCCAATTCGTATATTTTGTAAGTGAAAAATCTGTTTACCAACAATATTGTTGGGATTATTTTTGTTCCAAAATTTAGGATGAAATTGAAATCCTAGACAACAACATCACTTGAAATATTGGAGTATATCATTGACAATACTTAGAAGAATGAAATATGTATAATATACACCCTTTCATTAATCCTTGAATGGTTTCAATTCTTCTTCTATTACTTTGTTTATTTTTTTCCTATTTGTCAAATTTATTTCTAATATACTTTTCTATTAAAGAAGAAAATAGCTATTATTCCATATCTAAATGAAAGACTTCATGAAAATCTATACGAGTTTACCAAGTAAATCAATTTTCTTATTACTTTATATGATAATGTTCTTTGTTGAGTCATGAGCCTTCTAAAAGTAAAAACATGATATATTCATTATTATATTTTTAGCAATTAAATGACAACTACATGGTCTAATAGTTGCAGGGACAGTCAAATGGGACTGCTTACCTTAGTTATATGTAGCCTTTTATGGTATCTTCAAATTTGAGAAATTATGTTCCCCACAAAGATAATTTCTTTAAATGCAAATTACCAAAACTCTCCTTCAAACAAGTGTTGCTCTATTTCTTTTCAAGTGCCCAAAAAAGTGAAACATCATTGTTAATTGATCAATGAACTGAGAAACTCATTTTCTTGAGTGTAAAAAAAAAATTTCTAAATAACACAAGAATAAATATTTGTAGTACATGTATAAAATCTATGCAATGAGTTATTTCAATGGATGATGAAAATTCCATCTTATAGCTGAACTATTTTCAAATAGAGTTATATCATGTTTTGAGAATGAAAAAATATTAATTGATATAAGTCACTTATCACATAATATGTTCTCAATTAAATAGTTGAATTAAAATAAAAAAGACTTGATTGATATAAAGAGGTAATATAAAGAGGTAAAATTGAAATGATAAGTTTAGAATAAAATTTAAGGAATTTGTATAAATAAAATGTGATATTTAGTTTGAACTTTGATGATGATATTAGTAATTGATTTGTCAAGATGTTCCAAAATTAGGGTTTAATTTTCACAATTATTTTTTATATTCTACAAATTAATTGTGCCTTTTATGATTCAAATCTATGCTTGCATACTTGATCTTGAAAGTTCAAGTTAAAACTAGATTTGTACTGGATCACAATATAAAGATGCATTTAATAGGCATGTCAATTATTAAAACACATAAAAAAAAACCTAAAAGTTTAAGATATTATTGTAATAAAAAAACATTGCCCCCTTACTCCCCACCCGCCCACCTTATTATAATAAAATCAACAAGAGTGTAAGTTGCTACAGAGACTTTAAGGAAACAACTTCACCAATCCTCCTCTCTTACTCAAGAAACACCAAACTGATTGGGCCAATAGATATTGTGAATGTAAAAACCCAAAGTTCTCTTCACAACATTAGTGTTCACATCTCCCTTACATAATGAGACACATTCTAAAACTCTACATCTCCTTCAAGTGAGTCTAATGCCTCCTTTAGTGCTATACATGAGACATATTTCCTTGAGAAGTTTACATCTCCTTTAATGTTGATCTAAATTTAAGAAGTGGGCTACAAACATGATATCTGGTGAATCAAAAATACCTATGATACCAATGTTCAAGTTCTAGGAAATCTTGTAAACCTTGAAAGATTTTTTATGCAAGCCAAAAGCCATCTTATTAATTGAAATTGAAAGAATATATAGAATGATGGAATATCAAAAATCACTATAGCCATGAATTTTAAATTTTTATGTGGCTATAATTAAAACAACAAAATTAAACTAAAAATATTCAAAACTTGGTGTTTAATTACGCCAACTTGTCGAGGTCATAACTTTTGACCTAGAGCTCAAATTTCAAAACTACTTATTCCATCAATCTCTATCTTATCTATCTCCTCTCCCCTTCATTCATCTATAACTATTTATTTATATTTTATTCCATAATCTCTCTCTCTCTCTCTCTCTATATATATATATATGTATATGTATATGTATGTATGTATGTATTGCAGTGCCTAATTATTCTCCTAAATATCTATGGAATGTACCTCCCTCATCCCTTTTTCTCTCTTCATCATATTTCCTATCTCCCCATTGTTTCCTTCTCCCCCTTTTCCCACCATATTTTAACCCTATTACCATCAATCTCTAACTCATCTCTCTCCTCTCCCCTTGATTTATCTATCACCATTTATTTATATTATATTCCCTAATTACTCTCTTTCTAGTGCCTAATATTCTCCTAAATATCTCTGGAATGTCCATCCCTCATCCCTTTTCTCTATCTCTTCATCATCTTTTCTATCTCCCCATTATTTCCTTCTCCCCCATGTCTCACCATATTTTACCCTAATAACCATAAATCTCTAACTCATCTCTCTCCTCTCCTCTTCATTCCTCTATCACCATTTATTTATATTCTATTTCATAATCTCTCTCTCTCTCTCTCTCTCTCTCTCTCTCTCTCTCTCTCTCTCTCTCTCTCTCTCTCTCTCTCTCTCTCTCTCTCTAAATGATTCCATATTTATTCTCTTCTTTATCCACTTCGCCTCTCTCCTCCTCCCACTTCTCTGTGTCTACCTCATCTCTCATAACTCTACCTCTCACCATCTTTTCCCCATAATTAACATCTATCTCCACCTCATATCTCTCATTATACTAATATTTTTCACTATCTCTCATCCCTTGTCTTACTATTTCATCTCCCTTATTATTATTTATGTTTCTCTCAACTTATTGTCCCTTAATATCATCTATCTCTATTTTCTACTCTCTCTCTCTCTCTCTCTCTCTCTCTCTCTCTCTCTCTCTCTCTCTCTCTCTCTCTCTCTCTCTCTCTCTCTCTCCATATTTTCCCTCTATATCTATATCTTCTCTTAATCCCTCTTCTCATTCTCCTAATCTCTTTCTTGCATCCCCATATCTTTTTAATTAGTCTCCCTCTCTAAACACTTGCACACACTTCTCTCTCCCTCAAGTTACTTTATTTTATTTTATCTTGTCCATTATATCACCATCTCTTCCTCCTTAATTACTCTCTATTTATACCTCATGTCTCTCATTGTATCCTTTCCCCTTACTCTATCTCAGAAATTCCCCTCTGGTTATAAAAATCCCCTCTCTCTATATTATACATACACAATCCTATACATATGTCTCCCCCACTAATAGGTCTCTCTCTAATAAAAATATTTACCTTAAATCCATAAATATTCACCTCCTAATGCAATTATATCTCATCTTACTCCTCTCCCCCTTCTATCCCCACCTTGTTACTCCCCTCTGTCACCATTTTGGGCATAACATGATTCTACACATACCTCCCTCCCTCCCCCTCCCCCCACCCCCCCTCCCCTCCCCCCCCCCCCCCTCTCTCTCTCTCTCTCTCTCTCTCTCTCTCTCTCTCTCTCTCTCTCTCTCTCTCTCTCTAGATGAAAATTACTTATTTTAATTATTCTCTTTATCTATCCACCTCAATTGAGAATATAGCTATCGAATATATCATTAACCTTATAATAATTCTAACCATATTGGTAAAAATAAAAAAATAATCTTAGCAAAAATCACAGTCCTAATCATAACCATAATAATGATGTATTTTCTATAACTAAAAATAACCCAAAACCATTAGTGAAAAATTAAACCTTAAATTGTTTTTGTGTAGAGAGGGAAGCTAATTGCGAAGAGAGGGGGATGCTAGAAAGTGATTGGAAGAATGAGAAGAGGGTTTGCAAAAATATAAAGAGATATAGGGTAAATAGGGGAAAGAGATAGTGAGAGGATGTAGAGGAGAGATATGTGTGAGAGAGGGCAAGAGTTAGTCACATGAGGTAGAGATAGATCATAATTAGCATATAGAGATGGATAATATTGAGGGAGAATAAGTTGAGAGAAAAATAGATAATAATTTGAGGGATGAAATAGTGAGAGAAGGGATGAGATATAGTGAAAGATAGTTATTACAAGGGAAGAGATGAGGTGGAGATAGATGGTAATTACAGGGAAGAGATGGTGAGAGGTAGAGTTAAGAGACATGAGGTGGACAAGGAGAAGGGGAAGGAGGAGAGGGTTGAGGTGGATAGTGAAAGAGAATAATTATGGACTCATTGTGTGCATGTGTGTGTGTGTGTGTGTGTGTGTGTGTGAGAGAGAGAGAGAGAGAGAGAGAGAGAGAGAGAGAGAGAGAGAGAGAGATAGAGAGAGGTGTATGTAATATCATGGTATGCCAAAAATGGTGAGAGAGGGGAGAAATGGGGCAGGGATAAAAGGATAAGAGGAGTAAGATTAGATGTAATAGCATTAGGAGGAGAATACTTATGGATTTGAGACAAATACTTTGATTAGAGAGAGACCTACTAGTGGGGGAGACAAATGCATTGGATTGTGTGTATAATCTAGAGAGGGGATTTTTATAATTAGAGGGGGAATTTTGAGAGAGAGTAAAGGGAAATGATACAATGAGAGACATGGTGTATAAATAGAGGGTGATTAAAGAGGAAGAGATAGTAAGATAAGGGATCTAGGATAAAATAAAATAAAGTAATTAGAGGGAGGGAGAAGTGTGTTCATGTGTGGAAAGAGGGAGATTAATTGGAAAGAGAGGGTAATTCTATTATGTTCTAGTAATTAGATATTTCCTAATTAACTCTAGTTTTCTTAAGTCAAACTTTAGGCATATAATAATTAATTCTTTTATTGATTATTATGATGTAATCTAGGTTATACCTTTTTTAGGTTTTTGATCTCCTTTATAAGGATCTCTTTTTGTAATTATTGAAACATTCACTTTTGATAATGATATCTCATGTTTGTCATCAAGAATGCCTCATCTATGGATCTAGGAATTCCAACCTCCATAGCTTTTGCTTCTCTTATTTTATGACATGTTTTTGTGTGCAGGTGATTCTTGGGAGCTATGGGGTTGAGATTTCATCAACTTCATCATAGTATCAAAGCTCTAGATCTTCATGCCCCTGTTCTGTTAATAAAAAGTTCTATCTTAGCTTTTAGATTTATGTTTTTTCTTTTAGAGGGTTTCATTTTTCTAAAGTTATTTTTTATTGAATCTAGGGGGGTCACTAATTTTTGGTGCACTTTAAGCCTAATCGAACATCACCGTTGAGCCCAAAGCACCCAAAAACTGTTATTTTCATATAAAATTTATCTAGTTCAGACACAATTAGAATCTAAGGTAAAAATATATTGCTTTGAGTTTGAGCATGTTTCCTGAGGCGACAATTTTGTAATTTTTGGCATGGAAATTGATATTTTTTAGTATGGAAACTGAGATTTTTTTCCTCAAAAATTGAGATTTTCTTATAGGAACATCGAGATTTTTGACATGAAAATTGAGATTTTTGGCACCCAAATTGATAATTTATGCATGCAAATCAAAAAAATTCGTGCACGAATTGAAATTTTTAGCATTCAAATCAAGACAATTTTGTTACAAAATTGGCACACTTCCCAAGGTAATTTTAAATATAGTTGGACAGACTTTCTGAGGCACTTTGGCTAGATCTCGAGGTGGCATTTTTTTATTTTTAGGCTTCCAACACTTTTTTGACCCACATGTAGTTTTCTAGAGGTAACTTGCTCATCTGAACTCCGTATTCACAAATGAGATATTGCCAGAAAGTTGGTTCCAAGCCCAATGCAATGGTGTAGTTTATTTAGACTTTTCATGATGTTTGATTTCTAGTTTATGTAGTTAAAGTTAGATGTTCTATTTCACACTCTGAGATACATATCTTGAGGCATTCTATTTTCTAGATTCTACTCTAGGAACATTCTATTTGGTCTTTTGCATTTTTATATTCTTGTGAATATCTTGGTTGTTTTAGGTCCAGGGATCAATTTTCTTGCTTCAGATGATTCATCATGACTTGTACTATCTATTTTCATTAGTTTGATGTCTCTTCTAGTCTATTTAGACATCATTTGTATATTGGATTATACAAATGAGAAGATTACTTTTGGGAGGGGGAGGGGGGGTGAATCAAAAGTAACACACTTTAACCATAAAAATTTTTAACTAAAAAAATAAATTGCATGTATGTAAACATCTCAAATGAATATAAAGTAAAAAAATGCATCAAAACACATAAAACCAAATTTTGGTCATCTATAAACCCTCTAAAATGATAAGGTAAAATTGGGGTGGGGATGATACCGACAAATTATCACTGTAGCAATATTGTTTGACCACTTTAGATGGTTTTCCCTGTGAGTGGCCTACCCTATTAAAGGCTTTACACTCTATCAAAAGTGACCTATTCAAAGGATTTACAAACACTTACTTGAAGTGTTACCCTGTCAAAGGATTTATCACCTTGTTAAAGGTTCTACAACATAGCTATTAAGCTAACCTATCACTATAGGATTTTCCTTCCTAATATAGTTGCTAGAGAGTATTAGATTGAATTGACCTAATAGCTTACAATATTTTATTACTAAGTTCAAGATCTTGATCTACTTTCTGTGTTTTGATCCTATGTGATCTGATGTTTATGCATAACCCTTGTGCTCTATTCTAACCAACTATATTATGCAATGTTGATCAATTCTCCATGTCTTGACACCCCTACTATTGCTCTGTTCTACAATATGGTCTCTTCAACTTTTCATCCACTCAACCACATTAAATCATGGGGTCTTTACCTTCTTATAAAGGCTTCAAAGACATAGGGTTAGATATGAATCCATTAATTTAGTTTTTCATTCAAATCCTATATACTTTTCCTATTGGTTGCATGCATTCTCCATTTTTTTGATTGGCTGCATGTTGATTGCATAGGTAATGAAAAAGATTTGATCTTATCTTTTAGATCCTCTATTATTCATTTTGAAAACAATTTACATCTAAGTTTGTGAAGGCACAAACTCATATGCTAATTCTATGTTACTTGGTACATACTAATTATTGATGCTCGGCACACATAGTAATTTTATCTTGCTCGGCATCCATTCACTACTCAACATCCATTTGTGACTAGGCACATGCAGATCACTTGGCACCTAAAGTCACTTAGAACATGTATAATGCTCAGCACCTAAAGTTCACTTGGCACCTACTAGATTTCTAGGTTGACACATATTGTAGCTTGGCATGTATAGTGTACTCGGCTTCAACATGAAAATTGGTTAAGTGTGTTGACACTCAATTGTCAAAACCAATCTGAGACCAACAATCTCCCCCTTTTATATGAGTGTCAAAAACACTTAACTAAGAATTATATATCTAATCTTATGAGTACAATGTATATCTTGTTTGGCATATGTACAAGACTTCAAAAAACTTGTTCAAAATTTTGTATAGGACAATATACCTCAAGATCTTGTAACTCCCCCTAAGCTGATATACCACTTCTTTATCCAAAAAAAAAATGATACACTTTTATGTTGAATCTATCTCATGTTGATATGTCACTGCCTCTTACTGTGCCTTAGCTGACTTGTTCTATTTGTTGCGTTTTTACCTATTCTACACTTGTAATTTTATTTAGTCTCCCCCTTTTATCATGTCTCCCCATTTTTGGCTATCATAGGGTATGTATAATCTTCCCCCCTTATTTTATTTATTCTCCAAAAGAATAAAAGAATGTAACAATATATCTCCCTCTTAGTTAATCTTCCTTTATTCTCTCTCTTTTTTGACACTTATGTCAAAGGGTCCTAGGGATTAATTGAATACTTAGCCAAAAATGTTTTATTTACCTCTAAGATGATTTTCAGAGTAGCATCCTAATTGTCTAAGGTAATTTGTATGGCTTTAAGCTAGATAGCTATCTTTTCTGCAAGGTGAACAAGGCCATCTAAGGTTGAAAGATTTGGATGTTTTTGCAAGACATTCTCAACATAGGCCTATTCCTTGTGAAGTACCTCCATGTGGGGAGTAATGGCTAACTAAATTTGTACAAGTTTGGCCCTTATGTTTGCCTCTTCTACTATTAATACAGTTAATTACTTCTATGTGTGAAGCAATGTTGTAAAATGTTTCTCACTGCAAGCTAGATTGATTGGTAGTTGTGAGCTAGATGCCTTCGAATCTCCTTCCAAACTCAGTATCTTCTAGCTTGTTTCCTATGTGAAATATAATGAGTCACACAATTTGGAGTACAATGAAAAAATTTTCTCAAGTACTATCTTTTTATACACTAATCTAATATGCTAAAAACACTAATTTAATGAAAACAAAAGCATTTACACATTAAACTACCATAACATATAAGAGAGACTAAGACAAGCCCTCAATTGAGAATATGAACCATTAAGAGGTTCTCTCAATGAGGCCTTTCTTGTTTTGGGGATGAGTCTATTTGATAGATTTAGGATGTATGCTCAAATTTTCTCTATGCTTCAATGGAGATGGATTTGGGATTTTTGGTGTGGATGTATGTAAAAGCTATGGAGTTTGTTCTCAAAATGGCATGGTAACTTTAGCATAAGGATTGTGTTAAAATGGCTTGGGAGAGGATTCCTTAAATGGGCTTGAGGGATCAAGGGCTAGGATGTAAGGATGAGAGAAAGATTATGGAAGGTTTAGATTGAATGAGAGAGAGCACATGGATTGTGCTTCCTTATAGCCAATCAGGGAGTGACACATGTCACAAGGTCATTGGTTAGAGCAAGAGGGGTTGAGGGGTCAACAAAGGAGGCTAAAAGCTCATAAAGACCCTCATAATGGTTTGTAAGAGCAATGAATGGGCTTGTAAGAGTCATTTATGGCTTTGTGGGCTTCATAAAGTTTTATGGTTGGGATATTTGTGAGAGTTGAGATATTTTGACTTGGGTTGGATTAAAAAAGTATTAAGCTTGACTTAGGAATGTGCAAATGATTAAGGCTTGGATTAGGCTTGGGTTAAGATTAGATTAGGCTTGTTAGAGATGGGAAAGTGGATGGCATTTAATGAGGGTGGGTGAAGGAGGAGATATTTGTTGGCTTTGGCTTGGGTTAGCAAGTCTTAACCCATGTTTAGGGAATGTGACAAGGTTAGGGGGGGGATTAGGATTAGGGTCAAAGATAAGGATTGACATCTTCTAGAAGAGTCTAGGCTTTGGATGAGGATGAAGACTTTTTAGAAGAGTCTAGAACTTCCTAGGATGAGGATAAAAAAGGTTTTTAGGAAATAAATAAAGTTTTATTTGTTTCAAGGGTTTGGGTTGAGGAGATATTTATTAAAGTATTTTTAATAAACATGAGGATTAATATTTAATCTTAATTAAATATTTTGAGTTGGGATTAGGGGTAGGAAATGATGGGGTTAGCCTTTAATCAAAATTAAAGAAGGATTAGAAGATTTTGGAAGAGGTTAGTGGTCTTAAGGAAATTGGCCAAGTTTTGGGCAAAAAAAAAATAAATAATTTATTTTGGGATTTTTGGTCAATTTATTAATCAAATAATTAATAAATAAAGAAACAATGTTTAAATAAGCTTTAAATATTTTTGGGAGGGATTCCTTAATTAAATATTTTTAATTAAGATAAAGGGATTTAATGGCATAAAAATAAATAAATTAATAAATGATGATGTCATTAGGGATTTTTCAGAAAATAAAAATACTTTATTTTCTAAAGGATTTTTAGGTGTCTACAATCTTGACCTTTTCTATTTTCTTTGCCAGTTCCACTTGGGTAAGTGTTATTCAACTGGATATCTTCTCATTAACTTTCACTTAGAATTTCCTATAAGACCATTCTAATAGTTTAACATTTGTATCTAGGTCTTCATTCTATACCTGGTCCACTATGTTGGACAATTGCTCCATAATGCGCTTGGTTTCATTAGGTACTTGTAGGCTAAAGGCATCAAGAAATATGTCTTTTATTTCCACAAGTTCTTGTCTTTGCCTATAATCATTTATGAGTATCTCCTGCTTCTTTCTCTTCTCCAGTGCCTCTTACCCTTCATAGATTTGTTCTAAGTTCATTGTTCTAGAGTCATAGCTCAATATGACTATCTCCTCATCTAGTTCAAGGTTTCCATAATGAAGCAGCCTTGCTACCTTGGTGGACCTTGAGCTTGGTATTGATATTTTCAAAGGTATCATATCAGTGCTCATCTATTTTATGGGAGTCCCTATTGTAGGAAGATTGACCAATGTTTGAATTGCCTCTTGTTCCTTCTCTTTTGGGGATTTCTCCTCTTCCTTGTCTTCTTCTCTATTGCCTTGATCAATGATGGTGATCTAAGGAGGTGCACCTTGTGTTTGAGCTATAGGATCAGGGATGTCTTTCTATCTTATACTCTCCTTATCTTTGTCCTTGATAGTAGTGGTGACTATTACTAACAAATCAATCATAGAAATTGTTTCATATGCTTATTTCTCTTTTGGTTGATCTACTATTGCTGTGGGAGGTTGTGAAGGTGGTTCTTATGTGTTCACCTTCTCCCTATTGATTTTTGCTATAGTCTTTTGCAACTCTTCTATACTCACCAAAATAGGATTTGTGCAAAGCTGTGATTACATTATTATTTGGTGAAGGATCTTCTTGAGATCCTCTATAGTTAATAGGTTGAAATTTTGACCAGTAGTGTCAGGAACATCTTTAATAGTTACTATTTCTACATGTGTTGTATGTGGAGGACTTGGTGGTGGCATTTGGGTGTCTTGGACACTCTTTTCTCCCTACTGCTCTTCAGCTATTGCCTTGTCGACCTCCTTTGTATTCTTCTCCTCCTCTTTCTCTTTCTCTTCTTCTTCTCCTTGTTTCTCATCTTCCTTTTCTTCCTCTTTATAATTTCTTCCTTCAAAAGGATCTTCTTCTCCTTCCTTCATAGTTTTTAGTCCATAAATAACCTTCCACATAACAATGGATTCCTACAGAACATCTTCAATTTGATTTTGCAAAATTTGAAATGCCCTATATTTGGGGGCAAATTTTCTCCCATGCCTTTTATTGGCCTTGGTTATTTGACCTTTAATCATTTCTATCATCACACGAGCCAATGTTGACTCCATTATATCCTTTTCCATATTAAGGCAGTAATGCCATTTATTTTCTACAATGGAGCTTAGCTCCTTAGGCATTGAATTTTATAGTTCAAGTGGGGTGGTCTTGAACTTAGCCATCATAGTGTAGATAGACTCTTCCACTATGTTTTATTCTTCTCTTGAAATTTTATTAAAATCAATGGTCTTTAGACTAGATAAATCTACATTATCTCTAATGTTATTGCAAACATTTTCCAATTTAGATTTGGTAGAACATCTTACCAATCTGAATTGTTTATCATGAGACTTAGTCTTTTCTTCATCTAATTCTGGAGGTGCAACATATTTTCTTCTTTTCTTTGGTTTTGTAGGCCCTCCTTTCTTTTTTTCCTTTTGTTTCTTTTCATATTCTTTTACTACTTGTGTAGTTTCCCTGGTATCTGCCCTTGTAGTTGGCTTGGTTGGGCTTAGTTTTGTTTCTTTCTTCTTTCCCTTGGACTGTGCAGTTGCTTGTTTTTGTGCTTTTCTATTCTTTTGCTCAGCCTCGGGTGCTTCTTGGTTGACACCTTCCTCTTCTTCTAAATCCTCTTTGAAGCTTTGTGTTAATTGTAATGGTCCTTTCCCCTATTCATCTTCATCTTCATCTTCTTCATCTTCATCATCTTCTTCTTCCTTGACTTTTGCAACCCCTTCTCCAAATTTTTCCTTTAGCTTCTTCACAAATTTGTCTTTTCTTTTAATGGTGGAAGTTGTCTTCAATTACATGTTAACTTTGGACCTTACCACATCATAGGTTCCAAAATGGGTAGCACATTTATCAATCTCTTCTGCCAGTAGTGCAGTTATAGCCATTGATGCCACATCTATGTTAATCTCATAGCCTAGAGGTCTTAACCATCCGATTCTTGGAATAACTACCTATATATAGGTGTAGTCAATATCTAAAAGAAAGCATACATCATTTTCATGTTTCTCAACTAATGAGACATGAATCCTTAACCTCTTCTTCATGGTTTTCTTGAAGTCTTCAAAAAACTAGTCATAAGGGTTTCAAAATCTGTTCCCATCTACTCAATGTACTCATTAACTTGAGCTATAATTGACCTGTTTGCTTTCCACACTTCTTTACCAAAAGAAGGAAACTCATTCTATACATAGAAGAAAATGCAAACCAAAATTGCACCAAATTTACATTGTGCACCCTTGCATCTCCTTATTGCTCCTATATTCTCATTAATTTGTTACAATTACAACTCTGTAAGATCATAAGTGTGATCATTCTTAACTAGTTTGTATCCAACATCAACTGCAATGCATGGAATGCTATTAAGTTTGCTAGACTAGTAGAATTTATGTGAGATGAATCTAATAAAAAAGTTGATGAGGGGATCCTTCATGGTATCTATGTTTATCCCTCGTTTGTTCCATTTTGCTCCATTATTCTTTTGAATTACTTTTTTAGAGTCACTCCTAAGGATCTTTGGCCAATCTAGGGTTAAGTACCCTATAACTCTATGCACTATTCTCTTGGAAATTTTCACTGGGCCATCTTCTAACCATATGCTCCCATTGTGAATCTTGCTAAGTACTAGCCTAATCCATTTAGTCTTGAAAACTGTGAGGAATTCAAGACAATGGGTCAAACTCTTGGTTTCAACAATTTTGAACTCATCCTTTAGGGATCCATCTACACATAACTTATCATATGTCTCCCTAATTTCCATATCACCTACGGCTAAAATCTTGCAATTGTGGCACTTCCTAATATCTTGCACCATGACAAATTTGGGTGGAATGATGGATAGGGCACCAACTGGGTCATTTTTGTATCCAACCTTTGGGATGGAGTGAAAATTTGATTGCTTAACCTGATTGGATACTAGTTGAACCTCAAATGGCTCTTTGTCCTATATTTTCCTTGAGCTCGATGCCATTATGTCTTTCTAGGGTATGAATTTGAAGAAAAACAAAGACCATGTAACTTAGCACTTGAATAAATACCTTTAGATTGAAGAAACTATGCCAAATCATAGTTGAAATCTGCTCAAATGCTACTTTGTCTACTTAGACATCACTATGCTCTCTTCTTCATCTTTTCTCTTTGATCACAAAGAAGAAAAATGAGTGGAAAATGTGGTCATATACCCTATTTTAGTTGCATTTAATCCTTAATGTGATTTTAGCTATTTTATTGGTTGCTTAGGAATTTTAGCATTACTTGGCATCCATCGATTTTCAATCACTCAACATTCACTGAAGTTTCCCTCACTTGGCATCAACTAGGATTTTCATTAGCTTAGCATCCACTACCAACTTGGCTACAACTAACTACTTAGATTCTACTATTTTTGATAGTCGACTCAGCATACACTGAGATTTTACTTGGCATTTGAGGGAAACTCGGCAACACTTGTGAAAACTTAAAGTTTTAACTTTGCATCTTTACTTATGCTAATTTTTCCTTTCTAGTACTTACTTGTCTTAGGACTGGTGCATGATATAGCTTTGTATATTAGTCCCATACACCTTCTCTTGCTTAGCTAGATGAGGTGTGACCACTTGACCTCTTAGGTGAAGTGATCCCCCCATTGGATGTACTGCCTCCATCTCTTTTCTTCCATGTTCTGTTCATTTCTTCTCTAATATGTTCAACATCAACCTTTTCTTTTCCTTGGGTGTCCTATCTTTAGAAAACTAAAGCATGTAGTTTGACTCAACCATCTATTATAGTTTCCATTGAAATGTGTTCTTATACAATTTTTAGGAATGTGCCCATACTCCTTACAATAGTGACAGCTCTACCTAGTATTGTAGTCCCAATTGTAGTGGTGCTCATGGCTTTTAGTCTTTGCTGGTTTTTTAGGTGTCCACATAGGCTTTGATCTACACTCAAAAGCTCTATGACCATACTTCTTGCAATTGTAGAAGTGACCTTAAAATCTTGGTGTCCTTATAGTTTTGGTCCTCCAGTCTTGTGTTTGATGTCCTCCTTGCTTATTGCATTTGTGATAGTGACCCTTGCTTTTGGGCTTGTCCTACTAAATGGCTTTCTTACTCCTACATACATTAGAAATGTGTCCCTTTTTACCATAGAAATGATAAGTGGGTTTAGTGTTCATACAATTGTCACTTCTTTCCTCTGCGCTCTTTGATGACTCTCCTTTAGTGCTAGTGAAACCTAGTCCATATGTGTCATTGTTGGTTCTTGGTGATTTCAATAGCTATTCAAAGTGCTTGATGGCTTGACTTGATTTGTTGAAGCTCTCTGCTATCTCCTTTTCTCTGCTCAAGTCATTCTATAGTTTTTCATTTTGCATTTTCAGTGTGGAGATTTCAATTTCCTTGACATTTAACTCATGATGAGCATTCATCATTTTGCTAATGGTATCTAGTTGCATGTTGAAAACTCTTGCAAGATCTATTAACTTCTCCTCCAATCTATTGACAAGATTTCTCTTGTCATCCTCAATCATAACCTCATCTTCAATGGCTATTTTCTTTTGTTTAGTTATCTCACACAACATCATGGTTTGTGACTCTTGCTCAATTTTGAGAGATTTGATCTCTTCTACTTGAGCTCTATTCTTCTCCATCAAGTTTTCTATTGCTGCTTCAAACTCTTGGGTATCTCCATTGGAAAAAAACTTTTGTGGTGTCAATCTCCTTATACTGTGTGTCATTTTCGGCTACGTCAATATCCCTTCTTCTCTTTAAAGATTTTCTCAACTCTTCTTTGGCTTCCTCCAAGTTGTGTAGACTGAGGTGTATGTCAATCACCTGGTTCTCTATGATCTTCCCAAGTTTTTAGACTTCCATCTTTAGATATTTTCTCCAAGCTATAAGGCTTCTCCTTGTGAGAACCTTGCTCTAATACCAATTGTTGCATTATACAAATGGGAAGATTACTTCTAATAGAGGGGGGGGGGGAATCAGAAGTAATACACTTTAACCATAAAAGCTTTTAACTGAAAAAATAAATTGCATGTGTGTAAACATCTCAAATGAACATAAAGTAAACACATGCATCAAGTCACGTAACACCAAATTTTGGTCACCCAGAAACCCTCCAAAATAAGAAGGTAAAACTGGGGTGGGATGATACCCACAAATTATTACTTCAGCAATATTGTTTGACCACTTCTAATGGTTTTCCCTGTGAGGTGTCTGCCCTATCAAAGGCTTTACACTCTATCAAAAGTGATATGTTCAAAGGATTTACAAACACTTACATGAAGTGTTACCCTATCAAAGGATTTATCACCTTGTTAACGGTTCTACAACATAGCTATTTAGCTAACATATCAATATATGATTTTCCTTCCTAATACAATTACTAGAGAGTATTAGATTGAATTGACTTGATAGCTTACAATATTTTATTGCTGAGTTCAAGCTCTTGATCTTCTTTCTTTTTTTAGATCCTCTGTGATATGATGTCTATGCATAACCCTTGTGCTCTATTCTAACCAACTATATTTTGCAATTATGATTAATTCTCCAAGTCTTGACACTCGCGCTATTGCCTTGTTCTGTAATAAACTCTCTTCAACTTTTCATCCACTCAAATACATTAAGTTGTGGGGTCTTTACCTTGTTATAAAGGCTTTAAAGACTTAGGGTTAGGTATGAATCCACAAACTTATTTTTCCACTCAAATCCTTATACTTTTCCTATTGGTTGCATGCATTCTCCATTTTTCTAATTGGTTGCATGCTGATTGCATAGGTAATGTAAAAGATTCGATAGATCCTCCATGATTCATCTTGAAAATAGTTTACATTTAAGTTTGTAAAGGCACAAACTCATATGTTGATTTTGTGTTACTCGGCACATACTAATTGCTGATCCTTGACACACATAGTAATTCTATATTGCTCGACATCCATTCACTGCTTGGCATCCATTTGTGACTCGACCCATATAGATCACTCATAACCTAAAGTCACTCAACACATGTATCATGCTCGACACCTAAAGTTCACTTGTCACCTACTAGATTTCTGGTTCAGCATATACTGTAGCTTGGCATGTATAGTGTACTTGGCTTCAACATGAAAATTGGTTAAGTGTGTTAACACTCAATTGTCAAAACCAATCTAATCCCAACATTGTATGCATTCTTGCAAATGCACTAAGATAAAGTATCATACTCCATTTGAATTTTTGTTTCACTAGGTTTGCCTTGTTTTGCCTTATGATTTGAGTAGTGTCATATGAAGACACTACTATGATGAAAGTGCCATTGGGGGGTTGATATTTTCCTTTGTTTGTCATCTTCCTTTGTCTAATGAGTTTTCATTCTATAACACTAGTCTCATGACGTGTCTAAGATTGATCACCTCAGTACACACATATGTACTCTTCTGTGCATCTTGATTGAGGTTCCTTGACATTAAGTTCTTTTTGCCCATGTTTCTAGTTTCCTATCACCTCACCCTTATCTAAGTTAGGGGGTTTCTTCTATTATTTATCATGCTTCCTTAGTTTGATGGAGTGAGCTATGTATTCAATTCTTATTCCTATGTATTAGGTGAATGTAGTAGCTGGGTACCTAGCCATTTTGGCGAGATGGATCATTTACCATATAGACAGTTCTTTTTGTTCCTACTTTAGATGTAGCCTTCCATGTTCAATTAATCAGGTCTTTAGGCTTTGGCATTTCATGTCATCTATATCTTCGAAATCAGTGGTTTTCCTTTGTGTGCCTCCTAATTCTATGTAGATTATAGTCTTCTCTACCTGGTTAGGTTCTATTTTTAGTGAAGGTTCTTCAGATCAGTAGTTACTTTTGACAGAGCTTTGCAACTCCTATATGCTTTAGTAGTGTTCTTCATGATCATCTTTTGTTCCCATCGTCTGGGACATTCCCTAGTTTGGAGGCTTCTCCAATCCTTCACTAGTTATTTTAGCATTATTTCCATCTCTTGTTGGAGTAGGGTTTTTCCCATGTGGCTTTCTCTATTTCTCCTTTTTTTAGTGATTTAGTTGTGCTTGGGTCATCATCATGCATTGTTGTTGGGATCCAAATTTACTTTCAGTAGTATTTTCTAGGTTTCTAGTTACTCCCTAAGTTTATCTTTAAGGGGGTATGTTAGAGTAACTAAATATTTGCTAATTAACTCTGGTTTGCTTAAGCTAAACTTTAGACATCTAATAATTAATTATTTTATTAATTATTATGATGCAATCGAGGTTAGACCTTTTTAGGGTTTTGATCTCCTTTATAAGAATGATCTCTCTTTGTAATTATTGATTCATTCACTTTTGATAAGAGCAATTTCTCTTTTTGCTCATTAAGAATATGTCATCTATGGATTTGGGAATTCCAACCTCCATAGCTTTTGCTTCTCTCTTTTTGTGACACGTGTTTGCATGCAGGTGATTCTTGGGAGCTAAGAAGATGAGCTTTCATCAACTTCATCATATTATTGCACTTTCCAGTTTTAAAATGAAATTTTCTTTTATAAATCTTGAAATTCATTTATTAGTTTCAAAAATACACTTTTGAATTTAATAACAAAGTTATAAAATCTTACAAACTCAAATTATATTTAGAATTATTAGTACTTGCCAGTAGGATAAGTACTATTGTACTGATACTTTTTGGATTTTATACTTTAATCAGTGATTAAATTTTTTGGTTTCTACATGTTGGAATTAATCATTTTTAAAATTTATTTATCAAACTATTACATTGCATATTATAGACACAAGATTTTTAACTTTACAATTTCTAGAAAATATTTTTCTACAATTTGATTGGGTGAACTCATTTACCTCTTATATTGGCTTGGTAGATTTTAAAACTAATATTTTAAGACTAGTTTTTTCATTAAGCTATTTTGATTCATATTTGTTTAATAAATTTTTGAATGTATGTGCATTGATTTAGATTTTAATATTTTAGTATTGTATTTTCTTATAATATAATTTCTTTCATTCAAAAATACTAAAATAATAATATTATTTATATTATATAGTTATTTTAAAAATATTATTTTATATTATTATTTTTATATTATAATTTATTTATAATATATCAATAATTATATTTATTAATCATTTTTTAACATACTATAATAAATTTATTAAATTAATATTGGATTTATAGGCAAGTACTAAGCCACTATGCAGCACTTGTTTTTTCTTAAATAGCTTTGTCCATTCTCCATTTTATTTCTCTTATAAAATAATATTTATTTGTAACTTATTTTTCTTTTTAAAAATTTTGAGATATTAAAATTTTTTAATTCACAATGCTTTTTACAATCTTTTTGTAGAGACAATTTTTAACAATAATTTTAGTGATTAAGATTGAGAAAAATAAATGAATAGTATAAATAAATTACTAATGGCTAATCTCATTCCTATTAAATACCTAACTAATCAATGATTTTAAAATCTAAGTTAAAAAATAATGAATATTATAACTAGATAGAGTTAATTTGCTTTTATAAATTCAGAGTACAAATCATTTTCTATTTCTAAAACAAGAAATTCTATAACAAACATTCAATATTTTCTTGTAATTATGTATAAAAAGGTATTGTTTCTACTTTTAAAAAAAGTTGTAAAATCTTAAAACCTTAAATTTGATTTTATTAAAATTTTATTTCTATTATAAACTATAAAGTCAAAAAAGTGGATGTTTTGTACTTCTTTTCAACATTAACTTTTCAATCTTTTAAATGTATATTAGGGTTTGAGGAACAACTATAAAGTTATAATTATAAAGAAATAATATTGTAAATAAAGGAACACAGATGACCCAAAATGCTTTCCAAATTTTATTAGTTCCAAAAGTTATGTTTTAAACTATCACAGTCCCAAAACACAATGCATCTCAGAAAGATATTTGAAAAATCCTTTTATGACTACCAAGATTCCAAAAGCAATGTTTTGATTTCCTTGATTTCCTCAGTAAATGAGTGGTAGTTGTAAAAATGGGGACGAGTGGTAGTTCTCAATTCGATGCTTCATGTATTCTTCAGAGTCAAAGTTGTAAATAGAAGGAAGAACCCTGCAACCATTTGTAATGAGCATAATTTATTTTTAATTTATTAATGATAATATCATTTATTTTTAAAACATGGTAAAACATAATATAATCATTCAATTTATTTTACTTTCATACCTTTATTTTTTACTTCTTACTTGGGAATGACTTTATGTAATGCAATTTCCCTCTCCGTGTTTTTAAAAGATTTTACTAGGAGTGGTTCAACTTCAAGTCTAGGGGTTTGTGAGGGAGTTTTGATGTCATTTTAAGGTCTAAATATTGGTGAAACAATGAATATTTAGTCTACATAATAAAGGTTTATATTCTTGGGAGATGGGAGAATGATGGGACAATGATTGTGAGCTGATTTGGAGGTTGGTGGAAATCCCCAAACTCTAAGATTTCTATCATCTATCATCTTTCCCTAAATTCTCAATTTTCTTCCTTAGGAGAATGGGATGAAGTGTAAAATTGAATGTGGGGAGCCTTACTAACCAACAAATTGATTGATGAAATGTTAAAATGTTGAAGTGAATAACGAAGACACATTTCTGGAAATAAGATGATTAATACAAAAATAGTGGAAATGCAAAATGGAAATTCTCTCTCATCAAGACCTCCCCTCCTTCATGATAACTTAGACTTGATCTTGAATTGTAATTGAAGATTGAAAGAGTTGAAAGTGGATGAGAACATTAATACAGGGATACAAAAGAACATGTTTTTTCTAAGTCTACATTTTCACCAAGGTCATGATTGAAATCCTCGAAGTATAGGATTTTAAATACATTTTCCCTCTCAAATATTAATTTCCACCACCTTCCAAAGGCCAATCATAGAGCTAGTGGTGGCCTTCTTATCATTTTTCATACCAAGGACAAAAAGATTCAAAAAATAACAATTGAAGGAGAATTCTAGTATGCAACTATGGGCATTGTATATGGTAAAATCTCATGAGAAGGACATGAATCCGACAATGTCTTAGTTTGCCCAACATGCATATGAACGTGATAGAGATAAAAAAAAATATTTGTCACCGCCTCAAGTAGAATCATGCCAATATATCATAGACATGCAATTGCTTTCTCCTCACACAATGTCAAGGGCATCTAAGTGGTTTCTATGTATAAAATACATGTTAGTACTAAATTCTCACATCTTTGCAAAGATGTATTAGCCACGACTTTGGATCTACCACCACTTCTAATTGTAACTATTTGTTTCCTACACCTTAAGAGGTATTTCCTTGTGTAAATGTTCATAAAATAGAATTTATTTAATTTATATTGTGTAGGATTTTATTTAAATGGATTCTACAATTAGTCATCTTTATATAAATTCTAGGATTACACAAGAATACTTTTGATAATTTAGGCAAAGGTTAAGACCATTACAAAATAGTTGAACATAACATTATGCTTTTTGAAATGAAATTCTTAAGACTAATATGTAAGGTTGAATTATACATTTCATTACCTATTTATATTATATGTTAAATAAATATTTTACTAGAAAGTTATGTCTTTCTCAATCAGACATGGACATCAAAGATAAAGACAAACAATCTCAATTAAGCAACATGTTGGATGAAGCAGATAGTGAGGAGGAGAGCCAAGAAGAAATAAAGGCTCAAAATAATAGATTATATATAAGAGTGGTTCAAATGTTACCGGATGGAAATTATATTTCAGAGCCTTAGCAGACCAACTTGAAGGTGACCAAGAGAAACACTCAAAGTATCGTAACTCATGGTAGTGGAGTACATAATGGAGAATCATTCAGAATTTAAGCCTTTCTTTTCTTGGAAAGATGACATGAATTTTGAAGAATACTATGAGAAAATGGTAGAAGATGGAACTTGGCTAGACCATTGTGAGATTTATATAGCAGCCATGGTCACTTGAACTAACATTCATGCACACCATTTGAAAGGAAAAGTATCCCAAATCTACAATATTAATATCTTAGAAACATCTACACTTCATGTTTCATATCATGATGGAAACTACTACAATAGATTGTACTTCATTAATAACAATATCAATGCTCTAGCACCCATGATTTTGGAGGAGGATAATCAAAGTACATGCCATAATGAACAAGATCCTATAAATTTCATTATAGATGAAAAAGGGTACAAACATACTAACAAAAGTTGCATAGAAGATAAATTATTGAAAAGAAAGGAAAACCATCAAAAAAATAAATATTTAATAGGTGTATCCATGGTTAGTAAGGAAGACTAAATAATAAAGATTTTAAAATTATCTTTCCAAAGATTCTCACATGTACACAAAATATTAGTGGAAAGCTTTTTGTGTCAACATTCAGTGACATTATTTGATATTTATAAAACTATTGGCATAACCCTTACACCCTTCAAAGGTGCAAGAGCAAGTGGTTAAGACGTCTACCAATTGGTGGTGATAAATAATTTTCTTGACAATTTATTAAGCAAAAATGTTGACCGTTGCATGTATTGTGGAGTGTTCATTGATTAGGTAGATGATTGAATAGGAACCAATTTATTAAGGATTTCTCAATTCTCTAGTTGTTTTTCATCCTAAGTACAATGCTTTAAGATGTCACTTTCCTTCATGCTTTCAAGAAAATAGAGGGATCAAATTATTAAAGATTGTAGAAGAGTGTGTTTAAGGTTTTGAAGCATTTTTTTTTTTGTATATGATAGAATGAGGTGGTTCTATTATATTTCAATTGTAATATTTTTATATTTAAGATTAATTAGTGGTGACTGAAATTATTGTGTATGAAATATTTTGTTTTGTTTGATTTTCATTGTAATTTCTAGGAATTACTACATTATGTTTGAATTTTGAATTACTGTTTGTTAAGTCTAGTTTGGATTATTCTTTGTATTTTCTTTCAGTTGTTTATGCATCAAAATCATGGATCTTGAAACTATGGAGGTTGAGACATTGTCTTTTAATTTAAACATTAAATTAAGATCCCATTTTATGAGTTTGAGCTCTGAGGGTGGCTTAATGGTGATTTATGATGAAAACTTGGAGGACATAATTGAGTTGTCATCTATTTATACAAAATTAGTAAGGTTTTAGCATGTTTCTCTTTTTAGGATGTTATATATAAGAATTATTTACTCATTTAACAAAGAGAAGAGTCTTAAGTTAGATTATGTATTTTGTTTATTGTTCAGGTTTGTATTTTAGTAGCTATATATCTAATTTGTTAATCAATAAGTTATTGTTGATTAGTTTTGGATATATAAATTTTGAGTTTGTGGAATGTAAGTATTGTCTAATTTTCTAAATTGAAAAAAAATCATAAATTTGACTTATATTGTAGATTCTTGTTTGGATCACCAATGATTTTTATATCTATTAATTATTGATTGAATCTCAAATTTTAATATATATAATTTTATCTCTAATGAAATATTTTTAAGTTATTAAAGTACCTATTTGTTGAGAATGTTTAATTTAATTATAATATTTTTCAGCATCAACATAGAGGCACTTGGATGTTGAGGAAGATGGGGAGTGCAAGGGATTAGAAGCACTAGGTGCACATGAAGGAGTGGGTGCAACAACCAGAGTGGATGAAATGTGTTGGACCTCAAAAACTTGATTTTCAAACAATTTTTTCAAAGATATTTAGGGAAAAGCTAATAGTTTATCATGCATACCATTGAGTGAAAAAATCAATAAGGAAGGCTTTCCATGCTTTTCTATATGCATATAAAATAACATCACAACCCAAGTTAGGCAACGATAAGGGCTTTCATATTTTCAACTGGAAAGCTATTGTTCAACCAACAAAGCCCTTTTCTGTCAATCCAAGTTTCCATTTCAAGGAAAAAAACAAAGAGAGATGAAGTTTGTGGTGCAAAATAGATAGGTTATGAAGACCATAGGGAAAAATTAGATGGGTAACAAGGTCTAGACTTCTTTTTATTGGTAAGAGCATCTTTCCTATGTAGATGTAGCTCAAACATCATCGGGACATTGTTAAGGGAAATTTTCAAATATAGAGGAGTTAAGGTTGAAAGTGTTCTCAACTTATGAGCATGGTGAATCATCCAAACAAGTGGCTTATAAAGCTGAAAAATGACATGCAATAACAACCATGTCTAAAGAGAAGCATATTCAAGCTAAGTCCTCATCGGGGATCCACTCTCTATTGTAGAATACATGTAGAACATAATATAAAGGATGGAATAAATAGTTAATGCAAAACCAAAAGCCATTTGATATTTGTGATGGGACTCCACTAGGGTCCCCTTTTAGTGAGATGCCAAATACAAACTGCCAAGGGAACTTTGAACTGAGGATGTAGATTCCTACATATAAGCATAGAAGAATTCCCATCCTTCCAAGAAGCTTTACACAAGTATGATAGGAAAAGAAACTTCCATTACAAAATAAGAAGATCTGTCAAGATCCTATAAGAGTAGTTAATATCACTATCCTTGAAAAAATGTTGCAAAAGCATATTGATCTCTTTCAACAATTGGAAGTAATAGGTAAGTTTGCAAATGAAAGTTTGTTATTCTTAGACATTAAGGTATGCATATGGAAATCCTGGGTTGGGTTAAAGGATATCATTCTATTAGAGATTAGTTCAATTTTTTTTGTTGCATTATTTGAGTCTCTTGAACAAAGAAATGAGATACATAAGTGTAAAGGTTTGTTTTGTAAAGGTTCAAGTCTTTTCACTTTGATTTAGACTCCAAATTTTAAACCAGATGTGATAGCATGCCATATCTTCCCCTACTAGATCTCCCTCCAAATTTTGCCTCTGGAGTATAGAGACTTGAACATTGTGGAAATCATTGCTAACAAATTGGGTATTTTTATTAAACATGAGTTAATCCCCTTTGAGCTTCCATACTATGATATCATGGTATGTGTTCTCCTTGACAACTCAAAGGTCCTACCAAAGAAAATTAGCATTAAAATCAAATGGCATACTAGGCATCAAATTATCATCTTCCAAAATATTGATTTAGTTCAAAAATTTCAGCATAGACTTGGGCATTTTAACACTCAATGTAAGAACAAAAATCATTTAGAAGTGAGAGTGTGTAAAGATAAGTCTTCAGATCCAGCTAAGTGCTCACACAATGAGTTAGCTAAAGGAAAGCTTTGAATGAACTCATCTTATTTAATTCATAAAGATGATCTTATCCGCATGACATTATGACACGCTACTTTAAGTTGCTCAACAATTTTTTCACTTTTCTAAGGCAATTAGCTATGTATTTCGAATCACAGGAATTTTTTTTTCATGCTTCATCCGCACCTCTCAAGATGATAGAATGGGTTCAACTAGAGGTCCTACCTCCCAAAATAGATAGTATAGTTCAAAAGTTGATGTTTCAAGATTACCCAATTGAAATGACCAATATGAAAAAAGTGTTTGATAAACATGTTACAGGGAAATTAAAAGTAAGGAAAATTATTGACCACATGATCACAGAGTTGGCTACAAAGATAATTTATACCATAGTAGATGAAGAAGGAATTATGCCCATAGATGACTATGTTCTTGAAAATAAGATATAGTGTCAGGATTCTAGTTTAGTACAACATAGGAAGGATTGTGATTTTAATGATGCCATGAGGGAAGATGATGAGGGAGATTTGTTATTAGATGATTTTGATTTTGGCAATAACATTCATTGTCAGGTTACTGGTAATTTGTAGCACAAAAATGATTGTGATCTTTATGAAATGTTGAGGGAAGGTGTTGATAGAGGGGACTCTTAGGATATGCAAGGTTTTTGTAGGGATTTCAATGGCTTATGTTAGGTTCCTCAAAACATTGGAAGGGTTGTTAGCTCCTTCATGGAGGTAAGAGAACAAGAAGATTACTTGGAAAAAAACAAGATAGTTTCATCTAAACATGATTCAAAAAAGGGTACGGAGTTAGGAAAGACTCTGCATTCATTGAATATTAATTGTAATGCCCCGCCAAGGGATCCAAAGAATTAACCTAAAGTTTCACTAAGTTTGGTAGCATTTTTTTTCAATTTTTTTTAAAAATACATCAAAGTAAAAACCATTTACAACTTATACATCATAATAGAAGCAATAGCAACAATCCAAATCGAAGTAAACATAAACATACATAGCAGGTTACATTCTCTATGGATCCCTTAATGTTGAATTATATCTAAATTAACTAATCATCTAACATCACATCCTCATGAAATAATAATGATACATCCAACGTACTTAAGCAGTATACAAGTGTCCTTTTTAGAATTACATTTCAGATTGCTCAATCATCCACTGTACATGTCACAGGGTATGAAAGGCATAAAAGAATATACATCCGTGTAAATAAAGTACATCATCATCCTAATTCTAACCCATGATGCAATAACATAAATTAAACCATACATCATACATCATACATCATCATAAGAGATAACCATAAGTAATCAAACATAATTAACTAAGTGTACGGTTCCTCCCAACTGTTAATAGCATCATTAGACCATCGTGGGTCCTAGCCATCCCTCCGTGCATAACATTCCAAATCATCGAAGAGATCATCAGTATCAACATAGTAGGAATGTCACTCCTAAAACATACTATATCATATGCAGAAAAGAAATCTAACATGCAAAGTAAAGCATAAGATATCATCATCTAATATATGCAAATCATCAATATAAGGATACATGTCCACCATCATAATCATGAATGCATTAGCTATAGTGTCTCAAATGGATCTCAAATGATAAGAGTAATAAAGCACTACCACTCGACCACATGGTATCTAAGTGGTCCACTCCCACCACGCTGAGGAGATAATCTCAAGTCCCAAATAGGCTATCAAAATCACATAGCATAAATACTCTCTAAGTCTAGGAATCCTAAAAGTATACTAACTCAAAGGTTCCAATCACAAATTTGACATCTAATTCCTAGAGGCACAACAAGACATGTAGGAAACCTACTATGCAAGCAAGAAAGTGTCATCGCATGGATCATGCTAGAGTTACCCTAGTAGTCTCCCAATAGACCTTGGCCCCTTAGTGATCCCTGTGCGGCCACTAGTATCCTCTCATACAGATGAGGCATACTACAGAATGCAAGTTCGCAACCAAGTGTTCTCTCTACTCCCATCCTAGTCTATACTAGCAATCGAGGTATGGGCGAGAACAAAACAATTATCTTTTTAGGTTCATTTAGTTAGTATTAGGTGTGAATATTTTCACTTATTAAGGAAACTTACAATGAGTTACCTGGCAACCTCTTAGGGCCCCGGCCCCCATTGTAAGCCACTTCCCATCACTACAAATAGATAACCTACCCTAAGCTCATGGAATCATAAATCTCAAAATCACAAAATATAATCCATAAAATAAACATCAAATCTCCATGAGTCAACTGAAAAGCATCATAGATAATCATGACCACAATAGCTCTCTATTGGAAACTGAAGGTATCCCTAATAATCACAATAATCATTGATTCTTAATAAGCAACCAAAATGCATCTCAAAATAACACTGATCGAAGACTCCAAAATGGTTGAGTCAAAACATGTCACAACATGACATCATCAAGATCAAATCACAATTTCAATTCCATCAAATAATTGGAAATAACCCAAGTATAATTGATCGATGACTCAAAATGGTTAAGTCAAATCTCTCATACATATGAATCTCAGCTTCACACAAGAAGACTAGAAAGCAATAACAATCATTAAATACAAACATTTCATAGTGCATACCATCACATAGCCATGGTTGGGTTTATAAAGATCAGAATCAAAAGACATCATCATGACTTCACAATCATAACCCCTGAGCCTCTGGTAGACGTCATATAATTGGTCAACACTAGTCAACCCAAAACCCAAAACAGAAGCATAGAGAAAACACAAATACAAGCACATGTTTTGGTTTTCTTAAAATTGCATAATTGAATAAAGTGTGGAGGTCTCAGTTTTTTCATTTTCCAATTTAGATATTGAGTGGAGGAAACACTTTGTACGTTTTCCTAACCCATTTATTGTTTTGATGAATTAATGTTTTTCCTTCTAACTCTTAGAATTTCAATTTTCTAAATGTTATAACATTATTTGAAAATGACCCCTATCAAATTTAAATTGTAAATTTTCAATATGAAAAATCATCTTTTCTTCATAATACAAGTCAATTAAAATAATTAAACTGAACCTATGTTATTAAACTATATTAGTAAAAAATAATTTATCATTTTAAAGAATGATCCATTAATTCAAATCATTTTAAATATAATAATTATTTATAATTAATATTATATATACATATATACCTATATATATATATATATATACACACACACACACACACACACACACACACACACACACACACACACACACACACACACATACATACATAATAAACATTTAATAATAATAACATGTTTAAACACATTATAAAATCAAAATGTAATATTCATTTTTCGCAACCCGCATGTCCAAACCACTATATATATATATATATATTGCCCCCGTAGACATGGTATGCAGGGACCCTGCGGTCGCAGGGCCTGCGACATCAGCAAGTACCAAATATCCTTGTTGTCGCAGTACCTACAGTGGCAAGTACATTTCTTATGACATTGGGTATGGGGGCGCCGGTTTCATCCCCCCCCCCACTTTTATATATATTTTTTTAAAATCATTTTTTTCAAAATGAATTTCAATTGCAATCAGATTTAATTTTTTCTCAACTACGATTTAACATTGATTATATATATATATATATAATTAAATAAAAATTATTATCAAGTATGATAGTATATATATATAGCAGATTTGCATAATTTTAAAAGAGAACAAATACATAATTTTTAAAATAAAAAGGGTTTTCTAAATCTAAGAATTTCCTTTTGAAATAATGGTTCTCTAAATTTATCCATTAATTCTTCTAATAGGTTTGACTATAAATTTTAACCCTAGTTCCATAATTTCATTGGATCTACAGATGAGGGGTTTTCTCACATAAGAATTAAATATCTATGACAAGATTAAAATAATTGGAACATTCACACATAGAAGCCTCAGAAAGTATTCAGAAGACACGAAGAATACAGGAAGTGCAAGAAGCGAAAATAACATAGGCCAAAATCACAAGTGTCTACCCGAATTCTGATGCTAATTTGCTTCTCCTCAAAAATTGAAGGGCAAGCTCCTTCCTTCTCCCACATTCCTCAGTCCTCCAAATGTGCTCTCCAAACGCTCTCCCTAAGCCTCTAGGAGTGCCTAAATATAAAGGACTCTCAAGAAGCACCTAGAATGTCTCTAGAAACAACCAGAAGGTGTTGACAACTAAGCATGAGTCTATTCCAACCTTCTAGATGAGTCATAAGGTTGTAGACACCATGTGCTTAATTGGTGCATTAACTCCTGTGCTGTTGACATATGTGCAATCAAGAGGTGTGTTTACTCCTAGGCAAGCTTATAACTTTTATTCTAATTCTCTTATAACTTTTATTATTAATATTTATTTATTAATTTATTATTATTATTATTATTATTATTATTATTATTATTTTCTAATTTCTTTTTCTCAATTAATTCTCATTTAATTAATTATAATCAAAATATCTAAAGGTCATGATATTATATTAATTTTTCCCAAATAATAAAATTATTAATTAAATCTATTTTTATAAGAATTAATTAATAAAAAATTCACCATGGAACTCCAAGATAAAATATGAAAACCCATCATATAATAATTCATACAAAATCAGTCTAAAGGGTTCAAAATCATGAATTATGTCATTCGACACATTTGGAAGGTAAACTATCCAGATACTTGTCCTATCTTTCTAGGACAAATGGTTTAAGGGTTTGGGATTTGGACTTGAGAATTTATCTCCCCTCTCTTACCATTGAGATAGTGTGATAGGGTACACTCATCCTAGCAATTCAGGGAAGTCGATACCCAATACCTGCAACCTACATAAAAACCATGCATGTACTATCTATCTATCTATCTATCTATCTATCTATCTATCTATCTATATATATATATATATATATATATATATGCTAAACTAAATAGGCAATGGTAGGAAGTGGTGCATCGTGTAGATCCTGAATAGGAGGTGACTACGACTCCCTTCCTTAACCACATCAAAAATGCCATACATAAGAACAAACATGCACACCATACACATGCAAGTATGGGGTAAGTATCCATAATAAAACACATGATAATAAACCATCTAACTAATCATCATCAATAACTGAAGGAAATGTAATAATCATCATGCATAAATGAAATGTAGAGTCTAAATAATCTCATCATACATTAACTAAATCCATAGCATAATATCTAATCATCTCAAAACAATGCTACTCACCATCAACATAAAACTAGTCTAACATAGTCCAATAATATAACAACAATGTGTCCAGAAAGATGTGAATGAGGGTAGGCACTACATTAATCAGTATGTTTTCATGGATCTACACTATGAACATTAGTTTATTAATGATAACATAGATTTATAAAATTTCTTTGACTCAAAAGATCCTAATCAATACTCAAATTGGGATAAGAAAAAGGAAGTTCAATATGACTGTAAAGGTGGATATGATCACAAATTAGTGCTATCTATTGAGCATACTCCTAGTTAGAACACACAAGTCAAAATGATACCCAAGAAGAGGGGAAGAAAGCCTAAGGGAGCTAAGAAAAAATAGGAAATTGTAGCTAGAATTCAATCAACATTGGATGGTAAATTTACACCATCTAAAAGATTGACAAGGAGAACAAGGTGTTCTCCTTGTTAGCAATGAAGACCATATCATGGAATGTCAGGGGCTTGAATGCCCCTAATAAAAGAAATAGAATCAAGAAGGATCTTGATTATATGATTGTAGATACTATAATGCTACATGAAACCAAGATGTCCCAGGAAACTTATGAGAAAATAGTTGCCAAATGGTCTAAATGGAATTCAGCTCATAAGAAAGTGATAGGAGATCTGGGTGGTATAGCTATGCTTTGGAATTCTGCTCATGCATAAGGGAAGCTCTTGGACCAAAATGACAACTGACAGCTTTTGAAAATGAACATATTTGAGATCTCCTTCATTCTGATAAACATTTTTGGTCCTACCTCAACTCAAGATAAACATAAATTGTGGTTAGAATTGACTCAGATTATCTAGGCCCATAGTGATCAACATATTATTTTGGGAGGTGATTTCAATGCCATCCTCAAGATCATAGAAAAGAATGGGGTATTTATCCACCATTAAAAACTATTCAAGATTTTTTAGGTTTTGTAGAGGATGATGCCTTGTTGGCCATTGAGCCTAATAATGTTATCTTTATATAGACTAATAAAAGAGGGAATTTTTGCTAGATTACAATTAGATTGGATAGGTTTCTCATTTCAAAAGACTCAAAGTTAACTAACAACACCATCCAATAAAAAATTCTACCATTACTAGGTTCAGACCACTTTCTTATATCATTAATCATAAGCTCCTCTCTGGCTCAGCATAATTTCAAGCACCAATCATCTTTTAAATTTGAATGGACGTGGCTTCATCATCCTTAGTTCCTTCCCCTTGTTAAGAAATTGTGGATTATTTCTCCATAGGGTGAAGGTTAAAAAATGCACTGATTTACTATCAAACAAAAGCATATCAAGAAATAGATTAAAAAATGGAATGAAGTGGTGTTTAAGAACATCTTCAAAGAGAAAGGGAAAGTCAAATAGTAGTTGGTTAAAGCTTTTGACATAACTATTAAAAAGGTATGGATGATGATACTTATTATAAATAGAAATCCCTACAAATAGAATGAGAAGAATTATGCACTCAAGAAGAGGAATATTGGTGTCAAAAATCTAAAGAACTATAGTTAAAAGATGGGGATAGAAATGCCTCTTTCTTTCATGCATTGGAAAAGAAAAAAAGGGCAACAAGTTGTGTTTCTTCCATTAATAATGCTGATGCTAGTATACAAATTTTTGATAAGATTGGTATCCAAGATGAAGGGGTGAGATTTTTTAAGAGCCTACTTGCACCACCTACTAATCTTGCATTTGGTGGAGCTCTAGAGCATGATCTATTGAACAATATTCCATATGTTGTGTTAGATGTTGATAATATTGCTCTTATGGCTCCTTTCACCATACAAGAGCTTAGAAGAGTTAATTTTTACCTTCCTCTAGATAAAGCCTAGGGTTTTGATGGTTATACAACTATATTTTTTCAAGCTTGTTGGAATTTCATATGGTGGGAACTTCTGGATGTCATCGAAGAGTGAACAAAAAGTAAAGTTATGCTAAAATATTTGAACACAACTATCATAACCATCATCCCAAAGATTAAAAGTCCCAAAGATTTTGTAGACTTCCATCCAATCTCATTATGTAACACAATATACAAGATCATTACAAAGGCACTTTACTCAAGAATGCAATAGCTCATTCCAAAATTGGTTTCTCAAGAACAAGGTGGTTTTGTTCCTAGTAGGGAGACAATGAATGGTGCACTTGAGTCCCATGAGGTACTCCATTCTATTAACACCAATAAATCCTCAATCTTCATAGTTAAGCTTGACATGATGAAAGCATATGAAAAAGTTAAATGAGACTTTCTCTTCAAAGTATTGCATAAATTTAGAATTGCAAAGGGCTAGTACAAATGGATTAAAGCCTGCATAACGAGTGCTTGGTTTTTAGTTTTAGTAAATGGAGTCCTAGCAGGCTTGTTTCCATCCACACAAGCAGTCCAACAAGGGGACCTTCTATCACTAGTCCTATTAATTCTCATGGCAAAAGCCTTTAGTAGAACTATTCATAAACAACATATATTGGTCAATTGGAGAGGCGCTAAAATTGAGGGTACAAAAACTTCAATAACACACTCTTTTTTTGTGGATGACACCTTACTTTATGGGGAGTCTAATGTTAATGAAGGAAGGAAGATTAGGTAGAGTTTGGATCTCTATACTTCAGCTTTAGGACAAAAGGTTAATGCATATATATCAAAAATATATTTGTTCAATACTAATCAATCCATTTCAAATAGAATCATCAATATTCTGGGCTTCTCAATTGACACCTTGCCATTAGTATATCTTGGTATACCACTTTTTATAGGGGCTAATAAAATTAGCTACTAGTATTCTATTATTGAAAGTATTAAATCTAGAGTTGTGGCTTGGAAAGCTCGATGGCTATCTCTTGCAGTCAAAATTCTCCTTATAAAATCAGTATTGTCAGCTATTCCAAATTATTTTTTAGCTCTACTCAAAGCTCTTGCAATAGTGATTCAAACAATTCAAAAATCACTGAGGAACTTCTTATGGACTGGGAATGTGAATGGCACCAAAAAAAATCCACTTGTTTCTTTGAAAGATATGGTATAGGTAAAGTCATTGGGTGGTACAGGGGTTCATGACTTGGAAAATTGTAATAATGCTTTTTGGGGGAGGCTAGTGTTTCACATGTATTCTAAGCCAGTTACCAAATGGTGCCACATTATGCAACAAAAATATCTTCACAACAATTGCCCATTAAGAGTGCTATCTATTTTGGATCCAGTCAAAGGTTCAGCCATTTGGGACTTTATGATGTCTTCAAGAGATGTTTTGGTTAAATATATTTCATGGGAAGTGAACAATGGTGTGAGATTAAATTTTGGAGAGATTAATGGAATGGAGCCCTTCTGCTCATTAAGGCAAATTTAAGCCAAGATTTTCTTTTACATTTAGAAAGATTGTGCGCATGTCACCTTATGGATTTTGTTTCAGCTATATATCTTTTATCTAAGAAAGTGATTTGGAAGAATCTGGATGAACTGCCTCTATTAGATCAAGATAAGCAAAGATTGTTTGAAATATTTACAGAAAAAATAATTTATTTGTCAGATAAGGAAGATAGGTTACTTTGTGTCCCTGAGGAAAATGGTAATTATTTAGTTAAGGAGGCTTATAGACTTTTACATCAATAGGAGGGAAGAAAGGTTCCTTGCTAGGCATATTCTTTTTTTCTAGAATTTGGTCACTCTCCCTAAGGCAAGATGCTTTGTGTGGATAGCTTTAAAGAATAGGGAATTAATAAGCGATAGGTTAAACAAGCTCCATATCTCCAAAAAATTTAATTGTCGATTGTGTAACAAAGAAATTGAAGATGTGGATCATTTGTTTTTGAATTGTCCATTTGCTCAAAAATGTTGGATATTTGTACTCAAAAAATTGCACTACTCCACCCCATTGCCTAACAAATTATGGGACCTTTTTTAGTCATGGCTAGAGCTATACTTCTCTTCCCTCTTTTCTAGCTTAGGGAAATCTATTCTAGTACATGTGGTATGGTCAATCTAGTGGGAATGTAACAAGAGAATATTTCACCACAATACATCAAATATTGGCATGGTTCTTCAAAATCTAGAAATATTTATTTCTAAGGTTATTAATGCTAGCCATCCAAAAGCTCAATGTAATTGAGTACTATCTAATTGGGACAACATAGTCATTCATGAATGGAAAGGCATACTATTCCTATCAGCTGGTCTCATAGCTCTTCAAATCAAGGTGTTCATGACAGAGCTTCAGTGCATTGGTATCCACCTAGCCTAGGCTTTGTAAAATTAAATTTTGATGGTTGCTTGCATGGTAATCCTGGTATATCTAGAATTGAGGTTTGTATTACAGACAATCAAGGTGATATATTAGTAGTTAAATCTTCTCCATTACAACATGGTACTAATAATATGGAAGAAGCACATGTGTTATTTGCAGGATTAGTTCTTGCTAGAAAAGGTGGATTTCAGCATGTATGCAAGTGGAAGGTGATTCAATGGTTATTATGAATGCATGTATTAAGAAAGAGTCACATAATTGGAGACTTGCATATATATTACAACAAATTTGGCTACTATTACATACTTTTCAAGAAGCATGTATGTCACATACTCCTCACGAAGGGAATATGGTGGTTGACTACATGGGCAACAAGGGGTGTGAAGGTTTGGACATTGAAATAGATAAATCAATGGGCTTGTTTCAGCATGAAAATGATCTAAAAAATCTCATCATAATAGAAAAAAAATTTATTTAATATATGTAAAGAATTGTGCCAACATTGTAATGATTAGGGTAATTCGGCGTTTAATGTTGAAGCATTCTATGTAGTATGTTCCTGGAAGTGAGCATGCTGATTAGATGATTGAGATCCTAGTGTTTGATAGAGTGATACAAATATGGATGATGTGTAAATTGGTTTTCTTGTCCCTATTGGAGTGGAAGCCTTTGATGAAGATAACGATGGTGCATCCTAGATGCCGCAATATCTTATTGACTCTATTGGTTGTTGCCGAGTTACAAGAATTGTTAAGTGTCAGTAATTTTGTAGTTTAAGTCAAGTTTAAGTTATCCCATGTCATTTAACACTCGGGTTAGCATGTTATCCCATCTCACTCTTTAGTGTGTGTTGAGTTTCACAGTGTGTATCAAGCTATTCTTTATGTGCCAAGTGATTCTTCAGGTCTCTAGTAATCCTTCATGTGTCGAGTTTCTTGTTGATGCTGAGTGTCAACATTTTGGATGTGTTCTTTGGAACTTTCAAGGGTGTCTCAAGATGGTAGCTACACTATTTTTTTAACCTCATTATCTCTCTTATATCATTTGTATTAAATAGTAATGTCAAGTTCTTTTATATGGTTCTTTCCCAATCAAGTTTTTGAATCATTTTATTATATAATAATATATATAGTGGCATGCCACTTTTTCTTTAAAAAAAGGTACCTATTTGTTAAGGATTCCAATGTATATTTATGTATGTTATCACTGAATATTTGATGATTATCATTGCACTTGATTGTTTAGTGATTATATGTTTATAATGAACATATATGTTGACTTCATGATTTGTACAAGTAGTTTTCATTGATTATGCATGGATTTGCACTAACATTGAGTTTAAGTTTAGTTTTTGGAAGGATTTGTCCTATTTGTGTCACTTAGAGAATGATTGTATTAGACACAAGAATTTCACTCTTTTTTTTTAGGAACCCTACCAAATGTTGGGGTATGAAGCCACTAATTTATTTTATGATAGAAGGTTGATATTTTTTAAAGTGAAAACTATTACATATCTTATAGTATTAAAGCTTATGATATATTTAAATAAATTTGGTCTCAACTATTGTTGTATTAAGGATAACCTATGTCATAAATTCCAAGATCATTTATAACCAATTTGAGTGAGTGATATTTAGATCAAGATTTTCCACATAAATTATAAATATATCTTTTAAGAGATTATAACTTAAAGGTTTGAATAGTATAAAAATAAAAGAGAGATGTGCTTGAGTATTGTATGTTTATATATTGAGCTCATTCATCATGATTAGGAATGAGAACTAATGATGAGAGTCAATCACTAATGGACAATATTACATTGGTCATGCTTAATTGATTAATGATTTGGAGAGTAAATATTCTATTATTTTGGGGATATTTCTGGTGACAAGATTTGACCCATCATAGTTGATGATAGACACTTTTTTAATATTAAAGAAAAGATATATATTCAAACTCATCATGTTCTTTAGTTTATGAGTTTTAGATTTATGAACTAAGATGAGTTCATTTTTTATGCATGTTGTATGTACCATAATTTCAATAGGGTTTTAAATTATTCATGATCATAAAAAATTCCTTTAGCTACACTATGAAAATTGATAGAAACTATGAATGAGAATGATTCTTGTATGGATAGAAATAAATCTTATTTAGTTACTTCATCATTATAAAAAATTAAATTTTTAAGTACACTAGATATAATAATCATTATAAATATAACTATTTTGTTAGATACATTAATTTGAAAGAGGGATTCTTGGCATATTTTATATCATAAGTACAAATTGAATTTACATTACATGATTCTTTTGAGATTATGTTCATATAATTTTTCTCAAGGATTTTGTATGGGTTCAGATGAGCCATTCAATATTGAAGATGGTAGTTGAGTATAATTAGTTAAATAATAGAATACAAAAAGGGTTAGGCCAATGCTTATATCCAAAATGATTCTACTAAATCTAATTTAAGGAAACAATAATGTGATGCCACATAATCATACCAATAAACATGATTTACTAGTGTACAACTATGAATCTTCTTAATATAATACATAGTCTACTCTACCATGTACTATTTCCACTCTTTCTAAGAGTTATGATCCATATTTTTTTTGGGAACTATATGATATCAATCACTTTGCCAATGCAATGATATGTCTTTATTCCTCTTTGATGAATACAACTTCAAGATAGTTGTTTAGGTCTCTAATCTTTTTTTTTTGCATTGTCACGTGGTATCAAAGTGGAAAAAATAGTGAGATTGTACAATGTAGTGGATATGCAAGGATTGGATTATCCACTCTCTAGTAGCATGATTGTGAACTACAATTAGGTTATGCAAATATGTTAGTAATCCAACTAGTAAGATGCCTCTTCAAGAAGACTCTGTAAAAGAAAGGTTATTTAGATTGTGAGAAGTTCTAGTAGAAGAGCACTAGTTTATGATAATTTATATGGAGAGAAGAAATATTGTGTTCTTGTCGAATGAAAATAATTTTTTTTATTGTTAATATTCTCTTACTATTACTTGAGGGATCTATCATTATCATATCTAACATTAGTCAACACATTGTGCATTTTTTAGTTTAAATGAGTGATTAGCCTTTTAGACAACATTCTTAGTGTGGTAAGAAAACATGTCATAGAAAATGCATTTGATGATGTTAGTAGTATGGTGAGAAAGCATGCCATAGAATAAAAGTGTGGCCCAAATTACAAATGGGGATACACAATTTTTTAGTCTAAAGTTATTCTTGGAAATAAATCATCAAAAAAATGTTTAGAATTATGATTATGAAGAATGATTTGATAAAATGAAGAATACTTGATCTCATCTAAATAAGTGCATAAATAATTTCCTTAATAAGGAGATAATATAGGTCTCACTAATATGGGAGCATGAGGAGTTTAATCTATATACTCATAATCAATGGAAAGCATATAAATATGATTAAGGTGGTTTATACTAATGTAAATTTTAAGTTCATCAGAAAAAGATGCTTATGTAATTAATATAATCCAGCATTTTGTTAAATATTGAATGAGAAATAGAGATGAAAAATTGTTAAAATACTAAAAGAATGACCTATAAGAAGGAAATTCATTTGAAATCTGATGATAACACATAGAAGAACACCATGAAAAAATACATAAACATCATTTATTGTAGTGAATTATTATTCACTTCATATGATTGATAATGATAAGTAGGGATAAATGTAGCAACATATAAGCTATCCCACACCAATATACTTTAGTATATTCCATGATGAAAAATAAAAATTTCCCAAATTAAATCCAAGCACAAATATGACATCTAACACCAAAATCCAAATGGAAATGATATAAGTTAGACTCAGAAAAATGTACAATGAGAAAAGGTTAGAAAATGTGGGTTATTATTTTTGTAATGCATAATTGGAAGGAAGATGTCCCAATAGGCTCAAATAGAACTTACGATCTAAATATTTCAATGATCCTTTGATAATTAGGGACTTTTAATGAATGGTGATACACTAAAGAGTTCTAAATAAACCAAATTGACAAGATTTGAGAGGTACTAATTGACAAAAAATAGATCAAAATTTACAATCAATTTTATCAAATAGAGAAGGTTGTAACATTCAGTTTAAATTGAAAAGTGGTATTTTAGGGTACATAATTAAGTGGATGTTCTATTTTCAAGAATAATTTGTAGTTATTTATTATGGTCCCAGTACTTTTCCCTGAAACTTTCATAGTCACTCTAACATGTCTTGAAATTTTTAAAATAGTTATAATAAACACACTATACGTATCTACACATAGAATATCAAGGAATAAGGATGGATAAAATGTCTTTCCTTGATCAAATCCTAGTTCGAGCCAACTTTGAAATGAAATAAAGGAAATTTAAGTGTGTTATCATATAGTGAGTCTAGATTAGATAAATAGACAACGTCATACCTTGGAAGTGCAAGTCATTCCTTGAACATGGTCAGATATTTTGATGTAATAACTTTGAATTGCCACAAAAACCCAAAATAAAATCATGATTTTTTTTTTAAAAATTATGTGATGGATGTAGTGTGCCACAACACTTGATTGCAAAGAGAAGAGAGAAGACTTGGATGAATGTGTATGTGTGTATCTCCTTCCTTGATATAACAATTATTCTAGTTGCACTTTAATGAAGGAATGAATATTAATCCATGGAAAAGAACATCTTGAATGCTTGAGAATAAAGCTAAATTTTGAATGCTTAGATGTTTTCTTTGAAACCTTGAACTTGATTTAAAGATCATGAATGTGAGTAATTGATAATATTTATTGTATTTGAAAATAGATGGATCCCCATCTATAAAATTAAGGAGATAGGGTTTTTATATGAATGTTGAAACATATTGTAGATTAAAACTCAACTAGGTTGATTATAAATCCAAATACCACACTAAACTAGTAAAAAAGAGATAATTTGGTTCTAATTTTAGCACTTGGTGTTATGTTCTATACAATTAGCTCATATTACTACCACAAATCCAAAATAATTAGAAGATATATTAAATTAAAGTAAATAACAAGGTACAATCAATTCTAAGATGAAGATAGAACACAAAGGCCACAAATGGTATCATAGGGCCTATATGGCTAAATAAATTAATGTATTGAATGAAACATAAAGGAGCACCTTTAAAAGTAAGAACTTACCTAAATTTTAAACAATATTTAAATGATATGTAACTTATATTTGAATTTATGTATCCATTAAGTGTCACATGAAGTCTTACAATGAAAAAAAACTAAGGTGGGTGCTGAAAAATTATGAAATTTAACAAAAATGGCACATGCTTAAAATTTACAATAGCAAAAACATGGTTTAAAATAAACAAAATAATGTTAGGAGGCACAAAGTTAGGTTGCTCTACTATAGGTCTCTATCCCCTACTATTGTATATGTTTCAAAGATTATGCTTTATGTCTCCTTTATGATGGTTGACTATATCTAATTAAAAAGTAGTTATTAAGTGCCTAGAAGAGTGATTATGGAACTTTTTAATATATTAATGCATCTTTATGTAATGGAGGAATATACTAAATAATACCATCGCATGTATTTTTTTATTGATTCTTCTCATTATTTTAATGTGTGTTTATTGATTTTTCATCTCTCTTATTATTCCAATATAGATCTTGAAAACGTATTATTAAAAAAATTAAATAAAAAAAAATTCAAAACATCTCTAGTAATGTAGCACAGTTGTTTCATCAATAAGTTATAATATAGAAAGACAATTTGGTGCCCTATAAGAAATAAAAATTGTGTATAAGTTTGGAGAAAAATCATAAATGCAAACATTATAAAATAGTGGTTTCATATGCTTGATATTTTTTTTTCATAATTGATTGTTTGATATACATTATCAAAATTGACAATTACAACTTGAACTAAAGTCTTGAGTGCACATGTAAGCATGTAGTAATTAAAAAATCACAATTTAGAGTACATTTAACCACAATGGACCAACTTAAATAAAAATTGTGTGTGAGTTTGGAGAAAAATCATAAATGCAAACATTATAAAATAATTAACTTTGTATATGTATTATGAATTTAGAAGTAATTTTATAATAATATATCAAACTAATATTTATAAAAAAAATATTTATGTAATAGTAGAAAATCAAGTAATTTCAATAATTTTTTATAACATTATGAAAATTTGAATGAGGTAGTGGATGGAAACAAATTGGCTAAAGTTAGCTTTCCTAAAATTATTCCATAAGATGTCAAATTATTAACCAATAGAGTGAATTAAAAACATTTTTTTCATTTTTTTTATTTAAACATTTTGCACACTATTTTAGAAAATAATTTAACAACTTAAAAAAAAGTTCATTCTAATTGATTAAAATGAGTTTGGTTAATAACTAGTTAAACCAAATTGATTACAATAACATATCGATAAATACTAATCAAATGAAATCAAATAAACAAGATAATATCATAAATAATTTTGAATTCTTAATGACTAATCTTTACAACCTAATCATATACACCTAAACAACTAACTTTGCTAAAACATAAAATAAATACTTTCCAAACTCTTAACTAGAGATAAAGGACCAAAATATGAAAGAAACATTTTTCTTAGAAACCAATAGATTCTTATGCCTTTTAATTGGTTAAAATGATCCTACTTAGAAAGAGCTATTATTTAGAATTAAATATAATTTATTTTCCTATTCAAATAAAAAATTTAGTTTTTGCATATGATTATTAATTTGTGGAATTTAAAAAGTTAGGATTTCTACAAACCTTGGTTTAGCCAAATCAAGGTCTTGCAAATCTTCATTATGATTTTGGGGATTTTACTTGAACCGTTTGTTTCACTCGGAAGATGTGTGAAGACACATTTTTATGCTTAAGCTTTGAGTTGAAGGCAGATTTCAAAAGGTAGTCCAATCTATTGTTTTTACACTCCTTAAAAAACATAACCAAGTTTTGATTTTCAATTCCTACTTGCTAGTAGGAAGTTGGAAAACTTGATTTTGAGACAAAATTGGAAGTCCAATATGCTAATTCCATTTTGCCAATTTTGACACAAACATTAATATTTTCAAATCTGGATTTTGAAAAAGCCAATTTCTCTCATCTTGAAGAACCAAACGGACCCTAAATGAATTCATAATAGTAGTGGTCGCTAAATATACACGGCTTTTTAAAAGAACATGTAAAAGTGTATAAATCAAACATAAAAGATAAACCTAAAAAGCAATGGCAATTAAATAATTTTCAGATTTTGCATGCTCAAACAGATTGATGTTGATCAGATCCAAATTTGGTAGAAATAAATTGGGAAAACAAAGGTAATTGTAGAGGATAGTAGAGGAAAGAATCTAATATGGCTGCAAAAAGGATACTACTTGTTTTTAAATTAGAATCTAAGAATAGCCATTAAAAATTTCTGCTACTTTATAAGCATAGGATACGAGAGTAAACTGACTAATCTAAATAAGAAGGAATGGTATGAAAATATTGACAATTAGTATATTGATAAGTAGGAGATGATTTCCACAGCTAGTCAAATTGTGATGTGAATATCAGGATTTAACTGTGTGATTTTTGAGTCAAACTCGATGACCCATGTTTCATGAGTAGTGATTCAACATGAATCCATCTCTCATGAGAATAAATGGAACACTTAGCACTCATTGGATCTAGGTGATGCTCACAGGGGTGAAGCACCGGGACTTCCCGGGAGGTCACCCATCCCAGTACTACTCCAGCCTGAGCGCGCTTAACTACGGAGTTTCCTCCACAGTTAAACCCAAAGCTTGCAACCCCATTTGCAAAACCTTCACCAAGTGTTGTGCCTTATGAACCATTCATTAGAAAGCCCCTTAAGCTCATCAATTGATAAGTAGGAGATGATTTCCACAGCTAGTCAAATTGTGATGTGAATATCAGGATTTAACTGTGTGATTTTTGAGTCAAACTCGATGACCCATGTTTCATGAGTAGTGATTCAACATGAATCCATCTCTCATGAGAATAAATGGAACACTTAGCACTCATTGGATCTAGGTGATGCTCACAGGGGTGAAGCACCGGGACTTCCCGGGAGGTCACCCATCCCAGTACTACTCCAGCCTGAGCGCGCTTAACTACGCGCTTAAAAATCACACAGTTAAATCCTGATATTCACATCACAATTTGACTAGCTGTGGAAATCATCTCCTACTTATCAATTGATGAGCTTAAGGGGCTTTCTAATGAATGGTTCATAAGGCACAACACTTGGTGAAGGTTTTGCAAATGGGGTTGCAAGCTTTGGGTTTAACTGTGGAGGAAACTCCGTAGTTAAGCGCGCTCAGGCTGGAGTAGTACTGGGATGGGTGACCTCCCGGGAAGTCCCGGTGCTTCACCCCTGTGAGCATCACCTAGATCCAATGAGTGCTAAGTGTTCCATTTATTCTCATGAGAGATGGATTCATGTTGAATCACTACTCATGAAACATGGGTCATCGAGTTTGACTCAAAAATCACACAGTTAAATCCTGATATTCACATCACAATTTGACTAGCTGTGGAAATCATCTCCTACTTATCAATTGATGAGCTTAAGGGGCTTTCTAATGAATGGTTCATAAGGCACAACACTTGGTGAAGGTTTTGCAAATGGGGTTGCAAGCTTTGGGTTTAACTGTGGAGGAAACTCCGTAGTTAAGCGCGCTCAGGCTGGAGTAGTACTGGGATGGGTGACCTCCCGGGAAGTCCCGGTGCTTCACCCCTGTGAGCATCACCTAGATCCAATGAGTGCTAAGTGTTCCATTTATTCTCATGAGAGATGGATTCATGTTGAATCACTACTCATGAAACATGGGTCATCGAGTTTGACTCAAAAATCACACAGTTAAATCCTGATATTCACATCACAATTTGACTAGCTGTGGAAATCATCTCCTACTTATCAATTGATGAGCTTAAGGGGCTTTCTAATGAATGGTTCATAAGGCACAACACTTGGTGAAGGTTTTGCAAATGGGGTTGCAAGCTTTGGGTTTAACTGTGGAGGAAACTCCGTAGTTAAGCGCGCTCAGGCTGGAGTAGTACTGGGATGGGTGACCTCCCGGGAAGTCCCGGTGCTTCACCCCTGTGAGCATCACCTAGATCCAATGAGTGCTAAGTGTTCCATTTATTCTCATGAGAGATGGATTCATGTTGAATCACTACTCATGAAACATGGGTCATCGAGTTTGACTCAAAAATCACACAGTTAAATCCTGATATTCACATCACAATTAGTATATTATTTATAGGTATTGTTAGATGTCATTGGTTTTTAACTTTCTATTTAATAAAATCTCTCTAAATGGTTTTTGCATTTTGTATAAATTGTTCCCAAGAAATACTTCTTTTTGATTGATTTGATGTACTATGTTTCGATGAACATGCAGCTTTACTATTTAAGGATGAATTTTTGTTAGAGTAAAAATAATACAATTTAAATGTAATAGCCGCTCATTATAAATTTTAGCACATTCTAGAATAAATAGAATGGTATGAAGCATATTGTGAAGATATTAGTATGAGATTAAATATCAAACATTGTAATTGATCTTGTGGTTAATGCACAATTTAAGTAAATTAAATTTGATTTATAATTCTTTATTTTAATATTTAGATGTCGCTTTCTATCAATATCTTGTGTGAATTCTAAAATAATGGCTTGTTGTTGGTGTAAACTAATGAATGTCTTTTTTCCTAATTTTAAGGTCCACAATTACACAATTCTTTTTATTTCATTATATTTAAAATTTAAGGAAAAAATATAAATAATTGTAATACATTATAAAAAGTATTCTATGTTAATATCCAGACAAAATGTACTAAAGTCAAATTTTTTTTTCCAAATTTACGAAAATGTAGTGATTTTTTTTCAAATTTTTTATTGTTTTTGGCTACATGAAAGTGAAATGCTATTTTCAGAAAATTAAGTTTTTGATTTTTAGAAAATTCATTAACTTTATACCTTAAATAGAATAATCAATCTTGAAATTAAAATATGTTCAAATTAGATTTTCAAATATAAATTGAAGATTTACAAGATAGGTAATATTTTATTTTTAAGAAGTATTATTACTTTATATCCATTCTATGTACATAAAATATGGTATAGATAAATTGTTTGACAATAAAACAAAATTACAATTTTAAAAATAAAATGAATAAATAGAAGTTGATGTCACAATATTTGTTTAAATTTAAGTATAAATATATTAATATTTAGATTGAAATTTTTATGAAATCTAAATAATTACATCATACAAATATAAATTTAACAAAGACATGAAATTTCCTTTAAAGTTGAGTTGTCCCTCTATTGCAAACAAGATGTGATAGATATGATGTAATAAATTTAAGACACATACTTGTAGTTTAACCCTTGCACCCTTCAAATGTGCAAGTGTTAGTTATAATTTCTACTTATATTAACCAATACAAAGATAATTATATTGCCCAACTGATCTAGCTGTAAGTTCTAAAGTAGGTTTGGAACACACACACACACACACACACACACACACACACACACACACACACACACACACACACACACACACACACACACACACACACACACACACACACACACACACACACACACACACACACACACACACACACACACACACACACACACACACACACACACACACACACATATATATACATTCACACACACACACACACACACATACACATATGTATGTGTATATGTGTATATGTATGTGTGTGTGTATACACACACACATACATATATATACATGTACATATATACATACGTATACACACGCACACACACACATACATATATATATGTATGTATGTATATATATACATATGTATATATGTAGATATATATATGTGTATATGTATGTGTGTGTATATACACACACACATACATATATATACATGTACATAATATACATATGTATATATATAGATGTATACACACACACATGTGTGTGTGTGTGTGTGTGTGTGTATACATACATACATATATATAATTGATTGTTTTAATGTATGGAAAGTAAAAGAATATCTACATCTTGGTGTAGAATAATGCACCTAGAAAATATAGATCTATACATTGGCAAAATAATTTAAAGGTATCTAACTACTTTTCTATAGTAAGGCTAGGGCATTCATTTATAAAGCCATTTTGCAAATTATATCATAAAAGAAACATTTGTCTTGTTTCCAAACATATTAGTAGAATCATTTGATCTGATAAGTATTATTGCAATATTAACAAAGATTATAATAAAAAATTGTTTTGGGGCTAAACTAATATACACCAAGAATGCTACATCTATGAACTATCTAATAATTTAATTTCATCCAACATGGGCTATTGTACAATAAATGAATTTTTTGTATTTACTAAACTCCATTTACAATATTTCCATTAACAAATAGTCATAAAAGAGACCAAATAACGAGTCTTACTTGATGGAAACAATGGAGTATCAAAAAAAATTTTAAAAATTAAAAAAGTTATTACAAAATATTGTACAATTGTGGAAAAAATCATAAACATGTGCCACTTACTTGTAAGGTTTAAGTTAGAAGTTTTTAAGGAAATTTGAGACTTAGACTCATTTATTTTGGAATTTGAAATCAATCTTTGACTGTAACATTTGAATGATTTTCAGCAAGTGGAAATTGGTAGAGATGACAAGTTATAATTCAAAATAGGATGGAAATTGAAGAAGCTAAGAACTATAAAAGAATAAATTAAAACCAAAATGAAGCATATAGAGTAGTCAAATATGGCATCTTACAAGAATCTGCCTTCGGGAAAAATTCACCCAAGATCAAAAAGCTCAACAACTAGCACAAAATAGACCAATAGAGTATCATCATAATATCAATATGAATAATGAATTATATGATATTCAATTGATATGCAATTGATATTGATTGATTTACACTAAAGGTGCATGTATATAAAGGCCTCTAAGATCCATCTAGAATGTCTCTAGAATGAACTAGGAGATAAGCATTACAACTAAGCACATGTCCACTAGAAGTGGATTATCCTCCATTGTGCATGAATGTATGTGCATCAATGAGAGGATGTGTATCTCATGTAGAGATGTTGTAGACACCATGTGCTAAATTAGAGTTGCTCATTCTTGTGTTGTCAACATGACAACTCATATGAGTGTGCATACCCCTAGGTGTCTAACCTAATAAATAATAAAATAAATTTATCCTAAGTAAACTTAAGTAAATTGTAAATAATTATTATTTACACTAATACCCCCCCTTAAGTGCAAATTAAGGGAATGCACTTAAGCTCACAAAAGCTATGATGAAATGCATAATGGATCCAGTCTACTAGGCCATGTTAGGTACCCATGTACAAATGCAATGCAGTACATACAAGGAAATGCAATAAAATCTCTCTAAAAATGAAGAAAGAGGGAAAACCTCATGGAAAAACCCTCCCCCAAAAAGAGAGATATGTACAATAGAGAAAGATGCATGAATGAATGGAGTAATCAAGACCCCCCATAGTATGACATACATCATGCATATATAATAGAGAATCTCTAGATTAATCCAAACCTTAGTGAAGGATCTCGTAATGATGTGTGCTTGAAGACAAAATAAAAGCCAATGTCAACAAACAAAATTTCTCACTTTAGGAAGAAGAAACACCAAGTACATGTGCAAATATGCTTCCCACTATGCATAGGAAGATGGAAGAGGAATCCAGATGTAGTATGTCGTGGATGCTACCTCTAAAGTCTGCTCAAATGTCAAAAAATCCTTGATGAATGTAGATGCCACAAGCCAATCTAGTGAGGTGGAAAACAAGGAAGCATGTCCATGTATGAAACTAAATCAACCTCCAAAGATGATGAAGCATCCTTATAGGAAGATGGAGGAAGAGAAGCAATGTTGCCTCCCCTTAATGATCAATGCACACCCATGATAGAAGCTCCTTAATGACTAAAGAAGCTACACCATGAAAGTTGAATGATGGTCCTCCCTGTAGGAAGAAATGGTGCCATAGGTGTAGTAGAGAATGCTCCCCAACTGATAGGAAGAATCCTTAGAAAATATGATGTCTGAGGAAACTGTAAGACAATCTCTAAAGACTGATATGACTCCTCATAAGTGAAAGAATCCTTCTCCATCTACTCTAAAGAAATGTGCACAATCATGTTAGAAAAATCAAGTGGTTGAGGGTCAGAGTGTGCCATTGCAATGAGTGAAGAAGTCTCCTCAATAAAGAGAAGATTGATGTCATCAATTTAATGTGAGGCTCCATGAATAGCCCAAAAATGTCTAGAAGGAAGTCATCCCATGAAGCTAAAGTAGGAAGACATGATATATCCTACTACACTGAGTCAGGAATGTCTGTGGTTGGAACTGGATCAGTAGTATCAACAAGAGTATTAGAATGTGTGATCTCATCTGGAGTTGAAGGAACCACAACTGAAGTGACTAAAGATATAATGTCTTTTGAAAAGGGAGGAATATTTGGATCTCCATATGCTTCCCAAAGACCTATCCAAATATCATAAGGATAATTGTACTTGTCAATGACTTTAAAGCAAGAATGAGTGACATTGAAATAAATGATGTCCACAAGTCTTGCAATAGGTAGCTCATCAATGGAAGGGATTAGTTTTTTGAAACATAAATAAGGAAATACTTCCTTATTCTCTTTTCTTAGATGATCAATGATTAAGGTACTTCATTTTGTATAGTTCCTCTTTGTCAACTTTGGTTTAAGACCACCTCAACATATGAAACAAACCTCCATGAGATCAATGAATGTATTCAGCCCCCAAAATGCAAAAATAATCAATCACCCCCCCTAACATATGATTTGGCACTTTATAGATAGTGCATTTACAATGGGTCGCTTGCCAATTTAGGGCCTTAGTGGGCTTCTAATTTTTAGTTTACAACCTTCTTTTATAGTTCAAATCTAGAACTTTACAATGTAGTTCAGAAATACAATAATTTTGAAGGAATACAATGCAAAGAAAGGACTTATTTCTAAAAGTGATATTTCTATCCATGTAAGCCTATAATCTAATTATAGATTTGGAAAGTAGACAAAAAATAATTCACTTAAAAAAAAATAGAACCTGATTTGAAGTCCAGATGAGCCCGTACTGATCAATTGAAGTTGCACAATGTAGGATTAGACACGTATAGTCACCAAAAATTAAAATTTCTGACAAATCCATGCACCAAAACTAGAAAGAAATAGCACCAGTGAAAAGTTTACGAAATTCTAGCCAAAAAAAAATGCACTTGATTTGGAACTCACATGACTGAGCTATGGCCTCCCAAAGTCAGACTATCAAATCAAAACTAAATCTAGAGAGGGGTCTAATTAGAAAACTGTGAGGTTAAATTTGATGTTCAAATAGTTGTTGCAGTAGTTCAAATTGGCCTATAAATGATAGTCAAATAGCTATCAAATTTAGGCTTGTGATTGATTGATGTCAGCAAAAAAATAGCCCCTGGGTGATGTCAGCATGATATGACACTGTACGAACTATATGGAAGAAGCTGATGTGTTAGGCTGACTAGCCTAAAAATGTGGCAATTTATAGGGTACAATCATACTAACATGTATCACTTTGCTATCATGGCAGAGAGGGTCTACGTGGAGGTGACTAGGCCTTTGACTATGTGTAAGTTTGTTGACTTTGCTGTTGGAGGATGTTGTTCACAGGAGCTAGAACTTCAATGTCGGTGGTGGTGTCCCATGCTAGAATTTGTAGGTGCTATCGACAAAGTTTTCCAAAAGTCAAAGCATGTTCGTAGAGGGTAAAATTCAATGGGAGCTATTGAAAATTGACGACATGCTGGAATGAATGATGGTTGCCAATGGTGTTGGTTGAATTAGTCACACATGGAATATGTGAAGGCAATCATAGGTAGTTAAATACCATGGGCCACCAATGTAAAATAAAATGAGGCCACTATCAAGAAGCCTGTTGTATGGTGAATGTGCCAAAAGTATGTGAACCGTGTTCACTACTTGTCAAAATATATGAAGCCATCAAGTTTGAGTTGTTGCCAAAATTTTGGATTTGGCCATCGATTGTTAGAAATCCGTTGGGGTTTATCACTTAAATAATAGAATATTCTAGATACTCTAAGAATATTCCACTTGTAGGGGTTGGGATTTCACGACCCGAATCCTACAAATAAAATTCTCTACATGCCTGATGGCCTAATTTTTTTTTTGAAAAATTACTCCAAAAGTGGTAGAGAAAATAAATTAATAGGTCCAAAAAATAACTTAAGTAGCTCTAAAAATGATCATACCATACTTGCAAATCGAGCTTTTGGGTGCCAGTTTGCAAAAAAAAATTTGCCTCAAATTTGACTATAGCCCAATATAGGGGAATTCCTAGTCAATTTTCACTAAATCAAGACTTTGGATGCAATGGTGAGGTTTGTTTTGGCTTTGGATGCTCCCAATATCTATGGATACTCCAAATCTGGATAGAGGTATCCTTTGAGAGGTGAAGCAATAATGGTCTCCAATGGCTATGAAATGACACTCCTATGGCTCTAATACCATGTAAGAATTTGGTATAGCTCTGATACCATGTAAGAATTTTTCTTAAGAAAAAATTCACCCAAGACCAAGAAGCTCAACAACTAGCACAAAATAGACCAATAGTGTGTGATCAGAATATAGATATGAATAATGAATTATATGATATTCAATTGATATGTAATTGATTTATTTACACTAGAGGTGCCTGTATATAAAGGCCTCTACGATGCATCTAAAATGTCTCTAGAATGAACTAGGAGATAAGCATTACAACTAAGAACATGTCCACCAGAAGTGGATTATCCTCTATTGTGCATGAATGTACGTGCATCAATGAGAGGATAATTATGAAAAGGTGTATCTTTTGTAGAGATGTTGTAGACACCATGTGCTTAAGATAGATGCTAACTCCTATGTTATATACACCATGTGCTAAATTTGAGTTTCTTACTCTTGTGTTGTCAACATGACAACTCATATGAGTGTGCATAGTCCTAGGTGTCTAACCTAATAAAAAATAAAATAATACATTTATCCTAAGTAAACTTAAGTAAAGTGTAAATGATAATTATTTACACTAACACATCCAAAATCAATGCCAATCTAGGAAGATAAATGTCATAATAATCACAATATTTAGGAACAAAATGCAACATATCTCCCTTTATGAAGAGTAAGGAAATGAATAATATTTAGGTGAAATCAACAATAATCATATTACAAGTAAAATATCATAACATTGAATGGATACAAAATGCCAAATAGATGATTACCATAAAAAATAATTCCAATATTTAAAATGTGAATTTTTAAAGGTTGTTTGTCTATGTGAACATTTATTATTCAGGGTATATGTAGATGAAGGCAGATTTTTGGTTCTCCATGAGGAAAAGTGGAAAGAAATAGTCTAAAAAGTAAGAGAGAAATTAAGAGTCTACAAAATATAGCTGATGGAGAGTAGGCCACTATATTGGAGTTCACCCCTAAGAAGAAATGAAGATAATATCATGGAATATAAGGAGACTTCCCAGTCTTTGTTAATGGATGTGGTCAGGAATATTGTTCGTGATCATAAATGAGATATTATGGTGATTCATGAAACTAATATGGATAAGGTAAAAGTGGAAAAATTAAAAGCATTTAAAAATTGTGGTGTACTAGCTTGTAGCTTTGAAGGTGCTTCAAGAGGTACTATGGTTATGTACAATCAATCTATGATGTCTTGTCAGCTTATTGATTCTAATAAGAATTTTTGAGCTATCAAATTCTAACATTTAAAACTAGGATCGAGTCAGGATTTAGTTAATATATATGCCCCAAACAATAAGAATGCAAGGAAAACATTTTGGGAGAAATTGTGCAACTTGAAAAATAAATATTATGATGGAAAGTGGATAATGATGGGGGATTTTAATGTCCCTCTTTATGATCATGATAAAATGTTAGGTAACCCTAGTCAATTGGAAGGAAGAATGGATCTAATGGATTTTATTAAATTTGAAGGTTTGATGACTTTGGATCTTTAATGCATCAAGTTTACTTGGAGCAACAAAAGATATAGGGAAATTGTATCTAGACTTGGTTGGACAGAGTTCTTATTTCTCTTGATTGGGCCCAGGATTTCACATGTTCTCTGTCCTTTATTTCAAAGGTTTCTTCTGATCATTTCCCTTTTTTATTTATGCCTGATTAGATTAAGATTAATAAGAATTTCCCTTTTAGGTTTGAAAATTTTTGAATTCAACATCCAAACTTCCTACAAGATTTTAAGAGGTGATGGAATATTAAGGTGGATGGTTCTACCCTCTTCCAAGTTGTTAAAAAATTAAGGCATGTTAAAGATATGGTGAAGGATTGGAATAAGATATGATTTGGAGATATCTTTAATAAAGAATATATGTTTAATAGGGAGTTAAAAGACATTCAAGGTAGAATCAAGATAGAAGGCTACTCAAAGGATTTATTAGAGGAAGATAATGATACATAGGGGATTTATTTGGCCTATTAGAAGCATGAACAAAGATCTTCTTTCTAAGAAGGCTTGGAGAGTTTTTAAAGATGAAAAAGAGTGGAGCTCCATTTGGAAATACAAATAGCTTCACCATGCTCCTACTCTATCAAATTTCCTAAAATCCCTTGTGATAGCTAATTCTTCATCTATTTGGATGTAGTTTAAGGGGCTAAAAACACTGTTCCAAAAGGTTGTAGGTGGAAAGTGGGTAATGGTAGAAAGGTAAGGTTTTGGGAGTATAGATGGATTTTGGATTATCCACTGCTAAATATCTATAATGATTTAAATACTATTGATAGATATAAATAGATCTTTGGGGTCTTTGTTTTCAACTATTGGAGAGATGATGGTTTAGTGAATATTGAAGAGGTCAATCTAAATCTTTGATGTAACTAAATTTCCTTGAACTCTTACTACCTCAACTAGGACTAGGAAGACTCTATGGTTTGGGGCATTGATCTGAGTGATAACTACCACATGGCTTTAGTTTATCTCACCAACTTCAATGAGAATCCTCTTGCTTAGGATAAAATTTGGATGAAGGGGTTTGTCCCTAAGATTGAATTTTTCTTCTATATTTCCCTTCAAAATAAATGTCTTACTATTGAAAACCTTCATAAATGGGTTTCTATCTTGTGAATAGATTTATCCTATATAAGAAATCTAGTGAAGAAATAAACTATCTCTTTATTCATTACAACTTTAGTCAAGAAGTGTGGAATATTCACTTTGCGTATTGGAAAACACATTGGGTGCAACCTAAGATTATGATAGTTTGTTTTCAAAGCTGGAAGTGTCCTATTAGAAATCTTAAAGGTAGAACTCTTGGAAAATTTTCTCTTCCCCATCTCTACTAAGGTCTTTGGAAAGAAAAAAATAATAGGATTTTTAGAGACAAAATATCCTTCATGGGTGGTTGGCCATAAAATAATGAGGGCTATAAGAGAGAATTTTTTTTCTTAGAATTAAAATGAAAGGGACCTTAACTTTTTTGGTCCAATAAGAAATAATGTGGTGAAATATAAATTTAGTAGAGAGATTTTCATTTGGATGTCCCATCTTATGGGTTGGCTCAAAGCTAATTTTGATGGGTCTACCAAGTGGAGCCCAAGAATAGCAGGGTGTGGTGGGGTTATAAGGGATTATAATGGCAGAGTGATGGATACACTTGCTCATCCTATCAGTTCATCTACTAGTCATAGGGCTGAGGTGCCTACAACATTGTTTGTGGTAAAAAAAAGTAGTGCAAATTGGTTATTGGAATTTATGGTTGGAAGGTGATTATATGAATATTAATTACCGTGGCATGGACTATAGAAGTGAGAGTAGGAGATATTAAAAGAACCTTAAAGAAATTTTATAATGTTCATATCATCCATAATTATTTAGAATCTATTGAGGTTTTTGACTAGATTTCTAACAAAGTAGTGGGTATAGGGAGAATGCAAAAGGGGTCAGATGATCTAAGCAATAATGTCAATCTTAAGGTGCTTATTAATAATTATGTGACAAATAGAGTGGAAGGAAAAATTTAGTAATTATTTTGAATTAAGCTATGGGAATTTTGACAATAACTACAAGTATTATGAAAGTTTGAGGGAGTACCTCTTAGTTATTACCATCTTAAATTAACATGTATATTGGGTGACTTTGGAAAAATAATTTAAATTGGAAGGATGTTTTATCTTGAATTAGGGAGTATTTCATTCTAGACAAATGGTCTAAACATGTTCACAACTTCCATTTTGTTTTTCTAAACCACTTTAGGTATAAGGATAGGGTTTCCTTACCTTTCTATATAAAATTTTCCCTACTATATGGTCTGAGTGCACATAGGAAAAAGAGGAGTAGGCTAATTATTCATGAAGGGCTTATTCTAATTATTACAAAATACTATGAAGATAACTTTGTAGGGGCTTTTCTTTCTCCTAGGAAAGGGAAGAGAAAAATTCGGAAGGGTATGAAAACTAAGTCAAATAGTGCCTTAGATGGTGAAGAGAAAGTAGCTAAGAATAAGAAAAATAAGAAGAATAAGGAGTCTAGAAAAGTTAAGGGTGAGAAAAAGGATCTGAGACCTAAAGAGGTTTTTGACGATGATAAGGAAACTATGAAGACAAAGAATGATAATGAGAGAGAGGTGGATATGGAAAGTGGGGATTATAGTTCAAATAATGAAGGTTACTCTTGTAGTCAAGATGATTCTATTGAAATTTTTGTAGGAACTAGGTGTAATGTTGGTACTTTAGAATCTAAAATGAAGGGATAGAATGACTCTTTAAATATTCTTATGGACAATGACAAAGACATTCCTACTAAGGAGAATTTATCCATCCCTGAAGCTTGTATGGAAATGGGTCACTCCATAGAGATACAAAATGATCACAATGATGACTTAAATGCCTCTCCTATTAGTAGTGATCGTAATGATACCATATTGGATCAAGAGATGAAAATTGGAAAAGGGAATTCCTCTGGGGATGGAGATTTTATGTCTAAAAATGTTCAAAATAATTATGATCTTCCTGAGCATAATAAATCTATTAAACAGATGAAGAGAATGAAAAGGTTAGTGGGAGAGTGATGTTTCTCCATAAAAGATAAGTTGAAAGTGGATATTTCCCTTTAGGTTGACTCTTGGTTGTATTATGAGATTTTTTCTCTAAAGAAAAATGTTAAAGAGTTGTAGGGCAACCTTGAAAATGAAAAAATAAAAAGAATGATCTAGAAGGAAGAGTTGAGAATATCCATGGTAAGCTAATGGCTTATGAATTTTAATTAAGGCAACTGGTCAAAGACATTGGTCAAAAAATGGACATGGTGACTTCTATTTGTGTGCAGTTGCAGTGAGCATTGATAGAAGAAGTAATGGGGAGACTTTCCCTCTAATTATTGCTCAGCTAATTGGGGGTCCTAGAAAGTGTATAAGGTAGAGCACAAAAAGGGCCATTAAAGCTATTGTTGGTCTGACTATGAGAGACCTAATTTAGGATGCAACTAAGATTGGAAAAGAACCTATCAAGGCAACAAAGGAGCTTACATAGGGAGTCTCATTTTTTCCTAGTCCTAGTTGCTAGTCATGGATTTTGGTTATTGTATTCACTATTGGTCTTCTATCAGTTTATTATTCTATTTTTCAGTTCTTTGTTTGTCTATACTTAGGTTCTAGGTCCTTGCAAAGCCTATGTTTTTAGTTTATTGTCTCAACTATAGGTTCTAGGTTCTTGTAAAACCTAGTTGGACTTTTATTGCATTGATCAGGATCTAATTTTGGTTTTTTGTATGAGGTTTCATCCCCTCAAAACATTTTTTAACCTTAATCCAAAAAAATATGTTGAACAAATCATATATTAGAGAGAAATAATTTAAATCTAATATTATAAATTAATAAATAAAAATCATGATTTTAGGAAAAACAAGAAATCATTTAATTAATTACGAAAAATGAATTTAGTATTGCAAGTATAGTATTAAAAAAAAGTAACTTACTTTTTGAAAAAAAATGATTTTTTTATTTTCCCTCAGATGAGAAATTAAAACAAAATAAATAATTACACTAAAATAGCTTACTATTTTGACATCTTGTTACTTTTCTTTAAAAAAAAGAAGAAAATAAAGACAAACTTGTTGGAAAGAAATCCGAGAAAGAAGACTAACAATTTTTCTATAGGAAAAATCCTTTTGGCTTAAAAATAATAATAATGTTATTAATATAAAAATAGAGAAATTAAATTAATAATGTTATGATTCAATTCATTTTGATAGAATTCATTATATTAATATCAATAGAATGACTAATCTGTAATATAATTCTACAATATTATTTTAATCAACTCTTAATAACAATATTATTCTTAACATCCATAAAAATAATATCTTTAAAATACCTTGTCATCTTCATATCACAGTGGTCCACTTTAAAAGTATTATGTTATCATTATTAGTATTACAATCTAATTAACTATAGTATTAAATTGTTTTTTTATAGGTAATGGGCCAAAGCCTAGATTATTTATTATTATTTATTGAGATAAATTAATATTATATGTTACAGCTAGAGTAGATTCAAGCGGGGCATACCTCCTAGATGAGAGGCTCATATTTTATCGTTGTTTGTAAGCTCTTGCTTGACTACAATATTAAATTTATTGTTAATTATTAGTATTAAATATTCTCATAAATTATAATTTTATTTACAAAAACTTTATTATTAATGATAGGGAATATTTAATACACAATTAGCACATGCTTATATTTTGAAAAAACACAAACTAGCATTTACAGGGAGGGGTAGTACAATCTCTCCAGAAGGACGAACTAGGTTTTCATTGGTATGAAGAACCACATCGTAGAGTAATGAGGTGTGTTAGAATGTGTTCCAAAAGCCGACCTTGCTCTCCTTTGATTAAAACTTCATAGAGATTCTATAACAGACATAGGGGTACTTCCCACAAAATAATTTTGCAGAAAAACATATGCCCAAAAATGTATTTAATATGTAGAAAATAATAGATCTAGGAATCAAAATAAAATTTTGCCCAAATTTTACAAATGCAATACGATTTGCAAATATATATTTTACCTCAATTATGACTTTTTCCCAATATAGATAAATTTATAGTCAAAACTCATGGAACCTATGACTAGGACATAATGACCATGTTAGATCTTGCTCTAGACACTCCCAATAGATATTTATACTCCATATCTAAATTGCAACTCTCCAAAATATGAGATGATGATGCTCTCCAATGGTTAACCAATAAAACCCTTTTGACTATAATGCAATGTAAGAATTTTCCTACGACAAAGAATGAAAATGACAAGATCTAGAAACTAAATTGATAGAACAAGAGAGAAAAGTAAAATTATCCTGAAATGACTTGATTCTTTGATGATAATAATAATAATGAATAATGAAGGCCTCAATTAGGTAAAACACATGTGTTGAACCCTTGGTATTTGGTCTTTGATTGTTGTCATTGATGTCAATAATGCAATTATAATGTGCATATGGTATGGTTAACATCATGTAATTATCTAATTTGATGTCCTTCAATATTGTTCAAAACACATTCAAGACAAACACTTAAGTGTTATACAATCAACACTTAATGTTCACATTGGTTAAGAAAATAGTTATAAAAAAATAGTATTGGTCTATTAGAAATTTGACAAGATTTTTTATCAGTTAGAACCCAACTATCATGTCTTTTTGGAAAGGTCTTTGAGTTAGCTAAAATGGGTCTTTGTTATGATGAAGTAGATAATGAGAAAGAGAAATATTTAAAATAAAAAATAAAAAAAACTATAAAAAAAAAAGCTCTTTAAGAAGAAGAAGAGTTTGATTGCTGGTGTATCAGATAGTGAATCTATTAGTTTTGAATATAATGAAAATGAAGTTTTATTCATGGCTGTAGAAAATAGTTGTCAAGAATCAGATAGTGATGATGATGTTGAAGTTGTTGAGGCTGATTTAAAATGTGAATTTAATTATGCACTTAAAAAGATAAAGCAATTAAAAAGGAATTTAAGTGTTCAATAAAATTAATTATTAAAGGAAAAAGAGAACTTTCAAAAATAAACTAAGGGATTAAATCAACAAGTTATAGAATTGAAATTACAAGTTGAGGAACAAAAGAGAAGTATCATTGTCACTAAGGAAGAGTCAAGTTCTAAAGATCAATAATTTATGAGGTTAATGAATGAAGTAGTGTCATATAAAAGAGAGTTATAAAAATATGAGAATGCTACTTTGAATTATATGTTAAGGAAACAAAGAAGAATTGATGATCTAATAGGAACTAGTTTTGAACTTGGACAATGTTCTAGTAACAAGAAAGATAAATCTTTATTTGAGATATTTAAAACAGAAAGTAAGGATAAAAATCAGAATACTACCACTTCAAATGTAGGTACAAATGAATATTTTAATCATATTTCTAATGATAAAAATCATGTTATATCAAGAACTTCATTCATGGGTAAAAGATACTCAAACATGTTACTTCTTTCTTTAATGGGTATTGCTTCATGTGTCATCAATATGGACATAGAATAAGTAATTGCAGATACATGTCGATGAGGTATTCAAAGTTTCATTTTTGTTATTTCTTTCCTAAAATGAATGGTATAAGATGTCACAAATGCAATCTCTTTGGTCATGTTATGAGAAATTGCAAAGCTAAGTCATTTTGGAATGATTAATCTTATGCTAGTCTACAAATTGATAAAAAAATTGATACAAAAGTGACTAAGATATGGAGGCCTAGGATTAGTAAGTCTATGTTTGTTTAAATCACTCCATATTATGAATAAAAGGACTCGTGGATAATTTATAGTGGTTGTTCTAGAAAAATGATGGTAGATAAAAAAAGTTTGACAAACTGTTTGACTATAAATGTGGCAATGTTAGTTTTGGTGATGATTCTTCAAGGAAAATTAAAGGTTTAGGTTCTTTAATGCTTCTTGAAAAAATGTCCATTCATTATGTGTATTATGTTGATGGATTAAATTACAATCTTTTGAGTGTTAGTCAAATTTTTGATCATGGATATGAAGTTATTTTTGATGATCATGGTTGTCAAATCAAATTAAAATCTAGGTAGTTGGATGCATCAGGTAAAAGATATAAAGGGGATGTATACAATTTAAAAGATATCACAAATACTACCAATCATGAAGATGTTTGTCTTATGGGGTAGGTGAATGAAAGTTGGTTATGGCACAAAAGGCTTGGGCACTCAAATTATGAAAACTTGGTAAAAGTTAGTTAGCATTAGAATGTAAGAGGTATGTCATGTATAAGTAAGCTAAAGAATGTTATTTGTGAAGGGTGTCAACATGGTAAAAAGAAAAAGGAATATTTTCCTTCAAAAGAATATTTTACTTCTAAATTATTTCAATTAGCACATACTTATTTATGTGGTCCTACAAGGAGAATGTCATTAAATGGTGAAAAGTATTTCATGCATTGTATAGATGATTATACAATAATGACATGGGTAACCTTCTTAAAGCATAAATCAAAGGCATTTAACAAGTTTAACATTTTCAAGAAAATGGTTGGAAATGAGGCAAACATGAAGATTAAGTGCTTATGATTAGATAAAGGTGGTGAGTTTACTTTAGATGAATTTGTTGATTATTGTTAAAAAATATGGCATCAAAACACAATATGCAACATCCAAGACACCTCAAAGAAATGGAGTTTTCAAGAGAAAGAATTGAATAGTGAAAGAAATGGCAAGGACTATGTTAGATGAATCTAAAGTACAAAAATAGTATTGGAAAGAAGTAGTTCACGTAGCAGTATACATTTTAAATAGGGCACAACTAAGGGTAAAAACTAAGTAATCTCCTTATGAGTTATGGTATTGAGATCCTACTTCTATTGAGCATTTTAGAATTTTTGGAAGTAGATGTTTCATTAAGAATTATGATGATAAATAGGAACCTTTTATTCAAGATGTGATCCAGGAATATTTTTAAGATATTCTTCTCAAAGTAAAGCTTACAAATGTTTTAACGAAAATTTGAATAAACTTGTCGAAAGTGTACATGTAAAACTGGATGAAGTTGTGTAGGATAAAAAGGAAATAAGAATGGACAAAACTTTCCTACAAGAGAGTGATAGACTTGAATGAAGAAGATAATGAAGTTGATGAAGGTGAAGAAGAGATAAAATATATAATAGAAACACTAGAACCCATGGGTACAAAGGCTACAAGAACAACATTAAATAAGTATCATCCCCAAGAATAGATTATAGGGGATAAACATTCAGGTATTCAAACAAAAATAAGAACTACATCTATTAAATGTGCCAATATTTTTTTTTTATCTCAAATTGAACTTAAATCATATAAAGAAGCTAATATGGATGTGTTTTGGTTAATGCTATGAAAGAGGAACTAAGTCAAATTAAAAAGAATAGAACTTGGGAATTAGTGCCTAGACCTAAAGATGAAAATGTAATAGGTTCTAAATGGGTCTTTAGAAATAAACTTTATGAAAATGGAAAGATATCAAGTGACAAGGCTAGATTGGTTTGTAAGGGTTATGCACAAATAGAAGATGTGGACTTTGATGAAATGTTTGTACTCATTTCTAGAATTGAAGCAATTAGAGTATTTATTGCATATTCATCTTTCAAGTGCTTTAAAATGTACCAAGTGGATGTTAAAACAACATTTCTTAATGGTTATCTTGATGAAGATGTTTGTATGGATCAACCTAAAGGATGTGAAAACATAGACTATCCTAATCATGTTTGCAGGCTACAATGGGCTCAAACAAGAACAAGAACAAGGTATTAAATGTGCTAATATTTGTTTGTTATCTCAAATTGAACCTAAATCATATAAAGAAGCTAGTATGGATGTGTTTTAGGTTAATCCTATGAAAGAGGAACTAAGTCAAATTAAAAAGAATAAAACTTGGTAATTAGTGCCTAGACCTAAAGATAAAAATGTAATAGGTTCTAAATGGGTCCTTACAAATAAACTTTATGAAAATGGAAAGATATCAAGTGACAAGGCTAGATTGGTTTGTTAGGGTTATGCACAAATAGAAGGTGTGGATTTTGATGAAATGTTTGTACTAGTTTCTAGAATTGAAGCAATTAGAATATTTATTGCATATTCATCTTTCAAGGGCTTTAAAATGTACCAAATGGATGTTAAAACAACATTTCTTAATGGTTATCTTGATGAAGAGGTTTGTATGGATCAACCTAAAGGATTTGAAAACATAGACTATCCTAATCATGTTTACAGGCTAAAATGGGCTCTTTGTGGTTTGAAACAAGCTTCAAGGGCTTAGTATTCTAGTTTGAATCAGTATCTTATCAAATATGGCTTTAAAAGAGGTGGTGTTGATAGTAACCCTTACATCTATGGTACATGAGATGATATAGTATTTGGATCCAATGATGATGATTTAAGTAAAGGTTTTTCAAAGCTTATGCAATCTAAATTTGAAATGACCATGCTTGGGGAGCTATCCTATTTTCATGGGTTGCAAATTCATTAGTTGGAAAATGGTATGTAATTATGAAAAACTAAGTATAAAAAAGAAATGTTAAAGAAATTTCATATGGGAGATTATAATCCAATGGGGATGCCAATGATAACAAGATGTAAACATACTAAAAATTATGATTCTCTTGATGTTGTTCAAAATACTTATAGATCCATGATTGATAGTTTATTATATCTCATAGCTTCAAGGCCTAATATCATGCATGTTGTATGTTTGGTTGCAATATTTCAATCTTCACCTAAGGAATCTCAAGTTATGATAGTTAAAATAATTTTCAGATATATTGATGGTACTTTGGATTATGCAATTTGCTATCCTAAACATGATAATTTCACATTTGTTTCTTATACTGACTTAGGTTGGGAAGTTTGGCTAGATGAAAGAAAATGTACTTCAAGAGTAGCATTTTTCTTGGGTAATAGGCTAGTGTGTTGGCATTGTAAGAAGCAAGAATCTACTACAAAAGTTGAATATATAGTCACATGTTCTTGTCTTCAACAGGTTCTTTGGATGGTTCAAAATTTATCATTTATGAAAGCAATAGTCTCTAAACTAGTTCCTATCTATTGTAATAATTAGAGTGCAATCTATTAGAATTGCTTTAGAATAACTGAGAGGGGAGGGGATTCAAACTAAGTGTAGTGAGCCCATTCAATCATTCATTCATTGAAGATTTAACTTTTCTAATCAGCAAGTTATTGTAAATCAACATGCAAGCATAACACTTTAGAAATCAACACATAACAAAGTGATTTTTGTGGAAACCCAATTTGGTAAAAACCACCAGTAACATGCTACTCAATTCTTCTCTTATGAAGTGATGCCCTATGAAAGGCCTGCCCTATTAAAGGCTTACAACACATTACCAAATGTGACTATGTTAGAGGATTTAACCACCTTCTTAGAAGTGGGCCTGGTTAGAGGACTTTAGAACATTCACATGGAATTCCACCCTATTAAAGGATTTACAAATGATTTTTAGACCAACTTAAGTTCATAGGATTTTTAGATCTAATACAATTGCTAGAGAGTATTAGAAAATCTTGACCTAACTATAGCATACAACTTATCTTGTACATCTCAGACCACTTCTCAGCTCATACCCTTGCCTAGCCTTCAATCTCTACAACTTTGATAGCTTGGCCTTCTTTCAAGCTTAGTCTTCTTGAGTCTCCATACTCAATGTACCAGTGCAATCATCTCTTCATGACCACTCATAGAAGTAGAGCCTCTGTGCTCTTCCTTCTCTTAGATGTCTCCCCCTTGACACCCTTCTAACTACTTCACAAATTTGGCTCTTTTGCAACAATAGTATTAGCAGTTCTTTGCTTCTTGGTCTATGACTTCTTAAATAAAAGTCTTGGAGTTCCTTTTCCCACTCAATTCTTCCATTCTTTAATTTTAATTTGCATGGATTAGGTAGGATTCATTATATCTAACCCATATTTTGTTTCCTCTAGAAACTTCTTAAATTATCCTTTAGAATTCCCTCAAAAAATGGTTTACATAAGATTCTGTGCCACCAACTCATCATCCTTATCTTCCAACTCGTTCACAAAATTCAATGTAACCATTATGTCAGCTTAGATTTGGTGAATCTTTCTCATTTGAAATAATACAGTAGCTTGAAACTATTGAAATACTGGTGCTCAACCCATATTGTGTTTCTCAGCATCAACTGTGGTATTTTTGATGCTTGGCACATACTATGTTACTCGAAATCAACTGAAATTTTTTTGATTCTTGGCACCTGATCTTCACTCAACACATAAGATCACTTGGCACACACTATAATTTCTTGTTACTCAACTTCTATAGGGAATTTTCTTGGCATCCACTAATGATCTTACTTTAGGCTTTGCATTCTACCTTGTTATAACTTCTTCCTCCAATGTTTCTAAGTGTGACCAACCTCTGTATCCTTGAGTATGTCATCAATACATTATTTAACCATTGTCTTAACTGGTCCTTTCCCTTCATTACAACATCATAACTCAAGCTTTCCCTTAGGTTCTCTTGTTACATCTTATTGATCAAATCCTCTTCATCAATCAACTAAGTGATAGTACTTGGATCTTTTGAGAAAATATCATTCCTACAAATAGCAGGCTTGACATCAATGACAAAACAATGATTGAAAACAAAAATCTTCCTCCTTTGCAACAATCTCCCTCTTTGATCTTCAATGAGCTCTTTAGTCAGATTTCCAACAATCTTCCTCTTTGGCATTGATGGAAAACCAAAACTGATCTTCCATCAGACTAATACTGGGTTAGAACAGTGAGTCAAATGCCAAAAAAGTAAACTGTAACTTCACATCTTCTTCTACTATTCTAATTTCATTATTTTAGCTTCTCCCTCTTTGCTACTACCACCTTTTTCTTTGTCTTTGTTTCTATATTGCTCATCTTCTGCTGTTTTGATCAACATCTCCCTTTATCTTCATTTGATCAATATCTCACAACTTCTCCTATTGATCCCTTTTGTTGTTGATCAATTTCAAACATCTTCTCCCTCTTTGACAATAATGTTAAAGACATATTAGAATCTTAATATGTAGGTGTAGCTCTTATAGGTTTAGTCAATTTCTCCCTCTATCACCTTACTTGTGACTGATTTTGAACTTCAATACATCAACTACTTTAGGCATGAATCCCAAAGTAAACATCCTCTGCATCAATGTGTAAAGTCTTCATCATTCAATTTATTTGATGCAGGGAAGTCTTGTTTTTGTTTTAGGTAGCATTGGCTAGGGGTATCACCCCTAACTTATCTCTAAGATACTCAGAAGCATTTTTAGGTAGAGCTTTTTGTGAAGATGTTAGCATTTTGTTCCTTTGAGCTAACATATTCCATCTTCACTTGTTTGTCTTCTACCAACTCTCTTACATAGTGATACTTGATTGTAATATGCTTAGTGTTAGCATTCATTATTAGATTCTTTGATATATTGATAGCACTTGGGTTATCAGAATAAAGTATCATAGGCTCAATTACTTCTTCCTTCATACCTCGTAGCAAATATTTGATCCATACAATATTGGTGCAATTTATAGCAGCTGCCACATACTCAACTTCAGCAATGAACTATGAGGTGCAGCTTTGCTTTTTGTTGGTCCATGTAATTAACCTCTTTCCTAAGAAAAGTTCTCGTCCACTAGTGCTTTTTCAATCATCAATGTTACTTACCCAATCTACATCAGTGTAGGCTCTCAGTTCAAATTTCTCACTCCTTTTGTAGTACAAACCAAAATCATCAGTTCCTTTTAGGTATCTCAATATTCTCTTCACTACCATTAAGTTATTTTCTCTTGGATTAGCAAAAAATCTTGCTACTATTCCAATAGCTAATGCAATGTTTGGTCTACTATGTACAACATATTGTAGCTTTCCAATCATTGACCTATACAATGTTTGACTTACTTCAGCAAACTCATCATTCTTGGATAGCTTATGGCCTGTTGTCATTGGTGTGCTAATTGGTTTTGAGTCTTCTAACCCAAATTTTTTGAGTACTTCCTTGATGTATTTGGATTGGGTCACAAATTTTTTATGTTTCAACTGATGTACTTGTAATCCAACAAAGAATTTGATTTCTCCAAAAATTGACATCTCAAATTCATGCTTCATTTGATCAGAAAAATCTTTGCATAAAACGTCTTTTCCTCCAAATATTATATCATCAACAAAGATTTCTAATATCAAAATATCTTTACCTTCTTTAGCGTTGATGTACAAACTGTTGTTGTCATTTTTTCTATCAAATCCTATCTTCACAAGATATTTGTGCAACCTCTCATACCATGCTCTAGGTGCTTGCTTCAATCCATTAAATGCTTTGTAGAGTTTGCAAACCATGTCCTTATTGTTCTCATCAACAAATCCCTTGGGTTGTTCTATGTAAACTTCCTCTTCTAGTATACCATTCAAAAAAGCAAACTTCACATCCATTTGGTACACTTTGAAACCTTTGTATGCAGCATATACAAGTAATGTTCTTACTCCTTCCATTCTTGTAATAGGGGAAAAAGTTTCCCCATAATCTAGTCCTTCTTCTTATGCATAACCTTTGCAAACTAGTCTAGCTTTGTTTCTTGTTATCTCACCATTCTCATCAAGTTTGTTTCTAAAAACCCATTTGGTACCAATCACATTCTTATCAGCTGGTCTAGGAACTAGAGACCATGTTTTGTTCTTCTTAATCTAATCTATTTCTTCTTCCATGGCTTTATACCAGTCATCATCTTGTAATGCATCTTTCACTATTTTAGGTTCAACCTTAATTAATAGACATGATTCACTCCTTAGTCTATTTCTTGTCATTGGTCTAGCATCCTTTTCACCAATAATTTGATCTGTAGGGTGATGTCTTCTCACATATTTGGATAATCTAGGTTTAGTCCTTCTTTCCATGTTTGATCCTTCAACTTCAGAGTCATTACATTCTTCTTCATCAAAAACTTCATCATTCCTCTCATATGTACTATTTTTAGAGTTAGAACATGCATTTTCTACATTCTACAGCTTGGCTTTTGAATGCAGCTCAACATTCACTAGTTGAGACTCGACAAATACAAAAATTTGTTGTTTATTCCCAACTTGATTTGCAACATTGTCTTCAACTGTCACTCCTTCATAGAAGTGTATGAATGATCTATAATCCTCTATTTTCTTTGACTCGTCAACTTAAATTTTTGCATACTCATCAAAATTTACATTTGCACTCTCCACAATCTTGTTAGTGTTAATGTTCAAACACTTATATGCATTACTTCTAGTGGAGTATCCAAGGAATATACCTTCATCACTTTTTGCATCAAACTTGCTATTTCTAGTATCTTTTGAAATATAGCATTTACAACCAAATACTTTGAAATGTTTAACATTGTGTGAGTGACCATACCATAATTCAAAAGGTGTTGCATTTGCACCTTTCTTGACTTGAACTCTATTCAGTATGTAGACTACAATACTTACAATTTCTCTCTAGTACTTTAGTGCAACATTTTTCTCCATCATGAAGGTTCTAGCATGGTCAACCATTGACCTATTCCTCCTTTTAGCAATACCATTCTGTGGTAGAGTTCTTGGTGTTGATGTTTTCCTTTTGATGCCTTTGTCATTACAAAATATTTCAAACTCTCTTGATGTGAACTCACCTCCTCTGTCTAACCTTAGGCATTTCAGGTTCTTTCCTATTTCCTTTTCAACTCTAGACAAGTACCACTTAAACATTTGAAATGCATCATAGTTTTTCTTTAAGAACATAGAAGTCATCATCTTGGAGTAGTCATCTACAAATAGCATTATGGATCTATCTCCTAGGTAGCTTTGCACTTCTATTGGGCCACATAAGTCTAAATGGACTAATTCTAGTACTTCTTTGGAAGTGTATGTTTTTCTTTTGAAACTATACTTAGTCATCTTCCCTAGTTGACATTGTTTACACATTGTGTTTTTAGGTTTCTTCAACTTGGGCAATCCTCTGACTTTCTTTTTCTTGTTGATATTAATCAAATTATCAAAGTTAACATGACATAGCCTTTTATGCCACAAGCACACATCATCAATTCTAACAACAAGACATGTTGCATCTTCCATATCTAGGTAAAATAGATTACTCCTAGTTTGTTCACCTTTTCCTATTAGATTTCCATCAGTGTCATAGATCTTGGTAGTTTTGTTTCCAAATTCAACTTTGCAACCTACATTGCCTAACTATGATACACTCAACAAGTTGTAGTTCAATCCTTCAACATAGTATGCATTATCACATGAAATTTTCTCTATAAGTTTAATAGAGCCTTTTACTTTTATTTGACATGGGGCATCATTACCAAATCTAACACTATTTCTGTCATATTGAGTAAACGTAATGAACTTAATTTTATCTCCTATCATGTGATGTGAGCATCCACTATCTATAATCCACTTGTCATTCTTGTTCACACAGGTAACCAATGTTGTTGCTTCATCTTCATCTAATTCATCCTTCATGGCTACATAGACTAATTCATCATCATTCTCATCAAAGTCTTCTTCAACAATATAGCATCTCTTTCCTTTCTCTTTGTAATATTTAGTGTCATCTTCTTTCTTGTTCCTATACTTGTTTCATTCTTTGTAGTTCTTCTTCTATGGACATCTTGCAGCAATATGGCCTACTTCATTGCAATTGAAACATATGATAGGGAGCTTACGTTTGAATTTTCCCTTACCTCTATGGAATCTCCTAGCCAGTAGTGCTTCTAACTATTCCACATCTTCCTCATCTATTATGCTATCACTAGATGCATGTTTTCCTTTTCTTCTCTTTTTGCTTAATGTGTCCTCCTCAGTACCTTTTATTGTCATCTTGGCTTTGAAAGTAGATTCAAGGTCCTTAGGTCTATAGTTGTCAAAATTGGATAGCTCAAATGCAGTAAGTATTCTTACTATTCCTTCAAAGGTTAGTGTGTTCCCTTGTACACACCTTAGCTCTTGGATGGCTGAAATTCTAATAGCATAGATAGCAAGCATAGTTCTTAAGTATTTTTTGATGGTTTTTTCTTCTTTCAGTTGTCCTCCTAGACTTCTTATTGCACTTACCACTTCTTTCATTCTTGTGGCATATTGGGCAGCATTTTCACCTTCCTCCACCTTCATGTCATCAAACTTTCCTCTCAGGATTTCTCTTTTTTCTCTCTGGACATTTTGATCTCCTCTATAGATTTATGATAAGGTTTTCTACATTTTGAATGTAGTGTCATAGTCTTTGATGTCATCATATTATGCATAGTTAAGTGCAGAGGAAATCTCCAATATTACATGATTATGCTCCTTCTTTTTGTTCAAATCATCTGCAGTGAGAGGTCCTACTAGAGTTACATGTTCTGTTTGAATTGAGGTTTGTGCATAGTCACCTATTGATCCAAGGTGCAATTTTATCAAACTCTGCCATGCAACAAAGTTATCTTTGTTGAGTTATGGAACTTCTCTCTTAGACATCTTGATCTTTCTACTTCTAGTACGTTGGAACTAAATTAGCAGATGGCTCTGATACCAATTGTTAGAATTGCTTTAGAATAACTAAGAGGGGGGGTGAATCAGTTATTCAAGGTCTAGACATCCTATTCAAACTTTTCAATAAGTGTAGTAAGCCCATTCAATCATTCATTCATCAAAGCTTTAACTTTTCTAATTAGCAAGTCATTGTAAATCAAAATGGAAGCATAACACATAAGAAATCAACACATAACATAGTGATTTATGTGGAAACCCAATTTGGAAAAAACCATCAGTAGCATGCTACTCAATTCTCACTCTTCTAAAGTGATTCCCTATGAAAGTCCTACCCTATTAAAGGCTTACAACACACTATCAAATGTGACCTTGTTAGAGGATTTGACCACACTATTAGAAGTGGTCCTGGTTAGAATACTTTAGAACATTCGATTGGAATGCCACCCTATTAAAGGATTTGTAAATGGATATTAGGAAAAACTAAGTCCATAGGATTTTTAGATCTAATACAATTGCTAGAGTGTATTAGAAAACTTTGACTTGACTATAGCATACAACTAGATATCAGATCACTTCTCAGCTCATACCCTTGCCTGACTTTCAATCTCTGCAATTTTGACAGTTTGCCCTTCTTTCAAGCTTAGTCCTCTTAAGTCTCCATACTCAATGTACTAGTGCAATCATCTCTTCATGACCACTCATAGAAGTAGAGCCTCTATGCTCTTCCTTCTTTTGGATGTCTCCCCCTTGACACCCTTCTAACTACTTCACAAATTTGGCTCTTTTGCAGCAATAGTATCAGTAGCTCTTTGCTTCTTGGTCTATAACTTCTTAAATACAAGTCTTGGAGTTCTTTTTTCCTCTCAATTCTTCCATTCTTTAATTTTGATTCGCATGGATTAGGTAGGATTCATTGTATCTAACTCATATTTTGTTTCCTCTAGAAACTTCTTGAATAATCCTTTAGAATTCACTCAAAAATAGTTTACATGAGATTCTGTGCCACCAACTCATCATCCTTATCTTCCAACTCATTCAAAAAATTCAATGTAACCATTATGTTAGCTTAGATTTGGCAAATCTTCATCATGTGAAATAATGTAATAGCTCAACACTATTGAAGTACTAGTGCTTGACACATACTGTGTTACTCAGCATCAACTATGTTTTTCTTGATGCTCAGCACATACTATGTTACTCAACATCAATTGAAAATTTTCTAATGCTCAGCACCTGATCTTCACTCGACACATGAAGATCACTCGACATACACTATAATTTCTTGTTACTCAACTTCTACTAGAAATTTTCTCAGCATCCATTAATGATCTTAGTTTAAGCTTTGCATTCTACCTTGTTACAACTTATTTCTCCAATGTTTCTAAGTGTGACCAACCTTTGTATCCTTGAGTATGTCATCAATACATCATTTAACCATTGTCTTAACTAATCCTTGCACTTCATTACAACATCATAACTCAAGCTTTCCCTTAGGTTCTCTTACATCTTGTTGATCAAATCCTCTTCATCAATCAACTAAGTGATAGTACTTGGATCTTATAAGCAATTATCATTCCTACAAATAGCAAGTTTGACATCAATGACAAAACAATGATTGAAAACAACAATCTTCCTCCTTTTTAACAATTTACCTCTTTGATCTTCAATGAGCTTTTTAGTCAAATTTCCAACACAATATATATTTCTAAGAATATGGTTATGCATTCACACACCAAGAACATTGATGTTCTTTACCATTTCATAAGGGAACATGTCTTGAATGGTAATGTTGAATTAGAATTTATTCCTTTTTTAGATGAGCTCACTAACATTTTTTAAAAATATCTCTCAAGAGCCATATTTTAAGGGTTAAGAACAAGATTGGGGTTTTTTTTCCCTCTCTTCTTTTGCATAAGTTCAGAAATGTGTGATAGGTTTCAAGGGGAGCATACTTTGCTTATCTTTTTATTACACTGAAACCTTAGTACATATCATTTATCATTGATTTCAAAAGGGGTGAAAAATCAAAGATGAATATGTCTACATGATGGATATACATGTACACATACAAATATAGGATATACTTGAATACACATGGATATACAATTGGAAGTTGGTATTGACATCAATGCCAAAGTGGGAGTATGTTGAACTCTTGGTATTTGGTCTTTGATTGTTGTCATTGATGTCAATAATGAAATTATAATGAGCATATGGTATGTTTAATATCATGTAATTGTCTTATTTGATATCCTTCAATATTTTTCAAGACATATTCAAGACAAACACTTAAGCATTGCACAATTAACACTTAATGTTCACATTGGTTAAGAAAATGGTTATAAATAAATAGTTTTGCTCTATTAGAAAGTTGGCAATATATTTCATCAGTTAGAGTCCAACTATCATATCTTTTTGGAAATTTTTTTGAGTTAGCTAAAAAAATCTTTATTAGTTTTTTCATAACACATGTACAAAAAGAGAAAAAAATATGTTTATCAAAAGCAATTACCAAATATTTAGTAGAATTGAGTAGTTTTGGTCTAATTGAAGTTTGGGGTATGTACCTACCTCCAAAATTTTGACTATCTTGGTTTAAAATTAGAGGATAAATTCATATCAAACATATAATGGGTTTTTTTGAAGAAGTTTTAGGATTTGTGTGGAATTCTTTTTAGACAAAATAGTTTGTAGGTAGATTTTTAACAACAAAGAAGACAATGATGCTTTATGTTTCTTTTCCTATTTGTGATTTGATTTTAATTGTAGAAGTTTATTAGAGGTAAAATAAGGGTTATTTTTGTCTTATTTATTCATTTATATCAGTATTTGATGAGATCTCTTAATATAAAAAAAAACATATTTGGATACTAGATGTTTTAAGGAGAATAGAAGTATATTTTGCATTATGTTTTCAACAAGAATTTGAAACTAGTGATTCATGATTTTTGTTCAAATATGTTGGTGTAAATATATATTTACTATTTACACTTACTTAATTTTACTTAGGTTAATGCATTATTTTAATTATTTATTTATTAGTCACCTAGGAGTATGTGTACTCTTGTGAGTTGTCATGTTGACAACATAGAAGTTTGCACCTCTTTTATGCACATGGTGTCTACAACACAAGAGTTAGCATACTAATGAAGAACATGGTGTATACAACATATCCACTTGAGATACACCTTATCATTCTTATCCTCTCATCTACAATGAAGGACAAGATGTGTGCTTAGCTGTCATGCTTATCTTATCTCCTAGCTCTTTCTAGAACCATTCTAGAGAATTGTGAAAGGCCTTTATATATAGGCACTTCTAGTGTGTAAGTACACAAATAAATATATAAGGACATGCTTTGATATATGTTGGTGTAGTGACTATATCCCTGATGAGATCCCTCTCCACCATCAATACATGCTTTAGGTGTGATGGAAAAATCTACATGGTATTAGAGCGCAGGTCACCGGTTTGAGTCTCTCAAGCCCTTTGACCCTTCATTTGCATAGGCTTCGATTATCAACATGGTATGTAGTGGGTAAAAATACCACAAGATAAATGGTTGTATCTGGCTCCATCATGTGAGGGGGTGTTGGCGTAGCGACTATTTTCCTGATGAGATCCATCTCCACCATCAGTACGTGTTTGAGGGACTCAAACTAATGACCTGTGCTCTGATACCATATAGAAGTTGATTCCAACTCTGCAATCACCAAGATCACCTGTATGCAAATAACCTATGAAGGGAAACCAAGAAAGAAGAGGTGGAGCTTGGAAAAATCATAAATGGACTTGAGAGAGAACATAATGCAAAACAATGAAATTGTATTTACAATGAAAATGTGATATGTTGAATCAAGAAAATACAATGAAAGAGCTCGAATATAAAGGACTCATGGAAGGCTTATATAACAAGCTAGAAAGTGGTAGAAGATAAGGTTGACAACCAAGCACTCTTCCATAGAAAGGTGGAACATGCTAGAAGGGAACAAACTCCCATGTTGTCAACAACTCATCACTACAACTATTAACTACTAAATATTAAATGCATTAACCTAAGTAAGCTTAAGTAAATAGAATAAATAATTAATAATTAATTATTTATTTATTCTAACAATATATTGATCATACTCTTTTTGGTCTATAGTTGTGATTGTGTTCAATTTCTTCAATCTTGGGTGAATTTTTCCCTTAGAAGGAAAATTCTTAAATGATATCAAAGCTCTTGGAGAATTTCTCTTCACATAGCCATTCGAGACTATTTTCTTGTTTCAACATGTTAGCCCAAATCTAAAGTATCATAGTCATTGGGAGCATCTAGAGCCAGATCAGACTTGGCCATTGTATCCAAAATATCAATTCGGTGAAAATTGGCTATAAAGTTAGTTACCCTAGCCCAAAGCTGATTTTGAGGAAAGATATTTGTAAATTGACACTCAGCGGCCCAATTTACAAGTTCGGCATGGTCATTTTGCAGATCTGCTTAATTGTTTTGTAGATCTATTAACTTATTCATCTTTGCATTATTTTTGAATTCTGCATTTTTAGAATTTTTTTTGCCCTTTAGGCAGTAGAGAAAAGTTTTTTGTATAGGCACTATGTAGTGACACCCTAGCCCTACACCTTGCAAGGAATATTCAAATTTATTGCAGTATATTCCATTTCACTAATTGGCAAGCATCATCATAATTCTGGCAGTAGCTCTACAAGTACTGGTAGTCTAAAAATATAGCTCTCCCCTTCAACAATCTAACTAAGCAACCTCATGGCGGCTACATAAACTAGTGATAAGCCCAACACTGATGGGCTATCTTGTTTATGTTTTCCCCATGAGATTTTCTATTTAAAACTTAGGTGATTTCACCTCATAATGCATGTGGGATAAAACCCCACATCAAAGTTTTCAATGTTTCAGAAGCTCCCTTCTCGCGGTGGTGGCTTTTGCATTGGCATTGTAAATTCTAGCCATGGTAATGTAGAACTCTCCTAACAATGTTGTTTGAAGATTTTTGGTGACTGTTGGTTTTTTCTATCACCAATAGTTAACTTTATTAGCACTCAATCAATTCTATTAGCCTAGTCTACTCCATGACATCAGTTGCCATGTGGCAACATAGTAGACAACCACACCCTTAGTCCACACAGTGACTAAGCACTTGGCCATTTGTAGGCCATGCATCAAAAAACCGCTCTGACATGTGTAAAGGTTGACTAAGCAATGACAAATTGGATTAGTCCTTATCACATCCACCAAACCCTACTATGCCATGTCACGTGCCAGCTAGACATCTATACAATGCCACATGTTTTGATTGTACCAATCTGTACTGTACGGCCATGCCGCATCACCTAGGGTGTTTTTTCACTAATGTCAACATTTCATAGTATTAAATTTGATGGTTATCTAATCTTCTTTCCCAAGAATTTTACAACTACTATGATGGTCATTTGACTATCAAATTTAATCTCACAATTTTCTATCCAGACTCCTCTCTAGATTCATTTTTGATTTGGCAATCCGACTTTGGGAGGCCATAACTCAGTCATCTAGACTCCAAATCAAGCGCAATTTTTTCTTTTGGTAGAATTTCTTAAACTTTTTAGTCGTGGTGTTCTTTTCTAGTTTTGGTGCAAGGATTTTTTAGAAATTGCATCCTTTGGTGACTGTACCTATCCAATCCTACATTTTGCAACTTGAAATGCTCCGTACGGGTTCATCTGGACTCGAAAATAGGTTCCATTTTTTTTAAAGTGCTTTATTTTTTTGTGTACTTTCTAGATTTTTACTTAGATTATAGGGTTGTGTGGATAAAAATATGACTTTTAGACTTAGGGCCTTTTCTGCATTATATTGCTTTGATTACTTTTTGGATTTGTTGTACATCTAAGCTACAGTGCTTAGTTCTAGATTTATGCCTCAAAAGATAGTTGTAATAGAAAAATTAGAAGTCCACTTTGTAGATTTTGACAAGTTGCCTATTGTACATGCACTACATATAAATTTCCAAAAGCATCTTTTTTTGAGGGGGTTCTTTTGATTGAGTGAATGGGGCCAGGGGGTGGGGGGTGTGTATTGTGTTTTGTGTCTCTCTTGTGTGCTCTTTTCATTTTCTACATCATGGGTTCACCTAAATATCCACTTCTAACTTGAAGATATTGCATGGAGTAGATTAATAGAAAAAGGTCTTAGTCTTTATGTTGATGGTACAATTCCCAAACCCACTAATACTACAACACTCATTGATTGGCAAAATAAAGACCAAAAAGCTTTAGGAATTATTAGGAATTGTGTATATAGAGATCTCTTCTTCCACATTTCTAGTTTCAAGGAATCCAAACTTTCTTGGGAAAAATTTGCAATGTTGTATGGTAAGGTGGATGAGGAAAAAGGATTCCATATTGAGGATGATCTATTTCTATTGGATCCAAAGAACTTTGACACAATTCAAGATTATATCAACAAAGCCAATGAGTATAGGGCACTACATAAAGATTGTGGAAATCCCATGAAAGATGAAAAGTTGATTCATCATATCCTAAAGAGACTACCTTTAGAGTATGCATCCTTTGTTTTGAGTTATAATACTCATAGGTTAACCATGGGAAGTGCTTTCTAGAAGGCTAAATTTGATGCTTTTATAGAGTTTTTGATTCTTGAATAATCTCACTAAATAGATATTGGACTTCTCACAAACATCAAAGAACAAAGCATTGGTGCGTAGTGATGAGAACCAATCAAGTCAAGGAGGAAATTGTTTTATCAACAACAAGAAAAAGTAGTGGAAGCAGAATTCACAATCTGAAACACAATAATCCTCCTCACAACAAGGTAGTTCTTCTTCCAACAAGAAGGGAAATAGTGAAAAGAAGGAAAAAAAATTGTGCATATTGCAAAAAGCCAAATCATAATGAGCATCATTGCAAGATTAAAAGAATCGATGAGTTGGAAAACCTACTCAAGAAGAAAAAAATTCAAGTGCTAGGTACTTCCAAGGATTCAACTCCACCCACTTCAAAAGGAAAAGGGAAAGCACTTATGGAAAACACAAGTTCTTCATCAAAATGCATTCTTGACTTAGGTGTCTCCTATCATATGGGTTCTTCAAAGGGAGACTTTTCTTCATTGAAGTAGTTACAAGTACCACACATCTTTGTGGGAGATGATACTAAAATGAAAGTTGAAGGGAAACAACATGTGGAGATGGAAAATGGGGAATTCAAAGATGTTCTTTATGTTTCAAATCATAGCTCTAATCTCCTCTTAATTAGCAAAACCACTCACCTTGGAGATGGCAACAAAGTTGAGTTCCTTCTAGATTCAGTGATGGTGTGCAGTCTTAAAGATGATTCATTGGTTGTAGTGGGGAAAGTAAATCATGACAAGTGGCTTTACTTCTTCTCCCACTTTGTGTCTAAGTCTCCTTATCAAGATTTTTTGACTCAATCTCATCCACAAACCAAATTATGGCATGATTAGTTCAGCCATCTTGCCTTCTACTATCTTCAACAGCTTTACTTCAAACATATGGTCAAAGGTCTACCAAAAATAAAATTTTCTAAGGGTGAATGTTTATCATGTTTAGTGGATAGAAATATTGAGGAGAAGTATAATAAAGGGAAGTCTTTAAGAGCACTAGTGGCTCTTTATGCTTCACATGGGTCTATTTTCTTCATCGCAAGAATGAAATGGTTGATAAGCTACAAGACTTTAAGATTCATATTGAATGAAAATCAATGAAAGCCATGAAGGTTCTATAGATTGACAATGAAAGAAGATATATGGACAAAAGACTTAAAGAATTTTGTAAACTTGAGGGAATTGATCTTTAGAATCCACCAGCATTCAGTCTACACAAGATAGATGTTGTAGCATTGAGGATTAGAACCCTTAAGTCCATGGCTAGTTGCATGGTACAAGAGATTTTTTGTAGCACTGAGGATTAGAACCCTTAAGTCCATGGCAAGTTGCATGGTACAAGTCAAATCTCTTGATCCTACACTAGAAGTTGAAGCTATCAGTAGTGCCACTCACATACTTAACATGTCTCCTCATATTTCCTTAGATAGGTAGACTCCTTTTGAGGCATGGTGTGACAAAAAACTAGTTGTGAGTCACTTTAGAGTCCTTGGTTGTCTAGTATGGGAAAACATATCATCTAGGGGATGCAAGGCACCAACACCTAAGCATCATCAAATATGAAGATAGTATTAAGGCATATAGACTTATGGATCCTGAGACTTATGAGATCTTTGTGGGGAAGGCTGTACACTTCGAGGAAAGTTCACCAAGCTTATCCTCTAATCCTCTCTACACTTCCTACATTGTGGAAAATGATAGTGACACTAGCAATAGTACTTCAATAGATTTAGATACATGAGTATTTTCAACAGTTGCAGGTCATGACATTAGTATAGTCCACATGCATATATTGCCATAGTGATATGTCCAGCATAGAAAGGTAGACCTTGTCTTCTAGCTCCAACATTACTAGATGAATTCTTGGCAGAAATTGTTAGTTTGTTCATGGAGTCACACACCATAGATTTGGGAGACATCCTTGATGATTTACATCTTCTCTTTGATGAAGATGATCCTTCTATAGTTGTTGTGAGGGCTCACTCTGACCCTCATATCCATTCTTTACATGATCAATATTCACAGGTTGGTGTGATTGTGGATCCTTATGAATAACTATTGTAGGAGGTCTCTTTATCAGTCAAGAAGATAGATGGTTCCTTGGGACAGGTTCTGTAGACATCCTTGCCTAATTTGCACTTGTTCTTTTTAGCACTACTAGAAGGGGCAACCATTAGCATTGATATAGGGACACTTGAGCAAGTTTTAGGGCCATTATACATATTTGGGATTCTTTCCACACATAGGGGAATCATCACATTTTTACCTTTGCCATTGTTTCTTCCAAAGGGGAGGAACATCATTCAACATTCTACCTAGGAGCAGCTTTCACTGATTGACATTCTTCTTGTGGGGGAGACTACCTTGTCTCTCTTCTTCATCTCTTTTATGGGAGGGACTTATTCCTCTTAGGGGGTTTTGTCCTCCTTCTTCACTTTTGTATACTTAATGAACCCTTTTTTGGGGGTCATTAATTAATTGCAACTTTTTCTTTTATTTGTAACCTTTTTGCCATATTTTCTAGGATGATGGATCTTCAGGTTTATTCTTCAATGGCAATTGTTGATAATGTAGGTTCAATCAATTTTGGGACTGCAATATATATTTGTACTTGATATGTATAGAGAGGTATTATTGCTGACTATAATATGTATTACTACTTATCATACAAAAACTGCTCTATTCATCATAACTACAATTACAATATGTGGATATTGGCTATTGAACAATATCTAAATGATGTGGATTATGTTGTTGAGTTGGTATATTATCCTCCACCTTCGTACTTTTCCTCTATCTCCCTATCTTGACATATGCAAGTCTCTGAAAGACAAGATATAGTGTGAGGTCTTTTCCTTCAAACCAATTCAAAATTCATGTGAGTGTAAGATTCCAACTAGGCCAGGGCTTCATGTAATGGAAGTTTCTGTGCCTAGATTTTCCTTTATCTGCATTGAGGAAATGAGTTGTATCAATATATATTAATTCTTGTGGTTAATAACCTTCACCTTCTGACAAGTACAAATGTATTTAGCCAGCCATATTAAGCTTGTGAAATTAGGCAACATTTGTATGAGATATGTTATTCTCATCCACCACATATTTTAATCTCCTAATTAAATGCTTCTTTGTATTATAAAATGATTTTTGTCCTATCCTATACCACAATCTATGAGAATCTTCAACAATATCTTCAACCGATCATCATATTCTAATTTTCTATTGTTTATCGGTATTCTAGTTTTTGTGCTAACTATCTGACTCACCTCGAATAAGGTGGAGTGTCTTCTTATATCTTATTGCTGGATTGAGAAGTCACGTTGCCAAAAGGCATGTCTCATGTTCATATATTTTCCTTCTATTACTAATCACACCACTACATTACCTGAGTTTGTGAGATAATGGAAATTGGTAATTGTATATATTAATCCCTAACACAAAAAATACTCATCAATGTTAATTATAATCACTGACCCTTATATATTAACCTTTATCTTTATCAATTCAATATATTAGTTTGATGGTATTGTGTGATGCACTTAGCATGGATGATTAATCTATTGATATCAAAGTTTGTGATCTTCTAATTACATTGATCTACTCTCTTATTCAATGTTTTCTAGATTAACTTTATCAGTTTTCTTGCATTTCAGTTTTAGTATTAGCTCTACTTTGATAAAGAGAACTTATACCATCAATTGTATCATTCATAATAATCATTATCATTATCTGATGCTACTTAGATTACATTGATATCTATTGCATGTCTTAATTGATTTTATACTAATGATATATTACATAATATTAGACTATTTACTTTTATATTTGTATATTTATATTGTACTATCATTTTATATTAATGGTTGTACCATATTAGATATAATATTATATTGATTAATTAATCAATCCATTACCTTTAGTTATTAATAGTATTTATATCCAATGTGATAATAGTTAGATATATTATCATCTTATTGATTTATAATGTAATTATAGCATATTATATATATTATATTAATAATAATATTAGTAATATCATTATTCTTAAAACTATTACATAGTATATTTTCTTTATATATTATTTATAATTCTCAATTTTATTATAATATTATCCTTGAATATGTCTATTTCATAATATAACCCATATAGGTACATTATAAATTTTTGATATCATTTATAATCAAAGTATTTATTGTTATTTAATTTATTTAACTTATTAATTTTATAATTATAATATAATATTTTACATTACAATTATGCTATAATCTTATATATTATTTTATTTTTATATTGTCAAATATATCACTATTATATAATAGATTATAATATTATTATTCTTAATTATTATCATTGTATAATATGTTATTTGAATATTCATATATCCTTTTAATTTGGGCTCATGATAGTATATACTAGATGTATGTTGTAATGGGGGGTCTTGATTACTCCATCCATCCATGCTTTTTTTCTTTTCATATCTCTTTTTTGGGGAGGGTTTTTCCCATGAGGTTTTCCCTCTTTCTTTTCTTTATGAGAGATTGCATTTTATTATGTACATGGGTACCTAACATGGCCTTGGAGCCAAGACCCATCATGCATTTCATCCTATCTTTCGTAAGCTTAAGTGTATTCCCCTATGTTGCACTTAAGGGGGGTGTTGGTGTAAATACATATTTACTATTTACACTTATTTAAGATTACTTAGGCTAATGCATTATTTTAATTATTTATTTATTATTCACCTAGGAGTATGTGTACTCTTGTGAGTTTTCATGTTGACAACATAGGAGTTCACACCTCTTTTATGCACATGGTGTCTATAACATAGGAGTTAGCACACTAATTAAGCACATGGTGTCTACAACATCTCCACTTGAGATACACCTTGTCATTCTTATCCTCTCATCTACAATGAAGGGTAAGATGTGTGCTTAGTTGTCATGCTTATCTTATCTCCTAGCTCTTTCTAGAACCATTCTATATAGGCATTTCTAGTGTGTGTGTACACAGAGTCATGTATGAGGACATGCTTTGATATATTGATCATACTCATTTTGGTCTAAAGTTGTGCGTGTGTTTGAGTTCTTCAATCTTGGGTGAATTTTTCTATAGAGGCCTTTATATATAGGCATTCCTATATTGATCATACTCATTTTGGTCTAAAGTTGTGCTTGTGTTTGAATTCTTCAATCTTGGGTGAATTTTTTCCTAAGGAAAATTCTTACAAAATAGAGATGATCCTCTAATTTTGTATCTCATTTTTTCATTTTATAAGTTGGTTCTTCTTGTATTCATGAAGTTGGTGCATTAGGTGTAAGGGATTGGTGTTCCTTGAAAGGGTGTTTCTAAAATATGGTGTTGGTGCTATAATTTGTGATTGTTTCAAGTTTTGAAAAGTATTTTGAATCATTGAATCACCCCCCCTCTCAATGGTGTTTGTATTCCAACAAAATGTAGATGTACCTCAATATATAGGCAATGCAAGATATCTAGGAGTGATACAAGTGATAAGCATATCAACTTATAAGAACATGTCCACCAAAAGTGGATTATCATATATTGTGCATGAAGTATGTGCAACAATGAGAGAATAACAACACGAAGGTGTATCACGCAAAGAGAGGTCTGAGACAACATGCGCTAAAATAAATTGCAAAGTATTTTATGTCTATATGAAAACTAATATAAAAATGCATTATTATAAGTAATATTTAATTTTTACTATTTAATTATGCCCACAACATATTTCTCAATTATCTCCCTAGAAATGCCAACTCTCTATTTTCTTTACATTTAGAAATATTTGAACAAACAATATAAATAATTGTCTATCATCTTCTTATCATGTAATCAATAATTCTCAGTGATCAAAAGTATTGCAAGAATATCTCATCCCCATGCATGTGGATGTATATTAAGAAATTTGTGAATAATGTGGAAAGATACATATAATATTAGTAATCCAACTCTAAACTTGTGATCTTCCATGCTTCATTCCTCTAATTTCATCTAATAATTGCTTCCTTATAATCTCATATATGTTAAATTGTTCATGTTCAATTTGATGAAAATATAAGAGGAGTAATTGAGAGGGGAGGGTTGAATCAGTTACCACTAAAATAAATCCCATATCCCTTAAATGTAAGTACATAAACTTAACTAAAAATACTAATGCTCAATAAATAGATAGGCACTTGGTTTACACTAGCAAATGTTATAACTCAACAAACACTAAAATAGAAATAGTAACTTGGAAAATATAAATCTTAAGATATTATTAGTAATTAACCTTGTTTAACTTAGTTGCATATACATAAAATAAATAGCATGAACACAAGTGACACTAAGATTTACCATGGAAACCCAATTTGGGAAAAACCAACAATTACAACTAGTTACTAATTTTCACTCTTCTGAAGTAAGCCCTATTAGGAGCCAACCCTATTAAAGGTTACAAAACACACTATTAGTTGTGACCCTATTAGAAGATTTAATCACTCTGTTAGGAGTGGCCTTGTTAGAGATCTTTAGACACTTCAATATAGAAATGTCATTTTGTTAGAAGATTTATAAATAGCTATTAAGAAAACTCTATTAAGAGATTTAGATCATTGCTATACTGGTTAGAGAGCAACAATGAGATGACTTGATTTCTAATGCAAGTGAATTTTTTATTATAGATCTCAATTCTATCTTGTATACTTGATCCTTTCTAATTGAATGTATCTTTGCAACTCAACAATGATATTCTTCTTATCCTTCTAATTCACTTCCTCTTAGCATCTTCAAATCTTCTATTCACTTCCATATGTTCAATTCTCAACTTGCCCTTATATTTATATCTTAAACATTGTTAAGTTGGCTTAAATAGAACTTAAAATAAATAATAGTCATCTTCTCAGTCAGCTAAAACCAAAAAACAAAACTATTATATTCAATATGCCAAAACAAGAAAATCCTTCATTGGCCAACCCTACTTGGTAGACACCAACTTAGAAAGGATTTTCTTGTGTTAACCAAGTGAATTTGGTCAACACTACATCTTTACAAAGTTCCTTTATTAACTAAGTAAGCTTGATTAACATTGGTTCCATCCAACATTTCTTTCATTAACTGAGTGAGCTCAGTTAACACTCAATCTTCTGCAAACTTCTCTATGTCCCTCAAGAAAACTCTGTAGACACTATCTTCTGAACTAGAAAAACTCTAGAATGATCAGAAAACACAAAAAAATTTCTTCATTGGCCAAGTGATCTCAACATACATTGACTAGAAATGATATGATATTTTGTGTAACATCAAAGATAATACACAATTAACCAATTGTTTTCAACACAATTACCATTAATTATAAAGTATGAATGATACCTATAGATACTAAGTTATGTCTATTGTTGTAATGCATCTTGTATCTCATAATTTTAGAAAGTAAACTCACATTATTATGCTTTATATTTATGAGCATCATGGCATGCTTCTCCCACTTAGAACCTATATTATTCTCAACCTCCTTTACAATGTTCTTCATAGTAGATACAATCTTATTATTGTCAAAACCAACACTAAGATAAATAAGAATTCGTCTCTATAAGTATTTTTTTTGTTAGTGTCAAACACTTAGTCATAGAAAATGCATATTCAAATGGTCATCACTATGAAAAAGATACTCAATATAGGTTGAGTCATATAAATACTTGTAAAAATAATGTATAAGTCAATCTCTATAGGAGCTAAGAAAATGTTTTTTCATCGAGTACTTCCATCTAAACAAAGTATAATTAATTTTGAGTAGACATAGTACATTTAGAGAATGGAAGGAGGAGATCCATAATTAGCATAAAGTACATACCAAAGGATCATGTACTGAATCAATTTTGATATATTGAATTAGGGTAGATCTCTTAATAGAGTGGTTTTAACAAATCTTTGTAAATCTCTTAACAAATTTCATACTTCATAGTAAGTGTTAATTCCTTTAATCAAGGCAGACCTAATAGTCTTATATAGCTCTTAACAAGGTAGGCATCTCATAAGGTAGATCATCAAAAGTGATCAAATTCATAGTCTTAATAGGCTAACTTTGTGTATCATTTTAAAATGGAAGCACCTCCATCATTGTATGTTTAGCACCCTGTTTTAGTACATTTATTATGATATATTTTCATTTAGGACATATTTTTCATTTAGTTCCTTTATTTTTATGTGAAATTAGGGTTAGGATCTCAAAGATTCTCCTTAACTTCCCTCCTCAATGAATTTATTTCTTGGGTAGGACATAGGGATAGGTCCTCCTAAACTTTATTATATTCTCTGTAGGACTTGGTGTCTATTTTGTGCATTTAGTCCTATTTTGACATCATTTCTAGGTTTCTGGGCATCCTCAAAATCCCCCCTTTTCTGCTCTACCTGATGATGATTCTTAGGTCAACCCTAAAGTAGGGAAAATTTGACTAGGTCAACCTTGAAATAGCTTAGGGTTGAGGTCGACCCTAACCTAGGTCTAGATCGAGGTGATCCTTGACCTCTTTAGGAGTTTGATCCCCTTTTTCATTATTGGTCCTAGAGGGCTCCAAAATTAGTGGCAGGCTTTCGAATTCAAATGTGAAAGGGTTTAATTGAAGATTCATTTAATTATTTTCCCTTAGTTGTTTATGTTCATTGGACCATAATTTGAGGTGAAATTTTAATTATGGTTCCTCACATTACTCTAGGAGCCTTACCTTGGAGCATCTATCTACAACTAGAAAAAAAAAGAATAGACAAGAAACTAGAAGGACAACTTCAATCAAGAGATGATGCTATGAAGATGCAAGATTGTAAGAGAATTATATAGAAGATCAAGCTATTGTGGATATCAAGCACTTTTATTCCATTGTGAGTGTCTATTTGGAGCAAGAGAGATCCAATCTTCCTTGATCCGCCATTATTGATGTTCAAACATTCAAAGATACAATCATGGGGTTGAAATTATAGATTATGAGTTTGTACTTTAGCATTGGGGCTTGGTATGCTTTCTTAACTTAATCAATTTTATGTGTTGCTTTCTCATACATATATAATCATGCTAGGGTTTTAATCTAGTAGATTAGATCTTGGCATTACACATTCTATTATATTCGGCTATTTGTGGAGGTAGAAATTACCAAAATGGGGATTTGACTAAGGAAAAACCCTATATAGCCACCCTAAAACCCTATTTTTAGATATATGCAAGTGTTGTTTCAAAGATTAGAGTACAGATTTGGAAACTCTTTTTAGTTAACTTCTAAGATCTATGAACAAAATTTTCATCAAAGATGAAAAGGTCAAGGTTGACTTTTTGGGAAAAAATTATACCCCACCAATAGGGTCAAGGTTGACCTCCCTTCAAAAAGATAAAAGATTTATGGGTTTTCTTTGTTTCAACATTTCTAGTCTGGAACAAATTTCAGATTTTGCTAAAACTTTTCACAAGCATCAAAAAATAGGTATTTTCATATGGTTTCCATTTCAAGGTATGTATCTTATCTTTTCAAAATTCAAGAATTTATATTACTTATTTCATATCAACTCTAAAACAAATATATGAATAGTGGTGAATGCCCTACGCATTGTTAAAGATCCATTTTTACTTTATTCATATTGGTGAACCCAAGATAGACAACTCTCTATTTTTGGTGTTAGATTTGCATCTAGTGTTAGATCTTGCATGTTAATTAGATATCTTTCATTTATATGCTTCTAAAATACAAAAAAAAAAAAAAAAAAAAAATTGCAAATTTTCTTTAAAAATACAAAAACATTTACATTTTCATGCTTTTCATGTTTCAATATGTATGATTCTTGTTTGGAATACTTTTATGAAGTTTTTATTGTAAATGAGAATAGATTCCCTAATGGGGTACATGGAAGTTAGATTTAAAATGGTCTAGATAATATCTCCATTGATCCCATTCCTATTTCACTCTCCTCCACAACCTCTCCAATTGACCTTTACCATAGGGTATGTGCATGGTTTCCTTCATGTTCCACTATATGCAATATTGATAAATGTAAGATGATATATCCTACAACTTTGATGATGGTTAAAGGATGTTCTCAAGTAAAAACTAAGGGTAAGCCTAGAGATCCTTTGGATTTCTTTAATAATATTGATTCGATTTCACATGTGTATCGCACATAGAATAACCATCAACCTATTGTTCTGGTATCTTTGTTGGAATATGATTGAAAAGATCATTGCTGAAGAATGATGAAGTTGATAAAGAATGTTTTCAATCATTCTTTTGTCATTGATGTCAAACCTACTATTTGCTGGAATGACAATTGCTTATCTGATCCAAGTACTATCACTTAGTTGATTAATGAAGAGGAATTAATCAATAACATGTAACAAAAGCACCTAAGGGAAAGGTTGAGTTATGATGTTGTAATGAAGTATAAGGATCAATTAAGACATTGACAAAATGATGTATTGATAGCATACTCTAAGGTACAAAGGTTGGTCACACTTAGAAAAATTAGAAGAATAAGTTGCAACAAGGATGTCTACAAAGCTTGACTAAATTCATTAGTGGTTATTGAGCAAGTTAGTTCATGCCAAGCAAAATTCTCAATTAGTGTTGAGCAAATGCCAAATCTAGTGTGTGCTGAGTAAAAGTGTTTAGGTTCTAAGCAATCAATTGAAGCCAAGCAAACTTTAGGTGCTGAGAAAAGAAAATGTAGTATGTGCCGAGCATCAATAAATTTAGTTGATGCTGAGTGAATCCACAGTGGGTGTCAAGTAGTGTTCAAGTGCCAAGTAATACAGTATGTGCCTAGCACTAGTATTTCAATAGTGCTGAGCTACTACATTATTTGAAAAGTCAAAGATTCACCAAATCTAAGTTGATAAGGTTGTTACATTGAACTTTATGAACTAGATGGATGATAAGGATGCTAAGCTAGTGTCACATAATTTTATGTTAACTATTTTTAGGTGAATACAGGTGGATTTCACATGATATTTCTTGAAGAAACAAATTGAAGGGAAAGCTACATCATATCGTTCCAATTAATTCAAATTAAGAGTGGGAATTAAGAGTAGGAAATGTATAACAAATTTCTACATAAGGATTTATAGGTCAAATGATCAAAGTGTCTATGAAGGAGTAGAGAGTGGTTAGAGAAAGGTTGGCTATAGTGTGAAGTGTCAAGAAGAAGACACGGTGAGGAAGAATATAGCACTAAGACTCTGATTCAATAAAGTAACCATAGAGAGGAGATTGTATTGGCACAATGAGTAGAAGACTCAAGGAGACAAGCTTGAAAGGGAGGACAAGCTATCAAAGTTGTAGAGAAAGAAATCCAAACAAATTAGTAAGCTAAATTGTGATCTATAATCAGCAAGGTTGAGTTGTAAGTTACATCAGGTCAAAAGCCCTTAATTGGTACTCATCTTACAATTGTATCAGTTGAGGAAAAATCCTATGGACTTAGGATGTCCTAATAGTCGTTAAGGAATCCTTTAACTGGGTGACATTCCAAGTTGAATGTTCTAAAGTCCTTTAACTAGGCACACTCCTAACAGGGTGTTGAAATCCTTTAACAGGGTCACATCTAACAATGTGTTGTGGCCTTTAACAGGGTAGGCCTTTAATAGGGCATCACTTCAAAAAGGTGAGAAAGAAGGTAGCATGTTACTAGTGGGTTTTTCCAAATTGGGTTTCCACATAAATCACTATGTTATGTGTTGATCTCATGTGTTTCATTTCTACATATTCATTTAGAATAACTTGCTAGGATAACAGTTCAAGCTTGGATGCAAGGTAGTTTGCATGGGTTCACAATAATTAGTGAAAAAGTTTAAATAGTCAAATTTGGACCTTGAATAACTAATTCACACCCCCCCCCCCCACCAAATTTTTCTTAATTTTTTTTAACAATTGGTATTAGAGCCATTTTCTTATTTGGTTTTAAGGTACTAGAAGCAAGAAAGATCAAGATGACTAAAAGAGAAGCACCCAAGCTCAATAGAGATAACTTTGTAGCATGGTAGAGTTTGATGAACTTGCACCTTGGATCTATATGTGATCATGCACAAACATTAATCATAGTAGAAAATTTTGATCTGGCTGGTGTTCCTATTGCAAGAGACATGAAGAAAAAGAAGGAGCATAATCAGGCTATGATGGAGATAGCCTCTGCCCTCAATTATGCCAAGTTTGATGACATTAAATACTATAAATCTGCACACCAGATGTGGAAAGCCTTGTCAAATATCTATGGAGGAGATGAGAATGTCCAAAGAGCAAAAAGAGAGTGCGTCAAAGGAAAATTTGATGAAATGAGAACGGAGGAAGATGAGAACATTTCCCAATATGGCTCTAGGATAAAAGATGTAGTAAGTGCAATAAGAAATGCCAATGGTACTTTAGATGATGAAACTATCAATAGAAAAGTCTTGAGAACCCTGTGCCCCATATATGCTATTAGAGTATCAACCATACAAGAATTGAGATGTATACAAGGGATCAAGCTCTCTCTTGAAGGAATAGTGGGTAGGCTTGCTGCATTTGAGTTATCAAACTTTGATAACTACAAACCTGAGAACATTGAATCTACTTTCAAAGCCAAGTTAATGATAAAGGACATTCAGGAGGTAAAGCCAAAGAAAAAGAAGAAAAAGATCAAATATGTATCTAGTGAAAACAACACTAATGAGGAGGATGTATAATAGTTGGAAGCATTTCTAGCTACAATATTTCACAAAGGCAAAGGAAAATTCAAAGATAAGCTTCCTATTATTTTTTTCAATTGCAATGAAGTAGGTCAAATTGCAGCAAGATGTCCACAAAAGAAGAACTAAAAAGAAGGTAATAAGCACAAGAATAGAAGAGAAGATTATAGCAAAGTCCACAAGGAAAAGGGGAAAAAGTTCTACATTGTTGAAGAAGATTTTGATGAGAATGATGATGAAGTTGTTTATGTAGCCATGAAAGATGAATCAGATGAAGATGAGGCAATAACATTGGTAACCTATGTCAGCAAGAATGATATGTGGATCATAGATAGTGGATGTTCTCATCACATGACTGGAGACAAAAGTAAGTTTATTACCTTTACTCAATATGATGGTAATAGTGTTAGATTGGAAAATGATGCTCCATGTCTAATCAAAGGAAAATGTGGCATTAAACTTACAGAGAAGATATCATGTGATAATGCATAGTATGTTGAAGGTTTGAATTATAATCTATTGAGTGTGTCATAGTTAGGAAATATAGGATGAAAAGTGGAATTTGGAAATAAAAATGCCAAAATATATGACACTCATGGAAATCTGATAGGAAAGGGTGACCAAGCTAGGAGTAATTTGTTTTATCTAGATATGGAAGATGTTGCTTGCCTTGTAGTAAAAATTGATGATGTGTGGTTATGGCATAAAAGGCTATGCCATGTGAATTTTGACAATCTAATCAGCATTAGCAAAATGAAGAAAGTTAGGGGATTGCCAAAACTAAAGAAGCCTAACAACACAATGTGCAAAAAATGTCAACTAGGGAGGATGACAAAGTCTAGCTTCAAAAGCAAGACCTATACTTCTAAAGAAGTACTAGAGTTGGTTCATACTAACTTGTTTGGTCCAATTGAAGTGTAGAGCTACAAAGGAGATAGGTATATAATGCTATTTGTAGATGACTACTCAAGAATGATGACTATCATGTTCCTAAAATAAAATTTTAATTCATTCCAAATGTTTAAGTGGTACTTGGCTAGAGTTGAGAAGGAAATAGAAAAAAGCTTGAAATGCCTAAGATTTGACAGAGGAGGTGAATTCAAATCAAGAGATTTTGAAGTGTTCTACAATGATAGAGGAATCAAAAGGCAAATATCAGCACCTAGAATTCCACCATAGAATGGTATAGTAGAAAGGAGAAATAGATAAGTGATTGATTGTACTAGAACTTTGATGATTGAAAAGAATGTTGCACTAAAGTCTACACTCTTAATAGAGTTCAAATAAAAAAAGGCACCAATGCAACACCTTTTGAACTATGGTATGGTCACTCACCTAATGTTAAACATTTCAAAGTGTTTGGTTGCAAGTGCTATATTCTTAAAGAGTCTAGGAATGGAAAATTTGATGCAAAAAGTGATGAAGGCATATTCCTTGGTTATTCCACTAGAAGAAAAACTCACAAGTGTTTAAATATTAACACTAACAAAGTTGTGAAAAGTGCAAATGTAAACTTTAATGAGCATGAAAAAGTTCAAAATAATGAATCCACCTAGAAACTAGAAGAATACAAATATTTTGTATACTTCTATGAAGGAATATCTAATGAAAAAGAGGATACCAATAAAATTGGGAATTAGCATCAAATTTTAGTATCTATCGAGTCATAGCTAGTGAATGTTGAGTTGCATTTAGATGTTGAGTTGGAGAATGTAGGAAATGCACATTCTGATTCTAAAGTTAGCACACATGAAAGAGATGAAGATTTACTTGATAGAGATGTGCATAGTGACTTTGATGCTAAAAGGAAAAACATAGAAACAAGGATAGAACCTAGGCTATCAAAGTATGTGAGAAGACACCATCCTATAGAACAGATCATTGGTGACAAAAAAGCTAAACCAATGACAAGAAATAGACTTAGAAGTGAAACATGTCTACTTATTAAGATTGAACCTAGGAGAGTAAAAGATGCTCTATAAGATAATGACTCATACAAAGCAATGAAAGAAGAGATAGAGAAAATTGAGAAGAAAAAGACTTGGACTTTAGTTCCAAGACCAAGAGATAAGAATGTGATTGGAACCAAATGGGTGTTCAGAAACAATCTAGATGAAAATGGTGAGATCACAAGAAATAAGGCTAGACTAGTCTGAAAAGGCTATGCACAAGAAGAAGGATTGGATTATGGGGAAATATTTGCCCCTATTGAAAGAATGGAATGAGTTAGAACTCTACTTACATATGCTGCCTATAAAGGTTTCAAAGTCTACCAAATGGATGTAAAGTTTGCTTTTCTGAATGGCATACTAGAAGAGGAAGTCTACATAGAGCAATCAAAGGGTTTTTTTGATGAAAACAATAGGGATAAGGTTTACAAATTACAAAAAGCTCTCTATGGGTTGAAGCAAGCTCCTAGAGCTTGGTATGAGAGACTTCACAAATATTTGGTGAAGATAGGCTTTAAAAGAATAGATGACAACATCAACATATACATCAAATTAGAAGAAGGTAAGGATATTTTGATATCAGAAATCTTTGTGGATGATATAATTTTTGGAGGAAAAGAAGTACTAAGTAAAGATTTTGTTGAAAAAATGAAACATGAATTTGAAATGTCAATGTTTGGAGAAATAAAGTTCTTTGTTGGATTACAGGTACATCAACTGAAACATGGTATATTTGTGATCCAATCAAAGTATATCAAAGAGATACTAAAGATATTTGGTTTAGAGGATTCCAAACCTGTCTATATACCAATGGTAATAGGACACAAGCTATCCAAGAATGATGAGTATGTTGAAGTCAATCAGACAATGTATAGGTCCATGATTGGAAAATTGCACGATGTTGTACATAGCAGACCAGACATTGCATTAGTTATTGGGATAGTAGCAAGAATTTTTGCTAATCTAAGAGAAAATCATCTCATGGAAGTGAAGAGAATAATGAGATATTTGAAAGGAGCATATGACTTTGGTTTGTACTACAAGAGGAGTGAAAAGTTTGAGTTAAATACCTACACTAATGCAGATTGGGGAGAAAGCATTGATGATAGGAAAAACACTAGTTAAGGAGCACTCTTCACAAACTTGTACCTCACAGTCCATAGTTCAAGCAAAGTATGTTACAACAGCCATCAATTGCATTAACATTGTATGGATCAAGCACCTATTGAAAGGAATGGAGGAGATAACTAAGCTAGTGATACTTTATTGTGATAACACAAGCACCATCAACATATCCAAGAATCCTATAATGCATGCAAAAACTAAGCACATTGCAATCAAGTATCACTATGTAAGAGAACTAGTGGAAGACAAACAAGTGAAGATGGAATATTCCCAACCCAATTTTGCACAATAGGTTCAACATTGAAGCAAAATAGGGGGGTGGGGGGAGGTGTATTTTCTCAATAGGAGATGTCAATCACCATACCATAACATAGCCCTTTCAGGGCTAAAATTCAAGAACTTCCATTTTTCTACAAATGTCCTTTCGAGGCCAATGCCACAAGGATTTGTATTCCTTCCGTTCCACAAGAATTCAAATTTTTATACAAAGTATGTGATGACAAGTAGGGGCCCGTACACCCTACCCTTTTTCCCTCTTCTCACCATGAGAGGAGACTCTACTCTATTGAGGTCCAATTAAGGCCCTTCCCCCATACTTGGCCACTTCTTCCCTATCCAAGGGTGAGTAATGCCAAAACAATGCCCATGAAATCTTCTCAAAATTTCAAAGCAAAGCACAAAAATAACATCCAAGAACAAGTTAAGATTCCTCCCAAAACACCCTCAACATACATACAAGCAATACAAAGATCATCACAATGCCTTATGCATGAATCAAGCATGACCAATAAGAAGAAACATAATCAAAAGAGTTAAGAACCCTACCTTCACAAAAAGTTATGGTAAAATGACAAGTTGAGAAGAGCTTATCCTTCCATTCCTTCAATCTTCAACTTCTCTCTAAAAACTAGAGATTGGGTCACAAAAACCAAAACTTCCCCAAAAGCCTCTAAATATGATCCTAACTCAATTAGACTTTAGGTAAACCCAAGGTGGAGTTTGAGTCACCAACTCATGGAGGAGACAAATCAATTTTTGCAATCAATCAAAACTAGGGTTTTTGAGTGACCTTAAAAGTCAACGTAAGAGGCTAAGGGGGTGGAAAGTACTTCCAACCCATACCCTTACCCCTAGGATACTTAAATTTAATATTTTTAGGCCTTAAAGACTTAATAGGAAACAAAAAAGACTAGGAGAACAGTAAGACCAATTAACAACCTTCAAAGAAAGACAATGCAAAGATAGCACAAATTAACAAGGGATTTATTCTATCTTTCTATTGGGTTTCTCGGCTAAATTTCTTGCACACTCATTGCACACATCAATAGTTCAAGAAACACGTATATATATGTAAGAATATGTATCAAGAAATTCATGTAAATTAAAACATCCATTTTTTCTAAAAATTAGTTGTTTATCTCATTCTATTCATTAAAATTGGAAAAATCAACGTGTTAGTTCTGGATTCATTCACTTTATCATAATACATGTTCATAAAGCATTAAATGACAAAATCAAATATGTAAAAGTAAAGCATCACACATCATAAATAACATAATAATGTTTAGTGCACCAAATAATGTTCTGACATATTGAGTCATGAGTATCAAAATAATAATGTATCATTGATGCTAGGATGGGTCGAGGTGAGGCCTCACATTGTCCCCCTCTAGGCATGAACTTCCTCCTGGAGTTCATCAAAAAGATATGGCTACTGAGATCACATATGTGCCACATCCTCCCATGAAGCCATAGCCTCATCATATCAATCCCACTAGACCCTAACTTGGTCTAGCTCTCAACCTCGAAGTGCTAGGGTCCATCAAGCAATAATTTGAATAGGCTCCAGTGCTAACTAGTCATCCGACTCCACCTACAAAGCATCCCAATCTATAATATGAGACTCATCATAAATGTATCCTCTAAGTACTAAAATGTGAAACACAGTATGGATGTGTGAAAGGCTAGGTGGCAAGGCTAAATGATAGGCAACTAGTCCTATTTGCTCTATGATCTCAAATGGTCCAATGAATTGGGGTGCCATCTTAGAGCCCTTTCTAAATCGAATTAGACTCTTGTGTGATCACACCCTCAAGAAAACTCTATCACCAACCTGATACTCTTGATCTATCCTCTTAGCATCAGCATACTTCTTTTGTTGATCTTGTGCCTCTCTCGGGTGTTTCCTAATCAAGGTCACCTGCTCCTCCATCTCCTTAACTAACTGAGGACCCATAGATACTCGATCCTCAATCTTGTCCCAACTCAAGGGCATCCTACAAGGTCTTCCATACAAGGCCTCATAAGGTGGCATCCTTATAGAGGAATGGTGCCCATTATTATTGGAAAACTCAACAAGATGTAGGTATTCCTCCCACTTGACCTAATGGTCCATCACGTACATATGTAACATATCTTCCAAAACCTAATTCACTCGCTCAATCTGACTGTCAGTCTAAGGATGGTACACTGTTATGAAATTGAGCCTAGTGCCCAAGGTTACCTGCAACTCTCTCCAAAAAGAAGTGAACAATGAGTCCCTATCAGAGATGATCTTACAAGGAATTCCATGAAGTCTAACAATATCCCACAAAAACACCTGAGCTTTGTTTTGTGTTGTATATGTAGTATGCATAGGTGAGAAATGAGAAACCTTGGTCAATGTGTCAACCTTCAGCAAAATAGCATCATGGTGATGAGATGACAAAGGGAGACCAATAAGAAAATCCATAGCTATAACATCCCACTTCCACTCTAAAATCTCATGAGGCTAAAGGATCCCACCGAGATGATGATGCTCTGCCTTCACTCTTTGACACTCGATGCATCTCACAACTATGTTGGCAATTTGCACTCTCATGCTCGGCCCATGATACAACTGTCTCAAATCTGCATGTAACTTCTTAACACCAGGGTGAGCTGCATAAGGTGCTTTATGAGCCTCAGGTATAATGAGCTCATGCAAACCCCCAATGGAAGGTACATACACATGTCCTCTATGATACAAGAGTCCATCAGACTCCAAGGAATACTCTAAATACTTCCCTTCCAAGGGCTTCTGAGCATGTACCACTTGACTAACCTCTACATAAAGCTCATTTGCTAGTGAGTGCTGAAGAATTTGCTCTCTCAAATTGGTACTAGTAGTCAATAGATGAAAGCTCATGGTGCCTTCTACTTAAGGTATCGGCGACTACATTCTCCTTTCCTTTGATGTAATGAGCATTGAAATTGTACTCACAAAGGAATTCCATCCACCTTCTTTGCCTAGCATTAAGGTTTGACTGTGTGAATATGTACTACAAGCTCTGGTGATTGAAAAGAAGCTCAAATCTATGACCTAGTAGGAAGTGTCACCACCTCACTAAAGCATGAACCACTACTGCAAGCTCTAGGTCATGAGTAGGGTAATTGAGTTCATGAGTCTTCAACTTTCTAAACTCAAAGGAAATAGGTTGGTCATCCTGCATAATCATTGCCGCAATACCATCCAAAGATGCATCGGTGCACACCACAAAATCTGTAGATGGATCTGGTACTACAAGAATTGGTGCACTCATGAGGGCTCTCTTGAGTTCTTGAAAAGCTCTATCACACTTCTATGTCCACTCATACTTCTTTCTCTTCCTTTGAAGAGACATGATTGGGTGTGCCAATCTAGAGAATCCTGCAATGAAGCATCGATAATAGCCTGCTAGTCCCATAAAGCTCCTCACCTCAATGACACTGGTAGGTGCTAGCCTATCCATGATGGCCCTAATATTTGATGGGTCTACTAAGACACCATCGCCTGGTATGACATGACCAAAATAATTTATCTTGGGCTTAAAGAATGCACACTTCGATAAGCTACCAAGCAACTTATTCTCCCTCAAATTTTGCAATACCTATCTCAAGTGCTCTTTGTGCTCCTTCTCATCATGAGAATATATTAGGATGTCATCTAGGAAAAAAATCAAAAAATTATCCAAAAAGGTATGAAGTACTCCATTCATGAGACTCATGAATATAGCTAGAGCATTTGTGAGGCCAAATGGTACCATGGTGAACTCGTCATGACCATACCTAGTACAAAAAGTAGTCTTAGGGATATCACTATCCACAATCCTCAATTGGTGATAACTCAACTTGAGATCAATTTTTGAAAATACTCAGGCACCATATAACTGATTGAAGAGGTCATCAATCCTAGGAAGAGGGTATCGGTTCTTCATGGTTACTTTGTTCAACTGTCAATAATCAATACACAACCTTAATGATCCATCTTTCTTCTTAACGAAGATCACTAGTGCACCCCAAGGTGACACACTAGGTCAAATATGCCCCTTCTCCAAGAGTTCCTCTAATTAAATCTTTAGTTCACTAAGCTTATGAGTAGTCATCTTGTAAGGTGCTCTCAACACTGGCTCCACTCCTGGCACAAGATCAATATGAAAATCCACTACTCTAGGTGGAGGCCTAGCAGGGAGCTCTAAAGGAAAAACATCTGTAAACTCCTACAATATAGGAAAATCATCGAGGGATGGCTCCCCCTCTGAATCTTCCTCCCTATCATTGATGGTGATAGCGAACAAATGACATCCCTTACACATGCACCGTCTAAGTTGCATAGCAGAAATCATACGAAGGGATATGGGTCTCTTAACCCCAAGGATCACTCTATAGATACCATCCTCATCCACACATTCCACCCTCTTCTATCAACAATCCATCTTGGCACTGTGGGCATAAAGCCAATCCATGCCTATAACAACATCATAAGAACCTAGAGGGGTAATGCATAGATCAGACATCATGGACATGTCTCCAATCTGAATCGGCCAATTATGTACCATGGAACTAATTAACACTCTGGCTCTTGAGGCTAACTCTACCTCCCAACTAACATCCTAACTAACTGCCACTAGCCCACAATGCTTCACAACAAAAGGAGATATAAATGAATCAGTAGCTCTAGAATCAAACAAAATAGTAACCATGCTACCCTGAATACTACCTATAGCCTCAATAACTATAGGCTGATGCTCAGCCTAGCAGTTATCAATCACTACAAAAACTCTATGGGATCTACCTACATCACCAACTGTCAACTCTGAAAATGCCCCTCTCTGACCACTGGAAGGCTGTCCCTAAGGACACTCTCTAGGAATATGCCCCATGCCACCACAAGTGTAACATGGTCCTTGTGTATAAGATCATCCACCCTAAGATACAAATTGTTGTGGGCCTCTTGACCACTGAAACCACCCCTAGAAGGTTGTTGAGTCTTCATTGATTGTGACTGTGGGGCCTGTACTTTCTGATCTTGCCTCAGACCCTATGACTACCACTGCTTGGGCTTGGAGCCCTAATAACCTTGTGAGGGTTTCTACTGCTACTACTAAGTTTTTTTACTGCTGAGACTATTGGCCCTTAGAGGACCCTGTTCTGTAGTTCTGATTCCCTTTCCAAGGGGGTTTCTGCTAGGTAGAGTTTTAATTTTGAGACCAATCCCGTGACTCCTATCTACTCCAAGTATCCTCTGAAACTAGTGCTACCTCAACTACCTATCTGAAGGTAGTAGGAAATGCCATACGAATTGGAACTTGAAGTGAGAAATTCAGGCCCATGATGAGTCAATGCATTCATTTTTTCTTGTCCTTCATCTACTCAACATATGGAAGGAGCTCGAGAAACTTGCTCTCATACTAAGTTATGGTGAGACCCCTCTGATGTAGAGAATGAAACTCCTCAATCTGCTTCTGTCTGAAGTGCTCAGATAGGTACCTCTCCCTAAATCTCTCTAAGAATGACTCCCATGTGAGGGTATCCATGCTCACTCCTCCTATAGTCTCCTCTTGATGCCACCAATTGGAGGCATCTCCTCTCAACTAATGAACTGCAAGACGTGCCTTCATATTACTCCCATAAGGATGTAATCCAAAGCATCATTGAAGACTCTATAATCAAGCCTCTACTACTGTACCCTCTGTGGAACTGGTAAAGAGTGTTGGTCTGAGTTGTATCAACTCTTTGATATCATCTCCTATATGTCTAGGAGGTCTATCGAGTGGTGGTCCTCTCTCATGTATTGACTCACCCTCATGCTTACCCTATCCCTCAACCTACATCGGTGGAGGACTCCTACTCCTCTCTCTATTTCCAGCCATGCCTCCTCCAGGAACTTGTGCTTCCCTTTTGGGAATATGTTGCCCTGGCTGTACTATAGGTTCTATCCTTTGCTAGACTACACCAATCAATGCCTGGAAGGCATCCAAAATATATTGATTCAGATTCGGTGGTGGAGGTGGTCCATCTTCCTGTCCTGCTCTACCACCTCTTGCCCTACAACCTCTGCCTTGACAGTTGCTTCATGTAATAGGAGGCATCCTTCACAATTATAGTTTTAGTTAAGTTTAGAAGCATAATGGTTTAAGGTTCCTAGTGTTGAAACATGGGCTTTGATACCAAAATGTCATGCCCAAAATTAGGGCCAACAAAAAACTCCAATTTTTTTTTTGAATTAATTACATCACGGGTTTGATAAAATCAAATTGTACAAGAATCTAATGTTTAATTAAGACAATTTCTTTAAAGGTCTAAACATTAACATGAATCGTTAAAATGGCTCGTATGCAAATTTGCAACTCACAAAAAAAGATTTACAACTAATTATAAACATAATGTACATCAACCATTTAAATATTAATAAAAAGAAATATTAATGAACACTATATTGGAATAATTCAAATAACGATCCAAAGAGCACAAGTTTAATAATTTTACAAGATAAGAATGAAAGAACTATTTACTATAATACATGTACTATAACTAACCCTTATTTTAAACTTTATTCTAACTAATTACATTTAAATCCACATTCTATCCTAAATAAAACATTTCTAAAACTAATAATAAAATATCTAAAAATTAAATGAAAACTAAATAAGTAAATAGAATTTTAACCTTTCTAACTTCCATAACAATTTACAACCCCACAAAATTCTAACATTAAAATATACTAAAATTTTAACGAAACATATCAAATATAATGGTCAACAAAAAGGAGAAACTAAATCACCAACATTTCACAACAACATATAAACCAAGTTACTAATGATTTAAGGTATGGATCAATGAGTTAAATTTTATATATATATATATATATATATATATATATATATATATATATATATATATATATATATATATATATATATATATATATATATATATATATATATATATATATATATATATATATATATATATATATATATATATATAAAACAAAAGAAGGAAATTGAAACTAACTACACATTAAAAATCCATTATCCAAACACATCTAAAAATATCAATTTTTAAAAAAAGATAACACAATACTATCATTTTAAAACATATACAAGTTAAATCATTAACAAGTTAAAACAAAAAAAAACTCCCAATATTCAAAATAAAGCAATTTAACTAGCAACATTTTTTTATCAAATTAAAACATTTACTGCTAATACATTAGGCATAGCTTCCTAACAAATTTAAACCAAATAATAATTAAAGGGACCTTGCATATACTTATAAATATAAAACAAGAAAAAAAAATAGCAACTAACTAACATAATACATTAAATTTGCATCTTAATGAAATTAAACTAAAACTAATCTAACCCACCCTAGTCTAAGCTCGAATGAACTACACCCACCCCAAATGACCCCTAGTGCATTTCAAGCATCTATCACACATTCTTGAAGGAATGCACACACTGTCCCAAGGGGATCCCAATGCATCCTTGGGCGGCATTTCAAAACAAAACATGGAGTGTTTAAAATGCAAGGGGCAAGAATAATTACACCCTATTTCATTATGCACATGCCGTTTAGTGGCATTAAATTTCATCTCTTCCCAACATTAGATAGACCTTGTTTGCATAAGGCAATCGTTCTTCTACCAACCTTTTCTAAGAGGCATTAAGTAGATGTGATGGTAAATTTACATGAGGCCAAGTTTTAAATTTTTTAAAAAAATCACCTATACTAGTCATGATTTCTAGAAGCCATTACTCATTGTCCTCCAAGTCTAGCTTGGCACCCAAAAATAGCATTTAACCACGGCGAAGTCATGAGTTCCTACGTGCATGTAAGATAATTAAATAGTGAAATAGATGGTGTAGGTGGAGGCTTAGGAAGGAGGAGTAAAGGGTATTAAGTGCCAAAAGTTTATTAGGTGGGTGTTCTTTTCTTCTTCTTCTTCTTTTTAAAGAAATATACTACCCACACATTTAACAATTGCTTTATAAGCCAAACCTACTCCTTTGCATAAATGGAGGATTTGGTAATTGATTTTTGTTGTTATTTTTTTTTCTTTTTTTTTTGAAAGGAATCTTTATGAGGATATTCTTTGTCTTATGGGAATTAAAGTTAAATCCCATAAATTTTCCAAAGATCTTTTTTTACCCCTGGAGATGCAAATTATTTTTGAAACCAAAATTTTTTTTAAAGTGTTGATATATTTTTTTGGTTGTTAAGCAAAGAGTGATTTCTTTTCTAGAGACAACATTGTTTCCCTCTTAACAAGCATACTAATACAAGAAGATGTGAGTAAGGTTATATTGTTTTCTTTCTCCTATAACTTATGTTTTCCACTTCATCATATAACAAAGGTATATGTGCCTTTTATTTGAATTCAAGGAGATGCATAATTCCTTAATTAAATTTGATTTTGTCACTGATATAATTTAGCAAGGAGAAAGGTACATTTGTTGTCCACAATGTAGGTTTGTTCATTTCCTCTTAATATATATAACATTGAATTGAAAATTTAACATATCCAATTTCTTTTCCTTAACATAGTTGAAAACTTGAGAGTTCATAATTCGAAAACATTATCCATTGATCTATTTTCTCACATACATATGCATAATTTAAAATCACATAAGAGCAATGCAAGGAGGTTTTCACAATCTTTTTCTTCCTCTATTATTCAACCTGATTCAAGGCTTCATCAGGAAAGAACAGTAAGAAAACCCGACCTCCTTGCCAAATACATCAAAGTTTAAATATATTTTTACATAATGTTACAATTCAATTGAATTCTCTTCTAGTGCTTTCACAAGAGATTTTTTCCAATGTATTCAATGCATCAAGGGAACCATGGGAAAGACAAGAACCAACATGGAGGTAAAACAACATAATAAGAGGAACAATTGAAGCATGCATTCCAAACTCGATTTTGCACAATAGGTTCAACATTGAACCAAAATTAGGGGGAGGTGGATTTTATCAATAGGAGACGTCAATCACCATACTATAACATTGTCCTTTTTGGGTTAAAATTCAAGAACTTCAATTCTTCTACAATGCCCTTTCGAGGCCAATGCCACAAGAATTTTCATTCTTTCCGTTCCACAAGAATTAAAATTTTCATACAAAGTATGTGATGAAAATTAGGGGCCCATACACCCTACCCTCTTTCCCTCTTCTCACCATAAGAGGAGACTCTACACTATTGAGGTCCAACTAAGGCCCTTCCCCCATACTTGGCCACTTCTTCCCTATCCAAGGGTGAGTAATGCCAAAACAATCCCCATTAAATCTCCTCAAAATTTAAAAGCAAAGCACAAAAATGACATCCAAGAACAAGTTAAGATTCCTCCCAAAAACCCTCAACACACATACAAGAAATACAAAGATCATCACAATGCCTTATGCATAAATCAAGCATGAACAATAAGAAGAAACATGATAAAAAAAAGTGAAGAACCCTACCTTCACAAAAAATTATGGTAAAATGACAAGTTGAGAAGATCTTATCCTTCCTTTCCTTCAATCTTCAACTTCTCTCTAAATACTAGAGATTGGGTCACAAAAGCCAAAACTTCCCCAAAAGCCTCTAAATATGATCCTAACTCAATTAGACTTTAGGTAACCCCAAGGTGGAGTTTGAGTCACCAACTCATGGAGAAGACAAATTAATTTTTGCAATCAGGCAAAAGTAGGGTTTTTGAGTGACCCTAAAAGTCAACCTAAGAGGCTAAGGGGGTGGAAAGTACTCCCAACCCATACCCTTACCCCCAAGATACTTAAATTTAATATTTTTAGGCCTTAAAGACTTAATAGGAAACAAACAAAGGCTAAGAGAATAGTAAGACTAATTAACAACCTTCAAAGAAAGACAATGCAAAGATAACACAAATTAACAAGTGGTTTTGTTTCATCTTTCCATTGGGTTTCCCGACTACATTTCCTGTACACTCATTGCACACATCAGTAGTTCAATAAACACATGTATATATATGTAAGAATACATATCAAGAAATTCATGTAAATTAAAACATCCATTTTTTCTACAAATCGGTTGTTTATCTCATTCTATTAATTAAAATTGGAAAAATCAAAGTGTTAATTATGCATTCATTCACTTCATCATCATACATGTTCATAAAGAATTAAATGAAAAAATCAAATATCTAAAAGTAAAGCATCACACATCATAAATAGAATAATAATATTCAGTGCACCAAATAATTTTCTGATATATCAAGTCGTGAGTATCAAAATAATAAGGTATCATTGATGCTAGGATGGGTTGAGGCAAGGCCTCACAAGAAGATTGGAAGATGCAAAGTCTATATCACCATAATCAAAGATGCTACATCTTTGGCATTTTTGTCTAAGAGGGAGAAATATAAAAAACTAATCAACAGTAGAAGACTAGAAGGAGATATGGAACTGATCAAATAGCAGAATTTGATCTAAAAGATCAAAGGGAGAAATAGTAGAAATACATCAGTCAGAGGGAGAAATAGAGGATCAGATATATAGAGGAAAAGAGGAAAGGAAATAGTAGCTAAGAGGGAGAAGTAGAACAAAGATATTATTGAGAAGTAGCTAAGAACTAAAGCAAAGAAATCAAGATAATAGATCAGAAGAAATAGTTTGTATCAGCAAAGAGGGAGATATGATACAAAGAGGGAGACATGAAATGACAACAAGTTTTTCTTTTGGCATATTAGTATTATGGTAACTTAGTTGGTTAGCTTGGTTAAATTGATTAGTTTGGTTTACCATCAATGCCAAAGAGGGAGATTGTTGGAATGTGATTGAAAAGATCATTGTTGAAGAATGATGAAGTTGATAGAGAATGTTTTCAATCATTTTTTTGTCACTAATGTCAAACCTACTATTTGTTGGAATGACAATTGCTTATCTAATCCAAGTACTATCACTTAGTTGATTAATGAAGAGGAAATAATTAATAAGAGGTAACAAAAGCACCTAAGGGAAAGGTTGAGTTATGATGTTGTAATGAAGTATAAGGATCAATTAAGACATTGATGAAATGATGTATTGATAGCATACTCTAAGGTACAAAGTTTGGTCACACTTAGAAACATTAGAAGAATAAGTTGCAATAGGGATGTCTACAAAACTTGACTAAATTCATTAGTGGTTGCCAAGCAAGTTAGTTCATGCCGAGCAAAATTCTCAGATAGTGCTAAGAAAATGCCAAATCTAGTGTGTGTTAAGTAAAAGTGTTTAGGTGCTGAGAAATCAGTTGAAGCTAAAAAAACTTTAGTTGTAAAGAAAAGAAAATTCAGTATGTGCCAAGCATTAGTAAATTTAGTTGATACTGAGTGAATCCACAGTGGGTGCTGAGTAGTGTTCAAGTGCCAAGTAACATAGTCTATGTTGATCACTAGTATTTCAATAGTGTCAAGATGTTGTATTATTTGAAAAGTCAAAGTTTGGCTAGATCTAAGATGATAAGGTTGTTACATTGAACTTTGTGAACTAGGTGGATGATAAGGATGATGAGCTGGTGTCACATAATTATATGTTAACTACTTTAAGGTAAATATAGTTGGATTTCACATGATGTTTCTAGAAGAAACAAATTGGAGGGAAAGCTACATCATACCTTTCCAAATCAATTCAAATTAAGAGTGGGAAATGCATAAAAAAATTCTACATAAGGAGTTACAAGTCAAATGATCAAAGTGTCTATGAAGGAGTAGAGAGTGATTAGAGAAAGGTTGGCTGCAGTGTGAAGTGTCAAGAAGAAGACATAGTTAGGAAGAATAGAGCACTAAGACTCTAATTTGATCAAGTGACCACAAAGAGGAGATTGTATTGGCACAAAAAGAAAAAGACTCAAGGAGACAAGCTTGAAAGGGAGGACAAGTTGTTAGAGTTGTAGAGGAAGAAAGCCAAGAAAATTAGTGAGTTGAATTGTGATCTAAAATCTGCAAGGTTGAGTTGTAAGTTACATCAGGTCAAAAGCCCTTAATTTTTACTCTCTTACAATTGTATCAATTGAGGAAAAATCCTATGGACTTAGGTTTTCCTAATAAACATTAAGAAATCCTTTAATAGGGTGACATTCCAAGCTAGATGTTCTAAAGTACTTTAACTAGGCATAGTCCTAACAGGGTGTTGAAATCCTTTAACAGGGTCACATCTAACAATGTGTTGTAGCCTTTAATAAGGCATCACTTTAGAAGGGTGAGAAAGAAGGTAGCATGTTAGTGGTAGTTTTTCCCAAATTGGGTTTTCATGTAAATCACTATGTTATGTGTTGATCTCATGTGTTTCATTTCTATATGCTGATTTATAGTAACTTGCTAGGATAAAGGGTTAAGCTTGGATGCATGGTAGTTTTTCTGGGTTCACAATAATTAGTGAAAAAGTTTAAATAGTCAATTTTGGACCTTGAATAACTAATTCACCCATGCCCCCTCCCCCCAATTATTCTAAAACATTTCTAACTATCTTTACCGCCTTCTCAACCTATTCTTCCTCAACCTCCTAAATTCTCTTCTACCTTTAAAGACTATAACTTAGTTGATCAATTATGTGCTACTCCTACTGAGATATCTTTATGGAGGTTACTTCAAACTTTTTCAACCTATTATGAGGCATTGCAAAAAGATTTATCTAATCTTCTAGCTTTGCTTCCTAATCAAGAAAACATTCATTTTATTTTGGATTGCATACATACTATGCCTTCTACACCTCCTATTTTGTTTTCTAATAATGATTTACCTTCTCTTGAGGTGCAAAATCAATATGATGCTCTTATGGTTTCTGTTTTGTTTATATTAATTAGAGTATTAATTGAAGAACATTAATTGATAATGGATTTGGAGTTAATGTTTACAACATGGAAATGCTTAAAGAAGTTAAGAATTATCTTACTACAATTAAACCTAATAATGTTCCTATATGTGGATTTGATAATATTGTGAAGAAAACTTTGGGAACTATTACTTTACCTATTAAATTTGGTCTAGTTACTCTAAATACACCTCTTCATGTTATGCTTGTACATCTCAATTATAATCTTCTGTTAGGAAGACCTTGGTTACATATTATGCATGTAGTTCTTTCTACTCTTCATCATAAGGTTTAGTTTATTTATAAAAACTTAATGTATACATTATATGTTGATGATGTGTCGAATCCTTGCTTAAATGCTGAATATTTTAAAATCTTTGAGCCTCTTCAACCAAGTAAAGAGATTGAAAAATAACCTATGATGAAACAACCTAATATTCAATAGTTGGAAACTTCATCTTTTTCTTTAACTGAGGATGATTGGGGGAAATTGGATTTTAATTCTACTTTCATTGGAGAATATAAGGTCTTTGATTTGGAATTCATGAAGCAACAAAGTGAATTTGAGAAACAAGTTTTTATTCCTTCTCCACTTTGTGAGGAACTAATAATTAATTTTTTTGCTACTTTGATTAATGAAATGATTGAAATGATAAAACCTAATTATTATGTTGTACCATATGTTGCTCCTTAGACTACATCTAAAATGGTTGATTGGTATGGTTCTAGTTATCATTTTCTTAAGAAATCAAGATTTAATGAAAAAATATGTACTAAATATTAGCAAGGTATATAAGTACCTTTGGATAATGAAATTTATGATTATATGTATGGATTAGGGTTTAATCCATATAAACTACCATCGGCTTTTCCACTTAATGTTAATCATATATGTGCTGGTCAGTTGAAATTGGTTAACCCACTACTTATTGACATAAATCAAGCACCTACTTTGGAGATTTTTCCTAAAGATGAAAATTTAGTAGAATTTTTTGGGATTTATGATGATTTACCTAAGTTCCATCACAAACAAAGAAAACCTTATTATTTAAATATAGGTGCTCATTTTGGAGAACATGATAATCAAGATATTATTCCTTTATTGATGGATCCTCTAATATGAAGTGATTTACATTAATAACTTAGATTGCTGATATTTAAATGGATGAGAAAAATCCTAAGAAGATAATAAAGATTGGAAAATGTTTGAATCAGGATGTGCATGATCAATTAGGTTCCCTTTTACTAGAACTTAAGGACATTTTTGCTTGGACATATTCAGATATGTTGGGTATTGATTCTAATATTGTTACTCATAATATTATTTTAAAACCAAATATGAAACCTATGAAGCAGGAAATTTGAAAGAATAATCCACATATTGCTTTATTAGTCAAAAGTGAAATTGAAAAGTTATTGGATTTTGGATCTATCCATTCTATTGATTAATTCAATTAGGTTTCAAAAAAAATTTCTATTTTAGAAGGAGAAAATAAGATAAGGATGTGTACAAATTTTAGAGATTTAAACTTAGCATCCTTAAAGGATGATTTCCCATTACCCAATATTGATATGATTGTAGATTCAACAACAGGTCATTCTTTATTATGTTTTATGGATGATTTTTTATAGATATAATCAAATCTTTATTCCTCCTCAAGATCAATTTAAAACTACATTTATAACGCCTTGGGGAACATTTTTTTTGGGTCATGATGCCTTTTGGATTAAAGAATGTAAGATAAAATTATCCAAGCGCTATGAATTTGATTTTTCATGATTACATCCATAAGATTCTTGAACACTATGTTGATGATATTTTAGCAAAGTCTATATAGAAAGAAGATCATGTTACTATTTAAAAAAAAAAATTGAATGGATTAGAAGTTACAAAATGAGATTGAATCCTAAGAAATGTATTTTTGGAGTTGACTCTAATAAATTATTAGGATTTATAATCTCTAAGCGAGGCATAGAGGTTGAAACTGAAAATATCAAGATTTTATTATTAATTTGCGTCCTCCTAAGAATATTTCATAGCTATGCAGTTTACAAGGAAAGATACAATTTTTTTTTTTTTTTTCCTAAGTTAGTTGATCGAACAATTCCTTTTACTTCTTTCCTTAGAAAGGATACCATTTTTTATTGAAATGATGAATGTAAAGAAAATTTTGAACAATTTAAGGAGTATCTTGCAAATCCTCCTATCTTGGACCCAACTAAATTTGATGAGCCATTTCACTTATATAATTGTATCACTTCAAAGGCCGTGAGTACCTTGTTATCTCAAAATGATGATGATTGTAAGGAAAGACATATGTATTACATTAGTCAAACTTTACTTGATTAATAAAAAAGATAAATAGATTTGGAAAGACAATGTCTTGTTGTAGTTTATGCATGTCAAAAAATTGGGCATTATCTTATAAATGATGAAGTCAGTGTGATTGTCAATTTTAATCCTTTGAAACATCTTTTCTCACAAACTGATCTCTCTGGCCATTTGCCAAAGTGGGTGATGTTACTTACAGATTTTGATCTTAATTTCATTTCTCAAAAATCTATTAAGGGACAAGATTTAATGAATTTTTTAGCTAAAGCTCCTTGTCCTCATTCAGAAACATGTTCTACTTCAATGGAGTTTCTTGATAATAATATTCTCATTATTAAACTAGATGATATTTGGGAATTTTATTTTGATGGATCTAAATGTAAGACAAGATTTGGTGTTGGTATTATCTTAATTCCTCCTACAAAAAAATCCAATTCCTTTATCATACAAATTTACTTTTCCTTGTAGTAATAACATTGCATAGTATGAAGCTCTTATAGCTGGTTTACGAGCAACTTCGTCCCTTATCATCAAACGCTTGCAAGTATATGGAGATTTACAAGTGATTATTGAACAAGGTAAAGGAGGTTATCAAACTAAGAATGATAAAATGACACAATATAGATATTTGCTGTTGATGTGCTTTCACAATTTTTTTCTTAAACGATTCAAATTTTACCTAGAAAGGATAATCAACATGCAGATGCCATGGAAAGTGCAACTTCTTTCATGTGTCTTGAAAATAATGCGAAGCACTTAAAATTTACTGTACAAACTCTTAAAAAACATGAAATTTTTAAAAGATTACCTCTGAGTGTTTTAAATTGTATTTGGATGAATGGTATTCTCACATTTTTCATTTTTTTAAAGATGGTACTTTTCCTGAATCAGAAATAAGAAATACTTGTAATCATATTAGGAAGCTTGCAACACGTTACATTATTTTAGGAGATACACTTTACAAAGACTTTTACAAAGCATTCTTATTAAGATGTCTCAACAAAACTCAAATTTTGGTAGCTTTGGGAGAAGCTCATTTTGGTTCTTGTGGAGCACATTTTGGTGGAAAATCTCTAGTTAGTGAATTACTTAGGATGGGATATTATTGGAAAACAATGTAACAAGATTCTTTTATGTTTGTAAAGAAATGTCCTCAGTGTCATCAACATAGTAATTTGATTCATGCTCCTTCTTGTGAACTTTGTAATAAAGTTTGCATGGCCTTTTAATATTTGGGGTTTTGATCTTATTGGAAAAATCTCACCATCTTCTTCTCAAGACATAATTAAATTCTAACTGCTATGGATTATTTTATGAAGTGGGTTGAAGTTGTTCGTCTTTGTTCAATAACTATGGATGTTATTTGTGATTTCATCCTTACTAATATCATAACAATATTTGGTATACCTTCAACAATAGTTTTGGATAATGGTACTTCTTTCAAAAACTAAGAAGTTGTGAAATTCCTGGAGAAATATCGAATTCAACATAAATTGTCAACTCTCTATTATCTTCAATCTAATGGTCAAGATAAAGTATCAAATAAAATTATTGAACATATTTTGCAAAAAATAGTCAACAAGCATGAGAAAGATTGGTATACTCAATTGACATATGCTTTTTGGGCTTATAGGACAAGTGTTCATACTACCACAAATACTTCTCCTAACAATATCATTTATGGTACTAATGCTATTATGCATTTGGAATTAGAAATACCTTCTTTGCATGTTTCATTTCATGGGATAATTGATAAAAATAATTTTCAAGAACAACATTTGCAAGAGTTAGAAATGTTGGATGAACAACAAATACATGCATTAGGACATATAAAAGCTTATCATAAATATTTATAGAAGCAATATAATCATAAGGTAATTTAACTAACATTTTTGATTGGTGATTTAGTTTTATATGAGAATCAACAAAATGTGAATACTTTAACTAGTGAAAAAGGAAAGTTTAGCCTTAATTGGCTTGGACCTTTTGTTATTGAAGATTATGGTTTAGGTGCTTATAAACTTGCTCATATGGATGGTGTTTATCTTAAGGAACCTATTACTATTATGCATCTTAAACATGATTATCCTTAATTTTATTTATTTATTTTTTCTTTTTGTATTTATATATTCCTTATAGATATTGTTTTATAGGTTATGTAGTTTTAGAAATATTATATATATTGAATATATTTGTGTACCCTCTATTAAGTTGTATATTAAACATAGAACTAAATAGTAAACAAAGTTTTTCATTCATCACAAAGTGATTTAAGTTCTGATATATATATGGCCAATGGCCCTATCTATCACTACACCTATCCCTATGCTCTGATTGTCAGTAGCTTTCAGATCTCTTTGGCCTATAATAGGAAGTATTAGATCTTTTTGTTGACATATGACTCCTAGATATGCTCATATCATATGAGTACTCTCAGACACTCTATAGCTCAACTATCAGCTTCTTGTCCATTTCCTTGCACATTTTTATCTCTTGTTGGACAACTACAAAGATATCAACATGCCTGTTGGGATCTTTGTAGCCAAGAGAGGACTCTCGCTCACTCTCTGGTAGTTAGTAGGATATGCATGTATCCTTGAGAACTTCAAATACAAAAATCCTCCACTCTACTATGCTAGTTGTAGAATAAAAGTTACATTTATCAATTTCATACTTTTTCAAATCAAATTACATATTTAGTCATATTTCATATTTCTTACCTGGGTCTCCCTCCTGGATGCCACTGAAAGGTCTAGATGGTGGGGGCATAGAGTGACTACTTTCTCCATGCTTAGTATGTCTAGGCCTTCTTAGTGGTGTCTTTGTGTGGACACATGGGGGCCTTCATGATTTTGGTGGTGATATGTGATAAATGTGTACATCTACACCAATATCACCTACTAGGGGAATTTCCTCTTCTCTCTCCTCTCTCTCCTCCTCCATGGGCTCTCCTTTAGAGATGTCCTCCTCCTCATCTTCAATGTCCTCTTCCTCCTCTACTATACCATCATCTTGGTGTGTCCTCTTTGAAACACCTTAATCACCTATAGGATAATGGAAGATAGGAAGGGACCCCTATAGACTCTAATACCTATTGTAATCTTGGCTCATGCCTGAATAGGTGACATGTGATGGTACCTGTATATCCTCTATATCATTGTCATCACTATCCTATATATCTTCTATTGATGGTCAGTATATGGCATTAGTTCTTTGATAATACCTCATCATATGTACTAATCAAGGTACTACTTTAGGCGCTACCTATACTAGCCTAAACTATTTCATCACTTGATCATAGTAGTAGGACACCACTATATGATTTAGATAACCCTCTAACAGCTTTCACCATTGTGAGTATCTCATCTAGAATTGAGTATCAAGCCACTTTTTCATCCGATGGTAGGGTCTCCATATCACATCTACACTAGGAATGTGGTCTAGAGATCCTCTCCAAAATAAGATATCTCCAAATTACTAGGCATTCTTTAGTGGATAAGCAAAAACTCTAGTTGTTCTTGCATCTACCATCACTAGGATACCCTATGGAAGTGTATATATAAAGTGCTCAAACAACCAAATCTATAGAAGAGTGCATATATAAAAACTCTCTCTTTGATATCTCACCAACATACACACTCTTCTATGAGAACATAGTTCTCTCTCTCTTTCCATCCTCCATTTAATGTGAGTAAGTAGTGTCAAAAATATAGTACCCTTTGACTTGGGTAACACAACTTAGGATACTATACCAACCATCACTCTCTATACTAGAGGTGTAGGACCTGATAATATGGATGATAGAAGGAGATTGTTTGATAGTGTCTGTATCTATGGAACATGTCCCAAGAAATACTCCTTTTCTGCAAGGATCTCCTCACATAATCATTGTGCTCTAGGTCTAATGGTCTCACCTTAGGCTAGAATCCATAGGATCCTATAGACATCCTCTAATGTAATTGTGATCTCTTCTGAGGGAAGATGAAAGGATCATGTGTCCTCATCCCACCTCTCTATAAGAGCTAATAACATTGCTTGATGTAATCTAATCTTTGGTAGGACTACTACCCAGTATAGTCCTACATCTCTTAGTAGTAGTATATCCTCCCCATAAAGCTCAAATAGTTTCTCTCTAATGATAACAAGTCACTCTCCAAAGGGATGCTCTCAAAGACAAATCATGTCTTGTAAGAACATATAAACAAAATATCAATCTTCTATATCATCAAATCTATAAACTAAACTTGACTAGGTACTAGGTCAAACTTGACCTTGTTGGGTCAAGGATTAACTCATTCCAAAATAAGTACAAATTTGATAGTCAATGTTGACCTTCTTGGATCAAGTTCAAAATTTTTGGGTCAGGGTCTACTTTTAAGGATCAAGGTCAATCTTGCCTATAGAAATCACATGTTTGGAAGATGGGAAAGTGCACCAAGTTGTAGTTCCCAAAGGGGAGTATAAGTGGCCACTTTTTATTTTTTCTGAAATAAAAAATTTATGAAATTTGACAAGAATTTAAAGATACTTACACTCAAAATTTTAAGATATGACAAAAAAAAAGTAGTAGTCCTTTGAATCTAGTTTCTAAACTACTAATTTTTTTTCAAAATGGTTTAGTTTTAGGTCCTCAAAAAAGGGGGCCATAGAAAGTGGTACTATTTTTTTAGGAAAAAACATAACATTGTGCAAAGTGTTCCCCCCTAAATTTTTAAATTTTTTTTGAAATTATTTAATCACTTTGCCAAAACTTACCTAACATTATGTAGTTTGTCATAGTTTTTTTAGGTAATTTTATAATACATGTATTTTTTTTATGAATTTTGCAATTGGACACATCTCAAAAAATGTGAAATATCTATGTGCTCCCCCAGAAATGATTAAAAACTAATCTTAAATCAAAACATCCCTTTTTCAAAGTGCTTAGAATCGAGTCTAGTTTCTAAGAAACCAATTTTTTGTTTTATTTGATGAACAGGCTAAAATCTATATCCCAATTAATACATGTTCATTTTTTACAGGACATGCATTCAAAACAAATTATAGTTAAAAGGCTTAAAATAGTGCAATTTCAAAATAAATTATGTGGTTAAATAGCCAACATAGAGATATAAAATGTAACATAACCTGATATAATTGATGGTCAACCATGAGGAAACTTGAAGGAGAACACATGAGAAAAATCAACAATTTTTTGTATATTTTCTACAAAATACCTCTTAGACCAATTTACAGACTCCATACCTTTGGTTTGGATCCCCAAGGAAAATTCAAGCCTTAGGCTTGGTAGAATCCAAAGCTTTAAATAATGTGTGCACACCATAGTGCGAGCACACTATAGGGCATGTGCAGTATGAAAAGCATTTTTAAATTCAAGCTTACATAGCATGTACATCTTATAGTTTACATGCACTTTTTGAGTGTAAATTTCAATAGAGAGGGAAGGAGAGAGAGGGAGAGAGGGAGAGAGGGTAGAGAATGAGAGAGAGTAAAGGATGGGGAGAGAGTAGGAGATGGGAGAGGGAAGGAGAAATGGAGAGAGATATTAGAGGATGTCAGAAGGTGGGATAGGGGGTAGGGAGAGAGAGAGAGAGAGAGAGAGAGAGAGAGAGAGAGAGAGAGAGAGAGAGAGAGAGAGAGAGAGAGAATAGGGAATGGGAGAGGGAGAGAGAGTAGGGGATAAGAGAGGGTGGGATAGAGAGAGAGAGAGAGAGAGAGAGAGAGAGAGAGAGAGAATAGGGAATGGGAGAGGGAGAGAGAGTAGGGGATAAGAGAGGGTAGGAGAGAGAGAGAGAGAGAGAGAGAGTAGGGGATATGATATGGTGGGATTAGAGTGTAGGGGGTTGGATAAGGTGGGATAGGGAGAGAGAGAGTAAGGGATGGGAGAGGGTGGGGGAGAGAGTGAGAGGGAGAGAGAGAAAGATAGAGAGAGATAGAGAGAGAGAGAGAGGGAGAGAGTGAGAGAGATAGAGGGGGAGAGAGATAGAGAGATAGAGAGAGTAGGGATGGGAGAGAGAGTAGGGGAGACAAGAGGGTGGGAAAGAGAGTGTGAGAGAGAGATAGGGTGGGATGGGGAGAGTGAGTAGGGGATGGGATAGGGAGGGAGAGATGGGGGCAGGAGGGAGGGAGGGAGGGAGGGAGGGAGAGAGAGAGAGAGAGAGAGAGAGAGAGAGAGAGAGAGAGAGTAGGGGTGGGAGAGGGAGAGAGATAAATTAGGGGTGAGAGAGGGAGAGAGATAGAGAGTAGGGAATGGGAGAGGGTGGGATAGATAGAGCATAGGGTATGGGAGAGAGAGAGAGAGAGAGAGAGAGAGAGTAGGGGTTGGGAGAAGGTGGGAGAGGGAGAGAGAGTAGGGGATGAGAGAGAGTGAGAGAGATGGAAAGAGAAAGAGTGAGAGAGTGTGAGATAGGGAGAGAGACAGAGGGGGAAGGGAGAGAGAGAGAGTAGGGGATGGGAGAGTGTGGAATAAGGAGGGGTGAGAGAGAGATAGAGAGAAAGAGAGAGAGTGAGAGAGAGATAGAGAGAGAGAATGAGAGAGAGTAGGGGGTGGGAGAGGGAGAGAGAGAGTAGGGGATGGGAGAGGGTGGGATGGGGGAGAGGGGTAAAAGCACAAACCTATGTCACCTTTTATAAAGAAAAGTGATATCAGAATGTGACAGTTCAACATTAATGAAAAAAAAATGGTATTTGCATTTAAAATATGAAGATGATGTAAACTGATGAAATGTGTAGAATTGTATGAATTCTATGCCTATAATTTTTATTATTTTTTTGACTAAGAATTTATTCATTTTATTTTATTTTGAAGTCCCTTTTTTAACTGTAAAAAATATAGGATGTAGTTCCCATCAAAAAAGTATGTGCAAATCATCTTTTTTTTTGTTATGATTTGAAAATATTTTATAGATGACATGTATAGCTAGTGCACAAAAAAAGAAATAATTATTTTTTATGTATATTTTCTTTGTTATAAGTACTCAAGTTCGACCTTGTCAAAATCCAACAGTTTTTTCCTCCCGTCAAAACTTCCCTATCAAATCTATACCTTCTTGAAAAAAAATTACATATTCATGAAGAGGATTCTCTCCTCTAGTGATAAATATATATTTTTTATTTTTTTGATATGTTTTACTATTTTTTTTTCATTTTTTGAGAGAGCATCTTTTGAAATGTTGAAATATCAACTTATAATATTTTTAGATTATAACATATTATAACTAATCAAAACACTCAAAAATTTATATAATGATGATATTGAATCTGAAATCTATAAAAGGGTATTTTTAGATTTTTTTTTAAATTGAGTTTTGATAGAGAAATGAGATTTGACCAAAACAAGTTTTTGTATCACAAACGGTGACACAGATCTATGCTTTTACCTAGAGATAGAGAGAGTGAGAGAGAGAGGGAGAGGGAGAGGGAGAAAGGGAGAGGGAGAGGGAGGGAGGGAGAGGGAGAGAGAGAGACTATGGGATGGAAGAGGGTGGCATAGGGAGAGAGGGGGAGAGAGAGGGGGTGGGATAGGGATAGAGAGGGATAGAGAGAGAGAGGAGGTGGGAGATGGGGAGAGAGAGAGTAGAGGGTGGGGGAGGGTGGGAGAGATATAGAACAAGAGAGTAGGGATACGAGAGGATTAGATAGAGAGAGAGTGAGAGAGGGTGGGAGAGAGAGTAGGGGATGGGAGAGGGTGGGAGAGAGTATGGGATGGGAGAGGGTAGGAGAGAGAGGGAGAGGGAGTAGGGGGTGGGAAAGGGAGGGAGAAATGGAAAGAAAGATAGTAGGGGATGGAAGAAGGTGGGATAGGGAGAGAGGGATAGAGAAATGGAGAGAAAGAGTAGGTGATGGGAGAGGGTGGAGAGAGAGAGAGAGAGAGAGAGAGAGAGAGAGAGAGATTAGGGGTGGGAGATGGAGAGGGAGAGAGAAAGAGTTTAGGGGATAGGAGAGGGTGGGATAGGGAGAAAGAGATTCTCTAGATAGTGCATATGCATTGTAGTGCTTGTGTACTTTATAGTGCATACACACTATAGTGTGTATGCACTATATGAAAACATGAAAAGGTAGTTATAATGAAAGTTTGGGTCCCTACTGAACCATATTCATTTTTGTCCATTGTCTATTATGTTGTTTTGACAAAAAACATAGGTTGCATGCTGATGGAAGTTAGCAAACACCAAATTTAATCATTGGATACACTATTTGAAGGCTACTTGAACATTCTTTCATGCTATTGGAAGCTAGTAAATACCAAATTCAATAATTGGATAGACTATTTGAAGGCTATTTGAACATTCTTTCTATAGAAAAGGTTATTGCAGTTTCTTTTAAATATTATTTGTTTCTATAGAGACAAATTTTATTATAATTTGACAAGTTGTTTAATATATAGTGAATTCATTGAAATTTGTATGTTTGAATGAATTTTTATTTGGAAATGGTTATAAATTTGACAAATTGTTTAATATATGTTGTGTATTCATTGAAATAATTTTAATTTTTAAATGTACTTGAATGATTTGTAATTTACAAATTTTAAGTAATTTAGATGTTTGAATAATTTGACATATAGAAATCGCCATCATGCCAAGGAAGAAAACCAAAACTCAAATAATGGAAGAGAGGGAGAGAGATTTGGAAATTAAAAGAGAAAAAAAGAAACTACTATGTGAAAAAAAAATTTGCAATGTAATAATGAAAAGTTGTCTTTCGAAGAGGAACACAAACCACCAATACAAAGACAGAAAGAGGAAAAATTGGAAAGAAAAAGAGAATGAATGAGACTTACACTCAAGAAGACAATTGAATTGTAAGCTATACCAACTTTCAATTTTGGAGTCATATCATCATCTCATGTTGAAGAGACTAATTTATACATCCAACAATGTACAAACTCCATCATGTAATGTTGAAGGCACAACATCAACATATCAAGTAGGTGATATTCCATCGTAGGCATCTTATTGCCAAGGTACATCATCTTCAATTCAAGGTATGAAAAATACTGAAACTTACGTTGATGTTTAAAATTTTGATGGAATGGAATAGATTATAACACCTTCTAGAATTTTTTTTAGAAGACCAAAACATTTGATTTATATTGATACTAACATTTTGAAATCAATGCTTGACAAGATTAACAAGTTTATTTGTCAAAGAAAAGTTAATCATATGTGGAGATTATTTTTTGAAGAATTAAATATTATAGGTCAATGCCAATTATTTTTTGAAATGATGAGAAATTTGAAATTTAGGCCCATCATGAAGAGTATTGGGCTAAGAACAATGGATGATTCAAAAGAAAAAAGTATAGTAAAGAATCTAATCAGTTCATATGAGAAAGTGGGTTCTAAATCATACACAAAAGATAATAATATCACAAGACGCATAGTTACATTGAAAATAATAAGTACCCAAATGAAATCTTGACTCATGAGAAAGACAAGAAAAACATTAAAAATTGGTGGAGGTACTCTAAGGAGAGCTATGGTAAGATGTGAGAGATTGGAAGATCTAACAACAAATGAGGTATGGACATTTAGTGGTAGACAACCATGAAAGGATAAAGAAATTAGTGAATCTTTGAAATCGTTGATTGAAGATTTTTGGAAAAATAACATGCATGTTTCCCCTAATCAAAGAGATGTTTTAAGAAGAAGGATTGGTTGCGAATATCATGATCCACATGTGAAACATTTTTTGGACTCAACTTAAAGACAATTTTTTGCGAAATTTATTGGTATGTATCCTCAAATTTGAATAAGTCAAAGTTTTTTTGAGATGGGTAAACCTTTTAATGTGAAGATCAGTCACACATGCACAACTTGTTGTTTAGGATACATATTTAATTTTCTAACCAATTTGATATTTTAAGGCATATATGTGTGTTTTTGCATTCTAAGTTTGTTTTGCAAGATTGTGACATGAATGAACCACCTAGATCTTCAAGGGAATTCATATCCAATATTTTATGTGAAATAGGGGTTGATCAACAATTTTACAAGATGTCATGCTTGAATGTTACATGCTTATTTTGTGGTTCTTTGCAGCTTTTATCAACTTGTGAACATATGGATAGTACACATGCAATTGAAAATGAAATAGTATAGTACATAAAATATAAGATAGTGGCATATGCTCTAAAAGATGGGAAATAGGGTAAAAGATGTGATTTAGTCATTGAAAAGATTCTAGTCTATGAATTCATGAATATTTTTCATGAGAATATTATTTATGAGTATGCAAGGCATACACATAGAGCTCGATGGCTATATTTGAAATTCTAGTTGTGCAAGGATACATTTCCATCAGATACCATTGTTCCAATTGTATACTTCATAGAAAAATACACACTACAACCACAAAATTAGGTGTAAGAAAATTATTATACTTCTCAATAGGTTTTCATATTTTTTCACATAAAATTTATGCATTCACCTACAAGTATAGAGGATGATAGGAAGATATTGAGGGAGTACCATTTTTACATCAGCAATGAATGATCAGATTCTATGGAGTTTGTACATGGTTATTTTCAAGTATTTTATGGAGATTTGGCTAACATGGGAATATCCTATTTCCTACACATTATTTGGTTAGATAATTGTATATCTCAATTCTAGAATGCACAGATGTTCTATTGGTTAAGTAGGATGCACAAATTGTCTAGAATTCAATATATGAGGAATTTTACAAAGGCTAGTCATGGAAAGGGAGAGCACAATGGTGCAAGTGTATGCATCAAAAGAGCCTTAGATCATGAAGAAATAAAATAAAAAGATGGACCAATATTGATAGATGCAAAATCCATCATCTAGTGCTGTAATGCTATAATAGGTCTTGGTAAGGAAGGTGAGTCTATGGTTCATAGATTTTTTTGGTTGATAGATGATACTAACATTGTGCCATATGAGGATTGTTGTAAAATAATAAAATCAAGTGAGTTGCACTCTTTTAGAAGCTTTGGTGCAGGTTCATAGAGTATCCACACATGTAGAATGGCATTCTATTGTCCATCATGTGCAAAAACAAATTGGGATGAGTGTGAGTTGATTGAATGGGTGGACAATTGGGATATACGAGTTTTGTACCCAAGCACTGGAAATGGTAGAGATGGATCCATCCATTGACTTTGACTACTTGTCTGATCTAGTGCAACCTAGTAATAGACATATCTTTGTAAATTAAATATGTAACTTTATAAATTTTACCTAAGTATTTGCTGAATTAATGACCATATTTTGTATGTTTACCACTACAAGCCATATTTTTGTTGTTATTGTACCTAAAGACAATGAAGACAATGCATATTATTATTTGTGTCATTATTTCCATGTCAATTTTTTTTTGGATCACTTGGTTATAGATGGTGAAGGTTTAGAGTACCATATTAGTGTAGTGGTTGTAACTAGCACATGGCTTAGATGACATTCTACGAAGAACCCTAACTTGTGGTTATTCAGGGCTTGGCAAAAAAAGAGGAAGATTCCTTATTATTCTAACCTTGTTGTTGCATCAAATATAAACTAGATAAAATATGGTGGAAAACCACATAATAGGACTCTTTGGAAGGTTCATGATTCAGATTACAAGGCAATACTTGAGACATTAAAATATATAGCAGATCTAGTTGGTTCATTAGATTGAATAGGGAGAGAGAGAGGGGTGGAGGGAGGGAGAGAGAGAGAGAGAGAGAGAGAGAGAGAGAGAGAGAGAGAGAGGGGGGGGGGGGGGGATGGGAGATGGTGGGATGAGGATGCATGGAAGAGACACTGCTCTTGAGGAGACACCAAAGAGAATCAACCCTCTAGTAGGTAATAAATAGTCATTCTGAGAATCTAAAGCAAGTGCATCCAATAAAGCTAAGGCACATCATTGAAGTCCATATATATGTATATATGAAATAAACCAATAAAAAATATAAAGGAATACCAATATTGAGTATTGTGTACAACAAAGATTTTTCCAAACCAAAGGCAATACATCATTCATAATAGTCAAACAATTAAGAACCAAATATATATGAACCAGATTATTCTTACATATGTATACAATATTATTGACCAAATTAGAATTAGTAAAATGATATTGCACATAATCTCCATTAAAACATGGAAGCTTTGGGATTTTAATAGTTATATTCTTTAGTCCCAAAATGGGACATTATAGATATTTTTGAGTTATCCTTTACAATAAGAAATATTCACAGAAAATGGCATGTACTTGTGTGAGGACATCATATATTATAGAAATCCCACACCAAAGTAGCTAGCTAGCCAATCATAAAAATAGTAAATGAATGCAAGTGGGATCATAAAGATACATTAATAAATTAGTATCCCCTTTACTTAAGCAACATCTTGGTCATCTAATTGACTAGGACATGTTTGGGAACTGACAATCTCCATTTAAACTAAAGTATTTGGAAGAAATTATATTTTTCAGTGAAGGAGATGCACCTATTTGATCTACAATAACTTTATATTCATTAGGATTTCCACTCCTCTTTGATTGAGATCTACCCTTTTATCAATTTGGAAAATTAGTAGGTCTCTTTGTGAACCTCTTGGCAGTTGATTACCTAAATGAGAACCTTGATATTTATTAGGAACTCCATGATAGAAATTTTTACTATGAGAAGCTCTCCATTTGTTAGCTAAATTAAAACCATGGATTATAGATGACTAGCTTTCATTGTAAAAAGAGTGAGATTGCCTCACCAAAGGTGGCAATGAGGTTTTTGTTGTTCTATTAAGATCATTAATATATTTCGATGAGAACTTTGAGGGATCATGCCCAACATAATTTTGTGGATAATTCTATAGCACTTGTTACTTCCCTATCTAAAATTTTTGTGTCTATGTACATGTGCACTCTATTAGCAATGCTTTAGAATAACTAAGTGGGAGGGGGGGGGGGGGGTGTGAATTAGTTATTCAAGGTCCAAATGTGTCAATAAATTTTTTTCACCCAAATGAGTGAACCCATTAAACTATTCACGCATCCATGCTAGTCACTCTATCTTGTAATTTATCGATAAATCAACGTGCAATAATAAGGCATGAAAGATCAACACATAACATAGTGATTTATGTGGGAACCCAATTTTGGGAAAACCACTAGTAACATGCTACTAAGTTCTCTCTTCTAAAGTGATGCCCTATGAAAGGCCTTCCCTATTAAAGACTACAAAACACATTATTAGGTGTGACCTAGTTAAGGGATTTCATTCACCCTTTTAGAAGTGAGCCTAGTCAAAGGACTTTAGGACATTCACTTGGAATGCCACCCTGTTAAAGGATTTCTCAATGGCTATTAAACCAATGTTAGTGCAAAGTATTTTTCCCTAACTAATACAATTGTTGGAGAGTAATAGTAAGGGCTTTTGACCTGATACAAATTACAAGATAACTTGATGATTTCATATCTTAATTCAATTCTCCAGTCTACTTGGCTTTTTGTCTCTACAACTTTGACAACTTGTCCACTTCTCAAGATTTTGTCTCCTTGAGTCTCCTTGCTTGTTGTGCCATTGCAGTCACTTCTATGGTCACTTGATGAAGTAGAGTCTCTATACTCTATTCTTCCTTCTCAATGCCTTCTCCTTGACACCACACACTCTAAACCTTTTCTTCTTGACTTGTAATTCCTTAAGTATAAATTTAGAATACATTTCCTACTCTAATTTCTCATGTCTAATTTTGGGTTTGAATGGATTAGGTAAGATATGATGTATCTTCCTCTTATCTTATTTCTTCTAGAAACTTCATGTAGAATCCACTTGCAATCACCTAAAAATGGTTAACCTCAAATTCTTTACCATCAGCTCATCATCCTTATCTTCCACCTAGTTCACAAAATTCAAGGTAATATACTTGTTAGCTTAGATTTGGTGAATCTTTGACTTTTCAAATAATGCAACAGCTCAACACTATTATCCTTCTGATTCTTGGCACACACTGTGTTGCTCGGCACCTATTGCATTTCACTTAGCATCAACTAAGTTTTACTGATGCTCAACACTTGTTACATTTATTTGGCTCGGCATCTAAACTTGCTCGGCACCAACTATATTAATTGATACATACTATAATTCACTTTTTCTTAGCACTAAGTGATATTTTTATCATCATGAACTAACTTTTCTCGGCACCCATTGTTAACTTTTGTCAAGCTTTGCAGATATTCTTAGTTTTCCTTGTTCTTCTAAAGTTTCTAAGTATGTCCAACCTTTGTATCTTCAAATATATTATCAATACATTATTTTTCCATTGTCTTAATTGATCCTTACACTTCATTGCATAAACATAACTCAACCTTTCCCTTAGGTGTTGTTGTTACATCTTATTGATTAAAACCTTTGCATTAATCAACTAAGTGATAGTACTTAGATCTTATAAGCAATTTTCTCTCCAACAAATAGCAGGTTTGACCTCAATGAAAAAAAAATGATTGAATTTTTTTTTCTTAAAAAATCTCTCTTTCTCAACAATGATCTTTTCAATCATTTTCCAACAATCTCCCTCTTTGGCATTAATTGCAAACCAAACTAATCAACCAACTCACCTAAAGCATTTTGTGTGGTCAAATCTGACTAGGTTAAATAGTAAGGGAAATTCCAAAAAGAAATCTTGTATACTTAAAATCAAATCAGCATCTCCCAACTTCTTATGACTCCATTTAAAGTTCTCTTATATCTCCCTCTCTAAAGTTTCAAGGTAATCATCTCCTTTTCTGATACACTATCTTTTTGTTCTTCTCTCTTTCTAATCTATCAACCTGACTGTTCTATGTTTGTGTTGTCCCTCCCTCTTAGCTGCTATTTCTCTTTCTTTTCTACTATTTTCTCCCTCTCTTCTCCTGATCTTGTGGTCTTGATTATTTGTCCCTCTCTTCTTTTGATCCTATTGTCTTGATCAATTTCTACTATTTCTCCTTCTTTTGACAACAATGCCAAAGACATATCATGTCAGCATCTTACCATGCATATGTAGAATTTTTAGTAGCTCCAATTTCTCCCTCTGCCACCTTGCTTATGACTATTTTGGAATTTCAGTACATGAATTACTTTATGAAAAACCTAAAGTGAGATCCTCTGCATAAATTTGTATCATTCAACAATTAGCTTATGTGATATAGGGTAGTTCTGCTATTACTCAAACAACCTTGGATAGGGGTATCACCCCTAACTTACCTCTAAGATATTCAAATGCATCTTTGGGTAATGGTTTTGTGAAGATGTCAGTAATTTGTTCCTTTGAATTTACATACTCCATCTTAATCTCTTTGTCTTCTACTAGTTCTCTTACATAGTGATACTTAATTGTAATATGCTTTGTTTTGGCATGCATCACAGGGTTCTTTGAAATGTTGATGGCACTGGTTTTATCACAATAAATTATCATAGGTTCAATTATCTTCTCCTTCATATATTTTAGTAGATGCTTGATCTATACAATATTACTGCAGTTGATGGTAGCAGCAACATATTTGGCTTCAGCTATGGATTGTGAGGTACAACTTTGCTTTTACTAGTCCAAGTAACTAGTATTTTTCCTAGAAAGAGTGCTCCTCCACTAGTGCCTTTTTTGTCATCTATATTTCCTCCCCAACTAACATCAGTGTTGGCTCTTAATTCAAACTTTTCATTCTTCTTATAGTGTAGGCCAAAATCCTCTATTCATTTTATTGTACCACATTATTCTTTTTACTACCATAAGATGATTTTCTCTTGGGTTTGTAGAAAATCTTACAACTATACCAATAGACAATGCGATATCAGGTTTTCTATGCACAACATACGACAACTTACCAATCATTGACTTGTATAATGTAATTTACTTCAGCTAACTCATCATTTTTTGATAACTTATGTCTAGTTATCATAGGTGTGCTCATAGGTTTTGAGTCTTCTAGTCCAATTTTTTTAAGAATCTCCTTGATGTACTTTGACTGGGTAAAAAATATGCTATGTTTCAATTGATAGACTTGTAGGCCAACAAAGAACTTGATTTCACCAAACATTGACATCTCAAATTCATGCTTCATCTAGTTAGAAAAATCTTTATATAGAGCATCTTTCCCTCCAAATATTATATCATCAACAAATATTTCTGACAATAGTATGTCTTTAACTTTTTTTATTTTGATGTACAAATTGCTATTGTCATCAGTTCTTTCAAATCTAATCTTCATAAGGTACTTGTGAAATATCTCATACCATGCTCTTGGCACTTGTTTCAAGCCACATAGAGCTTTATATATTTTACATACCATATCCTTGTTGTTGCCATCCACAAATCCTTCTGGCCATTTTATGTAGACTTCCTCCTCTAATATTCCATTTAGAAATGAAGACTAGACATCCATTTGATAGACCTTAAATCCTTTGTAGGTAGCATATGTAAGTAGTGTTCTTACTCCTTCCATCCTTACAACAGGGGAAAATGTTTCCCCATAATCTATTCCTTGTTCTTGAGCATAACCTTTACAAACTAGTATGGCTTTGTTTCTTGTTATCTCACCATTTTCATCTAGCTTGTTCCTAAACACCTACTTGGTCCCAATCACATTTTTGTCAGCTGGTCTTGGAACTAGGCTCCAAGTTTTGTTCTTTTTGATCTACTCAATTTCTTCTTCCATAGCTTTGTAGCAATCATCATCTTCTAGTACTTCTCTCACCATTTTGGGTTTTGTTTAGCTCAGCAAGCATGTTTCATTCCTTATTTTGTTCCTTAGCATTGAATTGGCATCCTTATTTCCAATGATCTATTCAGGAGGGTGATTCTTTTGACATACTTGGATAGTCTTGGTTCAGTCCTTGCTTCCACATTTTCTCTTTTAGTTTCAGTATCACTATACACACTTATTTTAGGTAACTAATTTTAGAATCAAAATGTGCATCTTCTTCATTCTGCAACTTGGCATTTGAATGCAACTCAACTTTTACTAGTTGTGACTCGGTAGTTACTGAAACTTGTTGCTAGATCTCCACTTGGTTGGCAAAATCTTCCTTAGTAGGCATTCCCTCATAGAAGTATACAATTGATTTGTATTCTTCTGGTCTTTTGATGGGTTCATCACTATGAACTTCCATGTATTCATCAAAGTTTACATTTGCACTTTCTAAAATTTTGTTAGTGTTAGTGTTTAAACACTTATATGCTTTACTTCTTATGGAATAACCAAGGAATATGCCTTCATCACTTTTTTCATCAAACTTACCATTTCTAGTATCCTTAAGAATATAGCATTTGCTACCAAATACTCTAGAATGTTTTACATTGGGTTAATGACCATACCATAATTCAAAACGTGTTGTATTTATACCTTTTTTATTTGTACTCAGTTCGAGGTGTAGACAGATGTACTTACAAATTATCTCCATTAGTTTAAAGATACATTCTTCTCCATCATTAGTGTTCTAGCACAATCCATCACTAATCTATTTCTTCTCTCAAAAATTCCATTATGTGGAGGGATTCTTAGTGTAGAAGTCTATCTCTTGATTCCTTTGTTATTATAGGACATCTCAAATTCTCTTGATGTGAACTCTCCTCCTCTATCTAATCTCAAACATTTTAGATTATTTCCTATTTCTTTTTTGACCCTTTCCAAATACCACTTAAACATTTGAAAAGCATCATACTTTTTCTTTAAAAACATAAGAGTCATCATTCTAGAGTAGTCATTAGAAAATGGCATTATATATATGTCTCCTTTGTAACTTTTCACTTCTATAGGTCCACACAAGTTAGTATGAAAAATTCCAATACTTCTTTGGAAGTGTAGTTTTAGTTTTTAAGCTTGACCTTGTCATCTTTCCTAACAAACATTGTTTGCACATTACATTGTCAGGGTTCTTTAGTTTAGGAAAAGCTCTTACTTTCTTCATATTGTTGATGCTAATCAAGTTGTCAAAATTAACATGACATAGTCTTTTATGCCATAACCAAACATCATCAAATTTGATAGTAAGACAAGTGGCATCCTTAATGTCTAGGTAAAATAAATTACTCCTAGTTTGGTCTCCTTTTCCTATCAAATTTCTATTGGTGTCATAGATCTTGGCAGATTTATTTCCAAATTCTACTTTTCAACCTACATGTCTTAATTATGATGCATTCAACAAATTGTAATTCAATCCTTCAACATACTATGCATTTTCACATGAAATATTTTTTTTAAGCTTAATGGAACCTTTTCCTTTTATTATACATGGAGCATCATTTCCAAATTCAATACTATTATGATCATACTGAGTTAAGGTGATAAACTTACTCTTGTCTCCTGTCATGTGATGAGAGCATCCATTGTCAATGATCCATTTTTCATTCTTGTTTACATAGGTTAAAAGCGTTGTTGCCTCATCTTCATCTAAATCATCCTTCATAGCTATATATACAACCTCATCATCATTTTCATCTAAGTTATCTTCTTCTGCAATGTAACATTTTCTGCCTTTGTCCTTGTACTCTTTGCTATCATCATTTCTTTTTCTTTTGTATTTTTCATTTCCTTTGTAGTTTCTCTTTTCTCGACACCTAGCTAGAATATATCCAACTTCATTCCAATTAAAAAAAATGATAGGAAACTTACCTTTGAATTTTCCCTTTCCCCTATGGAATCTTCTATCTAGCCAGTGATTTTTTTAGTGGTGAATCTTCACCAATTGGCTATTCTGTCTCTTTGGGAAATCACAATTTGGTGAATAAAACCTACATACGGGGTCAACCATGTCACCAAGATATTAAATAATTTGGGTTAAAATTCAAGGCTAATCACTTATTAGTTTACACATAATTGGTCACAAATCTCGGTCCAATCACCAATATAATCTACATTTAAAACATAATTATTTTAAAATTTTCGCCTACATTTCCCTAATGTTTTCTTCTTGGACAATGTTATTTCACCCTTAAAATAAAATAATATTTTCCCTTGGGTTGCACATCTCCCACCATTTTATTGACATGTGTCTCTAACTATCCCCATTTAACCAACTATTTTATGTTTTAGTCTTTGGAAAATGTGTCCTAATTCTAGGAAGATTGAGACTTTATTGTATGTCATTTAAAATTAGGCCCAAAATAGAATGAAGCCATTGATCTATATTAAATCAATGGTCCAAATTAATTCTTTTCACCATAAAATGACAACATTAAAAGTGATGATGACCAAGTTGGCAATAAAAAAGGGTACATTATTAATTGAATCTTAATGGATTGGCATACTACAAGTACACTGTATAGTGTACACTTGGCATGTGGGTCATGGACCATTTTTGACTCTATAAATTCACCAAAAAATTAAATAATCTCTCTTTGGAAATTGACATATTATCCAACTATATTAATATTTTGTGTTATATAAAATAATTAATTTGCCTCTTACATTACGAAAATGTTTATGACCAACAAAAAAAATCACCTACATTTATTAAAAAATATTAATTTGCCACAATTATTTTTAAATTTTGATATGGAAATGAAAATTTTGCCAATAAAAAATAATTTTCTCCCTTGCCTCAAATGAAAAAATCGCCCTTGTTTAGAATTTTTTCCTGCATATTTAATGTTGAATTCGCCAGCATTTTACATATTTTTCTTGGGAGGGGTTTCTTAAAGTTATCCTTGTATCTAGCAATGCTTCTAGTTGATTGATATCCTCTTCATCAGTGTCAGTATCACTGGACACATGCTTTACTCTTCTCTTCTTGCTCTACTTCTTTTCATTAGAATCTTTCAGCAGCAACTTGGCCTTGAAAGTAGATTCAAGACTTTCTTGCTTATAGTTGTCAAAATTGGACAATTCAAATGCAGTGGACCTTCCTACCAAACCTTCAATAGTTAGTTTGTTACCTAGAATACACCTTATTTCTTGGATAGTTGAAACTCTAATAGCATAGATAGGTAATAATGTTATTAAGACTTTTCTAAGAATAGTTTCATCATCTAAATGACTAACAACACTTCTTATTGCACTTACCACCTCTTTTATTATAGAAACATACTATGCAACATTCTCACCTTCCTCCATTCTCATATAATCGAACTTACCTCTGAGACTTTCTACCTTGGCTCTTTGCACATTTTTACCTCCTCCACAATAGTTGATAGGACATCCCACATCTTGTATGCAATATCAAATCCCTTGATGTGATCAAATTCAGCATTGTTGAGGGTAGAGGCAATCTCCAACATTTCCTGGTTGCACTCCCTTTTCCTCATATCTTCAGCACTAGGCACACTAGTTGGATCAACATGTTCCACTGTGATTGAGGTTTGAGTATTGTCACCTATCCCTGCAAGGTGTAGCTTCATTAGAATTTTCCAAGTAGTGAAGTTATCTCTATTGAGCTTGGGCACTTCTCTCTTTGATACTTTGATCTTTATGCTTCTAGTACCTTCAAACTAAATCAGTAGTTGGCTATGATACCAATAGTTAGAAATGCTTTAAAATAACTTACTTATTCATGCACTTACTTACTTACTTAGTTATTCAAGGTCCAAATGTCCGAATAATTTTTTTTCACTCAACTTAGTGAACCTATTAAACTATTCATGCACCCAAGCTAATCACTCTATCCTGCAAGTTACTTATAAATCAACATGCAACAATAAGACATGAAAGATCAACACATAACACATTGATTTACATGGAAACCCAATTTGGGAAAAACCACCAATAACATGCTATTAAGTTCTTACTCTTCTAAAGTGATGCCTCATGAAAGGCTTGTTCTATGAAAGGCTAAAAAACACACTATTAGGTGTGAGCTGATTAAGGGATTTCATTCACCCTCTTAGAAGTGAGCTTGGTTAAAGGACTTTAGGACATTCACTTGGAATGCTACCCCATTAAAGGATTTCTCAATGGCTATTAAACCAACCTTAGTCCAAATGATTTTTCCCTAACTGATACAATTTCTAGAGAGTAACAATAAGGCATTTTGACCTAATACAACTTACAACATAGCTTGCATATTTTAGATCTCAATTTAGTTTACAATTTTGATTGGCTTTCAATCTCTGTAGCTTTGACAGCTTGTCCACTTCTCAAACTTCTATCTCCTTGAGTCTCCTTGCTCGTTGTACCAATGTACCAATGTAGTCACTTCTTTGGTTGCTTGACAAAGTAGAGACTTGGTACTCTGTTCTTCCTTCTCAGTGCTTTCTCCTTGACACCACACGCTCTAACCCTTTACTTCTTGACTTCTAATTCCTTAAGTAGAAATTTAGAATACATTTTCTACTCTAATTTCCTACATCTAATTTTTTATTTGAATGGATTAGGTAAGATATGATGCATCTTCCTCTTATCTTGTTTATTCTAGAAACTTCATGTATAATCCACTTGCAATCGCCTAAAAATAGTTAACCTCAAATTTTGTACCACCAATTCATCATCCTTATCTTCCACTTGTTTCACAAAATTCAAGGTAACAAACTTGTTGGCTCAAATTTGTAAAATATTTGACTTTTCAAATACTATAGCAACTCAACAATATTATCCTTTTAATGTTTGGCACACACTATATTGATCAACACCTATTGCATTTTCACTTGACATCAACTAAATTTTACTGATGCTCAACACCTATTACATTTGTCTAGCTTGGCACTTGCACTTTCTCGACACCAACTATATTACTTGGTATACTAGAATTTAATTTTTCTTTGCACTAACTAATATTTTTCTTGGCATGAACTAACTTTTCTTAGCACCGACTGTTAGCTCTTGTTAGGCTTTGTAGGCAATCTTAGTTTTCCTTGTTCTTCTAAAGTTTCTAAGTATGTCTAACCTTTGTATCTTCAAGTATATTATCAATACATTATTTTTCCATTGTCTTACCTGATCCTTATACTTCATTGCATAAACATAACTCAACCTTTCCCTTAGGTTTTGTTGTTACATCTTATTGATTAAAAGCTCTCCATTAATCAACTAAGTGATAGTACTTGGATCTTATAAGAAATTGTCTCTCCAAAAAATAGTAGGTTTGACATTAGTGACACTTAAACAATCTCTCTTTCTCAGCAATGATCTTTTCAATCATTTTCCAACACACTCAAGAGCTTTTGTCACTACTTGAGCTACTAGTAGATGGTGAGTATTCATCATCATCATCTTACATTGGCTCACATGCATATGTTACTTCTTTCCTTTGTCGCTTTCCCCTTCCTAGCTCTTCATCATTATCTATAACTTCTTTCATGGGTCTAAGAAGGTCTTCCCACTCTTTTTGATTAGTTGTAGGTTTTGTGTCTTCATCCTAAGTAATTGGCATACCCTAGATGGCACCAAGATAACCATTTTCTTCTAAAATGTCCTTTTCTCTCAAATTAATCTATCAATCAAGAAAGTTTTATATATCTTCCTTTGTATACTTAATAGATATAACTACAACTCCATGCTCATTAAGAATATTCCTTGCACCATGGATTATTATATCATGAAATTCCTTAATAGTTTCATTCTTATCAGAATTCATAACCAGATTCTCAATGGACAATTTTCTTCTTGATTATTGTAATATGTTTTCCTCAACCAAACATTTTGTAATAAATTGATATATAATCATAGTTTTCTCTTGGCCAATTCTATGGACTCCTAATTGAGCCTATAGATCCACAAAAGGGTTGAAGAATAGTATTAGCAAGTAGTCATTCACTAACATCACATCTTTATAACAACTAAATTTGGGTACACTATAAGAATTACTTCTCAAAAAAATTAAATAATACAACATACCATATATAATAACTATTTTAGCACTCAACTGTATCATATAATAAGTTGAAATTAGAACCATTAAAACACTAAGTAAAGTACAACCTACTTATCATATACAACCACATCAAGCAAGTTCAAATTAACATACAACCACTTGCCAATTGGTGAATCTCTCTAACCATTCATTGTGGGATCAAACTATCTATTCCGTTAGCTCTAAGTGGCTAGGAAAACCCTAGTTATAGGTTTGTTCTATCCTATTGAGTGCTTGAATGTTTTGAAGCATGCCAAACCAAATTGACCCTAAGAGTCACTAAATGTCATTGGGAAAAAATCATTGATTGGGCATATCCTAGAGCTCGTGTGAGGTATGGATGCAATTCTAAGTGCTATAGGATCATGTTGTCAACAACTACAATAACCTCACCTCTTTATGGGGATCAAATTTTGTTTTGATTTTTTGGTCCCATCTCAGGTGATGGTGAAACTTGTAGTGTTGGCTAGTGCAAAGTTACTAATTGTTGAATCTCTCCAACCATTCACTATGGGATCAAATTGCCTATTCTATTAGCTCTATCTAGACTAGTAAACCCTAGTTCCAAGCTTATCATATCCAATTGAGCACTCAAATGTTCTTAGGCATGCCAAACCAAATTGACCCTAAGAGTCACTAAGTGTCATAGGGTAGGGATCTTTAATAGGGCATATCTTGGAGCTCATGCAAGGTTTGGATGCAATTCTAGGTGCTCCAGAATGTATTGCTGACACCTACAATGACCTCTCTCTCTCTCTTTTTGGAGATAGGATTATGTTTTGATTTTTTTGCCCCATCTTGAGTGATGCTGAAACTTGTAGTGTTGGTTAGAACAATGTCGTCAACTAGTGAATCTCTCCAATCAATTATCATAGGATCAAACTACATATTTTGTTAGCTTTGGGTGTCTAGGTAAACCCTAGTTCCAAGCTCATCCCATTCTATTGAGCGCTTGAACATTCTCAAGGATGCCAAACTGAATTGACCCTAATAGTCACTATGTGATATTTGACTAGGCATATCTCGAAGCTCGTGTGAGGTATGGATGTAATTATAGGTGTTATAGGATCATGTTTCTAACACCTACAATAACCTCTCTCTCTTTTTGGAGATTAGATTCCATTTTGATTTTGTAGGACCATCTCAGGTGATGTTAAAACTAGTAGTGTTGGTCAATACAAAGTTGCCAATTGGTGAATCTCTCCAAGTGTTCATCGTGGGATCAAACTTTCTATTCTATTAGCTTCATATGGGTAGTTAGGCCTTATTTCCAAGCTCATCCCATCTTGTTGACTACTCTAACATTCTTAGGCATGCCAAACTAAATTGACCCTAAGAGTTATGAAATACCATAGGATAAAGATCCTTGATGGGGCATATCTAGGAGCATGTACAAGGTATGGATGCAATTCTAAGTGCTATAGGACCATGTTAATGACACCTAAAATTACCTTTCTTTTTCTTTTGGAGATCAAATTTTGTTTTGATTTTGCAGCCCTATCTCGGGTGATGTTGAAACTCGTAGTGTTGGCCAATACAAAGTCACCAATTGGTGAATCTCTCCAACCATTCATCATGGGATTGAACTATTTGATCTATGAGCTATGGGTGGATGAGTAAACCCTATTTCCAAGCTCATCCCATCCTATTGACCACTCAAACATTCTCAGGCATGACAAACCAAACTGACCCTGAGAGTCATTAATGCCATAGGGAAGCAATCTCTGATGGGTCATATCTAGGATCTTGTGTGAGGTATGTCTGAAATTCTAGGTGCTAGAGGATCATTTTTATGACACCTTTAATAACCTCTCACATTTTGGAGATTGGATTCCATTTTGATTTTGCAACCCCATCTCGAGTGATGCTAAAACTTGCGATGTAGGGCACCTAGGTGGCAATTGGATATGTCATCTCATCCAATGATGGAGACTCATGATAGAAGGTAAAGGGTGATCATACACCTCATTTTTAACATGTTATTTTTTTATGGTAATAAGATAATCCTTTTTTGTAAGGTCAAGGAGGTTGAGGTCACCTATAAACCCAAGTTGCCTTAGTCCTAAGGATTTTTGTTTTTTTTGTTTTCTTCTTAAATAAGTTGAATCAAGAAGTGTTTTGAGAGTAATTAAACCTTATATAAGTCTTATGTGTTACCAAAAACAACTTGGTTAAGTTCTAGGAAGAGTTAGTGCAAAAATTGCATTTTGCAAAAAAGGTTGCTAACAATTTTTTGGCAAATTTAGCAATTTTTTGGAAAACATTGAAATTAACCCTGTAACCAATCAAACCAATTGGTAACCATTTGGAATGGATGTCAAATGATGAAAATACCCCCTATGAATTTAGAGGAGGCATAAGGCATTGGTGATTATTAAGATCTTTTTATATGGAAAGGAATCACTGCTGATGTTAAACTTGTATATAGGATCATTGAGTTATTGCCAAATATCATTACTCCCTATTTTAGAATAGAAAACCCGTATTTTTTCATAATGAAACACTACTTTATCATCATTGAATGGATTTAGTGGAAGATGCTAAGGATCTTCTTGTTTGTCTTAATAGCCATTTCATGGGTTTGGAACGTAATCACTTCCCTTCATTAGAGTTGGCTGAAAATCAGCAAACTACATGCTATTGCAAAGAAAATGCAATCATAGGATGTTGAAAGATTGTTTTAACTCATAGGATGTTGAAAAATCTCTTGGAAGGATGGAATAGATGATAGACTAAAATTTGTGAGATAGTTATTAGGTGTTCCTTGAAGTGTCTAAGGTTTTAGTTTGAAGCAAGAAGTTGATTATGATCCATTTCTCAAATTTGCTCATTTTTCCCTTATTGCTTCCCAAGTATTGAATTAGGAAAGTGATCAAGTAGTTTTGTGAAGTTGGGTAGGATTTTTTTCAGTGCTGTAACCAAGTTGGAAAGAGTCTTTGAGGATACTTAGGAAGGTGGGAAAGGTAGTTTGCCTTAAAAGTGTTCTTGTTGGGAATCCACTAGCTTTTGGTATGAGTACTCTACACCATTTTGGATGAAAATTACATTAAAATTAAATACATTAAATGTACTTAAAATGTAAACAAGAAAAAAAAGATATATATTATGATAACCAATAATGTCATACATGAACAAACACATAATATATTATGATAACCAATAATGTCATACATGAACAAACATATAATATATTATGATAACCAACAATGTTATACATGAATAAACATATCATATATTATGATAACCAATAATTTAATAGGTCTAATAATGTCATGCATCAAATATATGTCATACATAAAAATATAAAATGTCATATATACATCAAATGTATGTTAAATATGTCCTCTAACATAATACCCAAGATATATGTCCACTAATGCATATACATGTGTGTCTATACCTATATCTTATCCTTCCTATGAGGAGAAGGAAAAAAATCCCTAGGGGTCTTCAGTCATTGTGTGGATGTAGATGATGAGGATAATGGGGTCTTTCTCACATGCTTGCTCACCCTCTTGTTTAGGCTTCTCTCTAATTGGAGATGATACAAACAAAATAGATATGAATAAATAATTATTATGCCTTGAAATAAAATATATGTACACACAAAATTAATTATTTTCGTACTGTCATCAAATAGTCACTCTATACATCCACCTTAAAGGCTTGCAAATGATCAAGAGTAACAAGCCCCTATAACAATTCAATCAATATAATCACTAGATCATACTTATAAATATCATTTGAAATTTCAATACTAACTATTATAAATAACAACTAAAACCATAAAAAGAAATTCATACCTTAGTCAATGGCTCTAAACTAGCCATCGTGGAAACAATTCCATGATTGATGAACTAGTTAAGATGATGAGTCTTGGATGTCAGCAACTACAAATCATATAATACAATTTACATTTAACATGAAGCATGAAAAAATTATAATAAAATGAATTAAATTAACATGAAAAAAATATACCTCTATGAAGCTCATATCATGCCTAGGCTAAGAGTCCCTTGTGAATGTTGATGATTTAGTAGAGAACTGATGCACATGGATAAAAAAAATTGGTCAATCCTTCATATGATTACTTAATAAATATATGTATTAATTTAAATGATTAAATAGATACATAACTCCCAACTCATCGATGAGACATAAAATGGGGCCATGGAATCTGTACAAGGGTCATCAACACTCTTACACTAAATTTTGAACAATGTTAAGACATGTTAATTAATTAGTCATTCATTGTACATATGAAATGTGATTAAATTAGTTTATCATAATTGTAATTTACCTATGTGTCAATTCCAAATTTTTCACTCAGGAACTCATCAATGACTAGCCCATCATCCATATTGTCTCCAACATGGCTACCAAATGTGCATAAGGATCCACATGGTGTGCACATGTAACTGTGACACAAATAAGGCTCCTCTTCAACTAATGGATTGGCATAATGAATGAGTCTCTATGCCAAAGTATTGATAGTCCATAGAGTACTAGTCTCTATATGTTCCTTGACTACTGAAGCAATAATCACATGCTCACCCTGTGGATTGAATAATCATGATGTGCCCTTGGCCTCTCAAATGATGACCCCCCACCTCTACCCTGAGAATATAACATATCAAAATAATTGGGGATCTTCCCAAGGAAAAATTCATAATACAATTTATTTAAGAAATACATTGGAACCTCATGATTTTTCCAGGGAGGGGCATCAAAGACTATCCACCATCTATCCCAAAATTTATTTCTAATATTATCATGTATGCACCAATGGATGAGGAACCTTTTAGTTGTATGTTTAACAATGTCTTGTTCTCTAGGGTTTTTAAACAATGCACATATGCTACCATTTTCTATTTCATTTTTTCTTACATCTTTATAGGATAATTTGTTTTAATAATATCTTCTTTGTTCTTAATGCAAACAAATTATCCTATAAAGATAATTATCCACTAATAGAAGCTACATGGCTCATAATGGATTCAAGCGAGGATGCCAATTGTGCTCTCATAGGATTAGTATTCTCGCAAGATTTTAACCTACCAATGATTGCTTCTAATTCATTTTTTCCTCTTCTTATTTCATTCATTATACTATCATGAGTGCTAGGTGGAGGTCTTTGAATTAGTGGAGGTTGTGCAAGTTAATTTTGATCTTGTGGACGGTTTTGATTTTGATCTTCTAGAGGTTTTTCATTTTGATTTTATTGATTAGGTTGGGGATTTGGTGGTTGATTATTCAAATTTCTTGATAAGAAACCAATTACATTTTAAATAAGTAAAAAGACTTGAAGAAAAGCTTTAAAAACATACAAAAGAATGCAAAAATAAGAGTATAAAATATAATATATCATCCCGATCTTGATCACTGACAATAAGGAGGTAGTTTGAGGATGATATTGAGAAAATTCTTCAACTTTTGCAAACCACATGTGCACTACTGAGGGGAAGGAAGACATCAGCAAAAAAAATAAATAAATGAAATGGGTCATGGGATTGCAACCCATAAATAAAAAATTCAAAGTTTTTAAAGCACACACGTGCTTTGGCACACATGTGCACTTTTAGAATTATAAAAATCTAAGTTGGGTGTTATCCTTTTGGCACCACAACTTGGTGCATTCACCCAGATATAGAATCAAACAACAAAAAACTCACCTCGTTAAGTGGTTGTTTCGTAGCTAGGCACTATCTCAACAACTCCATGCATGTTGCTCAAATTTTTCTCTCCTCAACATCTTGCTTCCTTGTTTCGAATCTACAAAAGGTAAGAATGAGTAAGTATGACTTCCTTTTCACTATTTATAGCTAAAATTAGGGTTTCTTTTAGGGTTTACTCATGGTAAATTCAAATTCCTCTTGTCTCATGTATTTAGATAGACATTCACTCTTTTCATCATAACTTGAGCTCGGTAACTCCATTTTTGGTGTAGTTAGTGGCATTGGAAATGTGATTTAGATACCTAACTCCTTGAATCAATTTAGGAAGATTCCAAATTCTTCTAATTAGTTTAATAAATATTTTTTCAACAAACTACATATTCAATGTCTAAAATTATTCTTGCCACCCTATTTCACCCTTTAAAAATAGAAAGCTAAAATAGGGGTGACATAAGGGGATTTATGCACTTTTGAACTGATATTTAGTAAGCTTTAGGTGGTTTATGGATTTTCATTAACCTTGTGTGTTGCAGGTTCTAACAATTTTTTGCAGGATCTCTACATTGAGGACTTGGCTATATCTTTTTTATTTACTATGATGTTTTCTTACTTTATCTTGCATATACAAGTAGTGTCATATTTTAGATAAAGTGGGGGCTAAATGTATCATCTTAAAATGGAATCTATTCCCCTCTTTTAGTACATTTATCATGATATATTTGGATATAGGATGCATTCTGCATTGGATTCCTTCATTTTAGGTGAAACTAGTGTTAAGATCTCAAAGATTCTCCTTAATTTCTCTCCTTGATGGCTTTATTTATTGGGTAGGACTTAGGAATAGGTCCTCCTAACCTTAATCATATTCATTATAAGATTTAGTGTCTATTCTAGACATTTAATCCTATTCTAAAATTATTTCTAGGTTTTTTGGCATCCTCGAAATCCCAACTTTTTTTGCCTTTCCTAATGATGATTCCTAGGTTGACCTTGACCTAGGGAAAGGGAGAACAGGTCCACCCTAACCTAGGGAAAGGTTGATGTTCACCCTAACCTATGTTAGAGTCAAGGTTGTCCTTGACCTCTTTAGGAGTTTGATCCCCTTTATCATTTTTGGTCTTAGAGGGCTTCGAAATCAGTGATGGGCTTTCAGATTCAAATGCAAAAGGGTTTAATTTGAGATTCATTTAAGTTGTTCCCTTGCTTGTTTGGTTATGTTTATTTGACTATAATTCAAGGTGAAATTTGAATTATGGGTCCTCAAATTACTCTAGGAGCCTTACCTTGAAGTCTCTATATAAAGACTCTCATTTGCATCTATCTACAACTAGCAGAAAGAGAGTCAACAAGAAACTATAAGGACAACTATAGTAAAGAGATGATGCTGTGAAGATGCAATATTACAAGAAAATGATATAGAAGAACAAGCTATTGTTTATATCAAGCACTTTTATTCCATTGTGAACATCTATTTGGAGCAAGAGAGATCTAATCTTCCTTGATCTGTCATTATCAATATTAAAGCATTCAAAGATACAATCATGGGGTAGAAATTATGGATTATGAGTTTGGTAGGTTTACTTTAGCCTTGGGAATTTGGTATGCTTTCTTATCTTATTCAAGTCTATGTGTTTCTTTCTCATACATATATATTCATTCTAGGGTTTTAATCTAGTAGATTAGATCTTGGAATTACATATTCAACACACACACACACACACACACACACACACACACACACACACACACACACACACACACACACACACACAAATTCTATAATATCTAGCTATTTATGGAGGTGGAAATCACCAAAATGAGGGTTTGGCTAAGGAAAACCCTATATATCCACCCCAAAACCCTATTTTTAGATATATGCAAGTGCTATTTCAAATATCAAAGTGCAAATTTGTATAGCCTTTTCAAAAAAAATTTGAGATTTGTGAACAAAATTTTCATCAAAGCAGAAAAGGTCAAGGTCAACTTTTTGAGGCACAATTGTACCCTACCAATAGGATCAAGTCGATCTCCCTTCAAAAAGATAAAAGATTTCTAGATTTTCTCCATTTCAACATCTCCAGTCCAAAACAAATTGTAGATTTTCCATAAAATGTGCACAAGCATCATAAAAGAACCATTTTCATATTGGTTCCATTTCAAGGTATGTAACTTATCTTGTCAAAATTCAAGACTTTCTATTAATTATTTCATATCAACTCTAAAACAAATAATTGAATAGTGGTGAATTTCCTACACATTGTTAAAGATCCATTTTTTACCTTATTCACTTCGTTATTGCAATAGTGAAGATTTATGGGTGTTATCCCCACTCCACTTTTACCTTCAACTTGGAGGGTTTCTAGGTAACCAAAATATTTTGTGTTATGTGTTTGAATTTCATGGGTGTGATACATAGATTTATTTCAACAATTGATATTTCAAGTTATGTTATCCATAATCTAAATATGAGATGGTTAATATGGTGAGTACAATTAAGTTAATTTGAAGGATAAAAGTTGCATAGATCTTGATTACCCCCTCCCCCACCCACACCACCACCCACCCTCACCCCCTCCCTCTCATTATATAATTTTCTCATTAAAATTCAAACAATTAGTATTAGAACATTAGTTCTCTTGAAAGAATTCTAACAACTTGTGAGTTAATAACTTGGAGATGGAGGCTTACAAATCAGGAAAGATTATTAACAATCAAATGATTGACGTACATATCATATTATAGAAACTTGAAGTACCAAGAGAGGAACTAAGAAAATCCCTAAGAAAAATAAAAGATATGTCTATTTATCATAATGATACACTTTATCAAGAAGTTGATACACATGGATTGCTTGATAATGGAAATTCTAGTGAAAGTGATGCAACCATTGTAGATGTATTAGAGAAGAACATTATTATGACTAAAGAAGTTAGAGGATTGAAAAGGGAACATGAAATATAGTCAATAAGGTTATGTGAAGTGCCTAAACAAAAGAAGAAATATGAAGAAGCAAAAGTTGTGGCCAAAGAAGACAAAAGAAAGATAGCTATTAGACTTGAAGAAGGGTTGTCTAATACACAAAAGCTTACAAACACTCAGCTAGACATGATGAATCAATTGATGATTACAAACTTGAAATTGAATTGAAAAGATATGGAGATAGAAAATATGAGATCACATAGTGACCTACTAAGGAATGAGTTAATATTTGAGAAAGAATTTATGGAAAGGATAAACAAGCCTAGTGAAGCAATAAGATATTTGGAAAATCTGATGACATAACCTAGGTAATCTAGAAGCACCTCTGGGCTAGGACATACAAAGAAACATTCATCGACTAAAAGAGGAGAATCATCTAAGAGTGGAGAGCTAAGGAATGCAAAAATCAAAAGGAAAACCTACATGCTATCATTGTGCTACACTTGGATATTCTACAAACAATTGTAGATGCAAGAATGGTATGCAAAACACTAAACTTAATTTTGCTGGTAACAATTTTTATTACAAGAAGTAAGGACATCAAGCATATGAATGCCGTTAGTAAACAGTTTTTCCCAAAGATTTAACACTTTTGATTAGGGAAATGTTTGTACACTAACAAGTTGAATTCCTAGTTATAGATGAGGAATTCTTTGCTTGAAATTTTCTTTATGTTATATAAGGTGTAGCTAATCTTTTATGAAAAGATAATCATTAAGTCCTCTATTGAGGAAAAATCTTCCCAATGAGTATTTTACTGAAAATACTGAAAAACTTAAGTTATCTCATGAATATAAGATGAATGTGAATACTGAAAAACCACTTAATTTTAATAATGAATATCATCCACATGATTGAATGTTGAAAATAGATAAGCAGATGAATAGTATGAATTTTACCTCCCACAACCTTCAAACTTCAAAGCAAATAATTCAAAAATACATAGCAAATATAACTTAACTTTCATACATAACTGAGATCCTCAAGAATACAAATTACAATAAAGTAGGTAATAGTATCTACTTAAAGAAAGCTTCAACACATAAAATTATAAAATTTTATTTAAGTTCACTGATAATTTAGAAAAGACTGTCTTCAAAATCCAAAATGCAATACTTTAAAACAAAAGTATTTCTATCTTAGCATCTATGGAGAGATGAATCCTATTATATATTATCTATTACATATTCATATGGCATAGGGCTAGATAACTATCCAAAATTACCTTGCTAGGAGTAAATTGTCTTTTTAGTTAACACAAATGTTTTAACTGAAATGCATAAAAAGAAATAAACATGAGAAAACAAGATGCAAATGTCCAACGACCACGTACCATATTAGGAAGAATTGTCCACACCAGTCGTAATTCTTGTGGCATTTCATGTCTCATAAGTAGTAGTAAATGCAGAGATAACTGACTGATGGGGTAAACTGATATAGGTAATTCTCTATTTCCAAACTTCATTTTCCCTCTTCAACTATGTTACTTTTTCTTCATGCATCTCCAAATGCTTTAGGTTTATAATCAACATAGCCTTAGTATGAGAGACATTTGAAAAATCCTATCTAGATGGCATTTTCTTATTTTGAATCTCCTAAAACTTCTTTAGTACTTCATTTATTATTTCCTCCACCTGGGCTATGGAGTCATTTTCCTTACCTGCACAATGCTTGTTGAACCACTTTAGATCCCCTTGAATTATCTAACCCATAAGCTTGAGACCATCCATAATTTATTTGATCTTAGTTACCCCCTGAATGAGTGCCTCATTTCACCACTCAATACAATCTTTAATCACATACCGAGTCTTATCATCAAGGCCAGCCACAGGGCATTCAACTTGGAACCTTTACAACCCAAATCCTTAAATTTCCTCTATACATAGCACCACTTTTACTCAATTGTTCCTTTCTTTCTCATAGCCTTCATTATTTGACTCCACTTTTTTGATGATGGAAAAATTTTCCTATGAAGCTTTTTCTAAAAGACTTATCTACTTTAGGGTTTCACTCAAGACATACTGCAACCATTCTATAGATTACATTTCTACCGATTATCAAGAAACTGTTGATTGGCTGGAGATATTACATCTACAATTGTAGACATCTCATCCAAGGGTTTAGGTTTTGGGTGCATGGCCATGTTGATATATTGTGCCATGCTCCTCATTGCTTCTTACATACCTTGTTTATCCTGAGCATCTTTCCATATTTGTCTGCAATCTTTTTATTTGAAGCTTCAAAGATCTTCATATCCACTGCACAACTTCCCTTCCCAAGGTCAATCTTTGACACTTGATAATATTGAGGAGTGAGATCCTCATGTGAGCTACCTTCTGGTGGCTTGGAAATCTCGGTTGAACAATGACCTAAACTTTTATCAAACCTTATTTTGGATTCATTTTTGGCATTTTTGGTTTTTGAAGATTTTCCTAGACATTTGCTAACCAAGTCATCAATAGGCATAGATAGGGGCACCATACTTATTTTCTTCTCAATGGAAGTCTCTAGCCACTTAGGTGTAACAGGGTCTTTTCTAGTCATGGGAGAAACCTTAGTTAAAGAAAGGGTACCCAATTGAGTATCAATTCTTTTAGGAAACTTTTGAGGATCTGATACATTATCTACCATGGGAGAACTAGGAGGTTGCTCCAAATTTGAATTTTCTTTGGTAGGATCTAGATCAACTATCACTATATCTTTTCCTTTTCTTGGTGTTGCTTGCCTAGTACTCAAGTGGGTTATTCTTTTGACTATCAACACCTCTTTATGAACTTGAAGTTGAAGTGGTTACAAAGTTACTTTAGCTTCAAATTCAAGTGAACCTATAACAAGATCATTAATATTATGGTTAGTGATGACCTTTCACTTTGGGTGTGCCTTTTTATGTTTGGTTCTTGAGTATTTCTCTAGGGTATTAGGTGTAACTAATTTAATAGTCTTTGATTTCAACCAATTTTTAGTTCTTCTCAACACTTCTAAGGTACAGGAAAATAAATCATCTTCTTCCCTTCTACTCCAATCAATTTAAGGAATTGGCATAAATTCAATTTGATTAACATAAAATGGGTCAATCACTTCTTCAACTTCATCTTCTTTTATCCCATTGATGCTGAGGTTAACTTTAAACATATTAATTTGGCTAATTGTCAACCTTGACCACAACCTTTTTCTAACTTCAAATTCATCAGGACAATTACCCCGTAATCTTCCAAATGTGGAACATGGACTAGTGAAACTGCATGTTTGAAATTATCTCTAACAAAACTCGTGTAATCAAAATCTTCTTTGGAAGAGTAGGGTTTGAGGCATAAGTGTGACAATGCTATTTTTGTTATTACAACTTGCTTGAAATTTGAGCATTTGTAATGGCCAATTTCTATGGGAAATATGAAAGAGCATGACTTTTTGGTGTTTTTAGGGGATTATATCATAGAGACAAACTGCTTGCATATCTTAGATAAGATAATGTTGTCTAAATAATAATGCAGTAACCTGGGAGGTTCACTAGAAAAACCTCCAACTCTGAAATACATAAAATTGGAAAACTAGATGTAGAAACAACCATAAAGCTTGATTTATTGCATTAATTCTTCAAATAGCCTATGATTTTCATGACCTTGGAATTCAAACACCAACCTTTCTAGGAATACATCATTCACCCTCCTGAATTCTTTGCAAAATGTAGTTGCCTAGAGATCTTAGTAGTACTGATAAATAGTCATTTCATCAGTCTAGGGAAAGTGTGGAAGACCTTCCCACTCTTTACATACTACTAGAATGTAGATTAAGAAAGAAGATAGAAAGAATGAGCTAAAACTACTCCCAACTATTAGACCCTTATGTAAATTTTCAGCAATCAAATCAGCCCAATTAATGAATTTTTCACCTTAGACAATCTTCTAGATAAATAAGTACATCTAACTCTCCTAGTGAAAGGCATGGTCATTACCCTTAACTCTATTTAGGAGAAACACATTGTTTACAATTTTTCTAATGAAATGCTCAATAGTCAAGGGTTTGGGCAATCTAGAGCCTCCTCCAGCTAGTTTTAAAAGCTAGGTTTGAGCTACAATAGAATCATAGTCTTTCTTTCTATCACCATATAGACATTATACTTCGTCAAATGTCTAGGGCTCATAAGGTTCTTTGTAAAGAATTCTTAGAGCCAAACTAATGCTAGCCCTATTTATCTTGACCAACACTTATCTAGAAACTTTCTTTATGCACCTAGTGCTAGGGCCATAATGATTTGCACATTCAATAACTAATTTTGAACACCCAATGGTTGATGGAAAGGTGGCAACTTCGAGCAATCCACTACTAGCCAATTTCTAGTATATGGGTCTAGACCGAGCATTTTTTGCCTGCTCTACTATATTGGCTAGGTTTTTATTTACTAGAAAATTATCTCAAATTTTTGGGAGTGAGCTAAAGAGGCCTGGATTTTCTAGTTTAGGCATCTTAGATGAAAGAGTGTCATGGTTTAGGTTGAAAAAGAAGGATTTATAGAGATAAACCAAAACACTCCAAACCAAAACTAAGCATCATAAAAATTATAGAGGAAAATAGTACAATGCACTTATAGTTCTTAATAGAGCTTAACCTTCCACCTCTTTTGCTTAGCAGTTGATGCTGAGAGCTCAAAATGATCAAATGACCAATTATACTAGCCAGAAAGGTAATTTTAAGGAATGATTTCTAGGAAATCTCAAGACAAATATGAGGAGGTGAAAGCATTAACAAAAAACATGTCACCTATACCTGACAAGATTCAAAAGGTCATTTGCAGTTAACACCCATCAAATCTGCACGTGGATCTACACCTCATGATATCATAAACTCTTGACTCCACCTTTTCCCATAAAATCAATTGTACTTAGGCATGAATTTTCTTAGCTGTCACATTTATTGCTTTTCATGTCTTCAAGATCGCCATTAGTTGGGACCCATTTTCCATTTTGGGATTTGTATTCATCATTTCTAATACATGATCTATAGCAAAACAACAAATCATTATAAAATCATGAAGTTAAGGTTGAAGTTGAAGCTTCTTTGAATCAACTCTGACTTCAACTTCAACTTCACGGGTGTTGACTTAGGCCAATGGGTAAAGACCTTGTTGGGTGATTGAAAGTGGGTGGACTCAAACTTGAAGTTGAAGTAAGTTAAAAGTTCAAGTTTAACTTCAAGTTTCAAAAAGGACTCTTGGCCGAAAACACTACTTAATGCACAAAAAGTGGGTTATATACTTGCAGGAAGCAATCGTCACTATAGTGCATACCTTGAACAAAGTATAGTTGAAGAAAGACTCAAATCAAACTCCTTATGAAATATGGTATGGCTACAAAACCAATGTAAGTTACTTGAAAATATTTGGTAGAAAATGTTATATCTTGAAGGAATCTAGGAAAGGTAAATTTGATGTCAAAGGTGATGAAGGCATATTCCTAGGATACTCCTACAGAAGTAAAGCATACAAGTGTTTGAATCTAACTACTCATTGTATGCACCCTAAAATGGTCACCTAGACTAGAGGACCCCATTATTCAATTTATCAAATTTCTTGAATCAATGGTTTGCAATATTTTATTAAATCAATTTAAATCAATTTCCTTGATCAAATTTTATTTTTTAATTTTTTTTAAGGTTGATAATTTTATCCTAAAGTCTTATTTAATTAAAAAAAAACTCCCTTTTAATTAAATAAAATAAGTCCCCACTTAATTAAAAGAAAACCTCTCTTTTAATTAAATAATTCATCCACATTTAATCAATTAACAAAAAAACCCCTCTTTTAATTTAATTAAATATTTCCTATTTAATTAAAAGAACTTGCTCCCTTTTAATTAAATAAAAAATCCCACTTAAATATCTCTTTTTTATGAAAAAGGAAATAAAATAAATAAAAAATTAAATAAATCTTTTTTTCGTTTTCTCTACACTTAATGTGGGAGTTATCTTTTTCCTTTTTCCACTTTCTTCTCCAACACTCCTCTTTTCTCATTGGTGGAATTTTGTCTCACATGAATCAAACTCTATTATCCCATATTGGTTGTGAGAAGCCTCTCACCTCCATATTTTCCTTTATAAGGGAGAGCCCTCTCCTCATTTTGGACATCCATTATTATGCTATTGTTATATTGTAGATTTGGATAACGGTTTTTGAAGAGCCATTTTGAATACTAAAGCTTTTTGTGGAGAACTTCTATTCTCTTGTCTCCTTCTCTCATGCATCTATGGCTTCCATCATGAGCTTTCATCCTTGCATTTGTATATTAGCTTAGATCCATATTTGTTTTCATAGATTAGTATTGCATCGTTATTACATTTCTTTTCTTGCATTGTTTTGCATTGTTATCATTTAGATTAGTTTTCATCTCCATTTGAATGCATATTGGATCCTTGAATCTCTTGTTTCATGGTGTGCTTGCATGGGCATAAACTAGGTCAAACTGAGGGCCTCCATTAGAAACTCTTGCACTCCATGAATAGAGAGCTATAAGCCACCATTCAAGACCTCATTCTTGAGCAATCTTGGATATAATGACTCATAGAAGTGTGCCAACATTTTAGGCATACATTTTTGGTGCCCACTGTGGGGCAACTTACCTTTACTTGTTGGTTTTGGACATTTTTAGATCTAACCCCCTTGTACAGATTTGTTTGGAGACAAAAAAACCCTAGATCTGAAAGATTTGATCATATCTTCCAAACAAGTGGGTATTTTTATTTGATTTATTTTTTCAATGTGGTGACATATCAAGGAAGCTTCGGTCCAATTTTCAAATTTTTTTGAGGTATTTTTTATTTTTAATGATTTTTCCTTGATTTTTCATGAAAAATCATTTTTGGGAGAAAATTAGCACATTTTAAAAAAAAATCTACATTTTTTGAAAGTTTCCTAAATTCTAAATATAGTTTTTTCTTTGTATTTTAATTTTAGAGATCATATTAGGACCCAATAATTTGATTTGCAAAAACTGGTCTGTTTTGACAAAATGGCTCCCTAGGGCACAAATTAAAAGATCTTTTCAAAATTCTAACATTTTTGAAAAGCTCTCTAATTTTTGATAGGGGTCTATTTTTTTTATTTAGGGTTTTGGATCCAAATTCATATCATATAGGTCCAATCTTTATGACTAGCTCAAAAATCAATAAAAAAAAGGGCATTTAATGAATAGCTTGCATTTAATTTTTACAATGGATCAATGCATGATGTGAGATTTCATTTGGATTATTTTCTAATTATTATCATTCTTAAAAATTAGATTTTTAGATCTAAACTTAGTTTTACATAAGTTGGATATATATTACATATCTTGTGTTTGCTTGTTTTGCTTATTGCTTTGTTCATTGTGAACGAGTGTTCAAGCATAAACAAAAGGTACAATAAAGAAAAGATGCATTGAAAGGATTACCAGATTTTTTTTTTGATCTCTACAATATTTGGATTTGGAACTAGAATGAACATCTCATATGTTTGGCTTGAGTGCTTTTACATGCTTTCATAGATTCATACTTCATTTGGTGCTCTAAAATTGGATCTAGATTTTCTTTCACACATCTGTGTTTCACATAGTAATTAGGCCCTATGAATACTATTTGGGAGATCTTGAGAGATTGAGCTTCATTCACTTGCTTTACATGTGAAGCTCCTCTTGACGAAGGATCCCCTTGTAGGTAGGGAAGAAGATTTGTTATTATCTCACTATTTCGCTTGGATTTGTCGTCAACATCCATTAGTCCTTTCTCTTTTGACATTCATGATGTTTGTTGTTGGATTTTTCAAGTAGTTGGTGAGGTGATTTCAAATTAGCATGTCAAAGAATCTTATTTTCTATGTTTGGGTAAAGTGAAGAGGCTAGAGGAGTATGCTTTGTTCCCTTTTGGGCACATCAGAAACTTAGAACTCTTGAATCCAAACCAAGTCCCTATGTGGTACAACTTTGTGAGTCTTCCTTGATTAGTGAGGGTTAATTATAGTGGACATTCTCTTTATTGGGTCAACCACGTGGATGAGACCTCAAGTAGTAATAGCAATTTTTGATGTGGTAGTAGCAATCACTATATAAATGTCCTTGTGGGGGAAATTCTCACAGATGTAGTCTTTTTTTGGGCTGTCAGATCTCCTCAGTATCTTCAATTGATTAAATTCTTGGAATATGTCAAAACCCTAGTGCACTAGGATTGGATTTCACCCACTCTAGATTGCAAAAGCTATAGAGTTGAACATTACTAAGAACTATAGTGCTGCCAAATTTTCTTTTCTAGGACTATATGCGTGATTGAAAAACATTTTGAGAACATACATAATAGTGGTTCTAGGGATTAGATTGATACTACAACACTATTCTTGTTCATGTGCAAGGTTGCTTTGTACGTTGCTAATTGTTTGAAGACATTTTCTTGAAATCCTTGATTGCTATCTTGTGTGCCTATTTTACGATTTAAAATCTATTGATACACCTAGTTGGACATTTAAAATGAACAAAATTTGATTTTCTGAGTCGAGACTTTATGATCAAACTGCTTTGTTGTCCTATTATTTTCAATCTGCCTAGGTTGATCCAGTTTAGATTAGGCTACTTATGCCATTGTTAGAAGCCTATTTGCACCTTGGGTTATTTTTCTTTGACCTCTTGAATTAGTAATCACTAATTTTACAAGAGACCTTATTTGGAGTTAGTGAGTTAGAGATCATCCTTGTTGAGAACGATATACCTTGGATTCTTCGATATTATGCTTGGAGAGTCTTAGTAATTTCTTGTCCATCCACTTTCATAAAAAATCAATTTAAATTATTTATAATTTGAGTAAATCATCCTTCTGGTCCATATGTACTAGGGTATTCACCCAAATTTGTGGGCACCTCTATGGCAGTGTTGGTTTATGCCTATTGCAAAATTCTATCTTGTCATCTCTCTTTTGGATAAGTTAGTGCTTTTACTATCCTAGTTTGGTACCAATGTTTCTTAAGGTTATCTTATCAACTAGTACCTTTTCTTTCATGCCAGTTACAACAGGATATCAAGTAGATCAAGGAAACTAACCTCAAGTTATCTTTAAACAATTACCTTTAGTTCAAACTCATTGAAGACGTAAGGGAAAGGAACCTGTGTCTGTTCAATTGCCTGAGAGTATTCCAAAAGCTTTGTTTGACCCTAGTGGTGATCTTATTGAGTTGAGTACACCCTTAGCATCACGTCATTTGGCTATGGATATGAGTTTTACAAGAGCTCCACACAAGAAGAATCAAAGTGGTAAGTATTATGTTGACCTTTTGAGTGGTGATCCCACTTGTGAAAGTATACCAACCTCACCCCTTATTGAAGATAGGTATTTGATGCACATCAAAGGGCTGAGAAAAGTAAACATTATGCCTATCAAGAAGAGGAATCCCAACATGATGATCAAATTAGTGAGCCTTCTAGCACTCATGTGAATGCAACATTTATTTGTAACCGATTTAGATCGTCAAGATCGTGTACACTACTCATGACACCTTTGGGTTATGTGAGTGATAGACTTAAAACACTTGAGCATGAGAAGAAATACCTTCTAGAGGAAAAAGCTAAGAAGGAAGAAAAAACTAGATGACTAGAGGAAGAAAGGAAAGCATTGATTGAGATTAAAAGAAAATCTCACCAAGAAGAACAAGATCTCATGGCTCAACAACTTGACAATGTACACATTGGTGGTGGAAACAACTCTCCTCCACTCACTCCTGTCAAGAGTCCAAGAAATCGAAAAGATTTGTGAACACCTTCACCATCCCCTAGTCCTAGAGGAAGGAGAACTTCAAAGCATGATGATTATAGGAGACCAACACCTCCTAGAGTTTCAAGACAAACTTCACAACAAGTTCATCATGGTTCACGGTATGGAGGTGGTAGCTCAAATGTTGATCACCATTCTTATGATTTCATGGTTATGCAACAAAATCCAAAATTTCAACAATATGTAGAAGCATATATGGAACAAAACAAAGATGTGTTCTTTCAATGTTTAGCCAACAAAGGTGCTAAGGTCCCTTACAACTTTGATGTAGACAAAAAGATTCAAAATCATACTCCTTCTATGGAAGAAGAATTTGAGAAAATGAAAAAAAAATGGCACAAATGGAAGCACCCAAGAGCTCATTTTCACTTGATTCAATTTGTCCTAATCCTTTTGATAAGAGTGTTGACATGAAGGAGTTTCCTAGGAAAATTGAGATTCCCCAATATGCCAAGTATGATGGAAATGGGGATTCGAATGATCATGTGCATCAATTTTACACCATGAGTTCTAAATTTCATCATGACGACTCATACCTTATGAGATTGTTTCCAAGGAGCCTTAGGGGTCAAAAAATGGAATGGTTCACCAATATCACTCCCCCAGTTAAGATGTTCCCTAAGTTAATTCAGAGATTTTTTCAACACTTTGCATACAATCTTTCATGATCTGTCTCATTGTTGGGTTTATGTCAAACAAAGAAAAATCAAGGAGAATCCTTTGCCATTTTCTTATAGAGATGGAGACAACAATGCTCTCGTTATTCTAGGCTTATTCCTAACAAAGAAAAGACTAAAATCCTCATTAGTAACATGGTTCCTGAGATGAAGTATGAAGTTAACAAGATGGTCTTTGAGTCTTTTGATGCTAAGATTGAAACTGTATTTAGAATGAGGATGTTTTGAGAGAGCAAGGTATTTTGACAAAAAATGGAAACAACAAAAACAATGGTCAGAATAACAACAATAACAAGGATAAAGGAAACAACATATATTGGAATAAGAATAAACAAGTGGTTAATGATAGAGTTGTAGATTCCTCAAAGCCTAAAGACTAAGCTATTCTCCATTTGGCTAGTGCTAATTGACAAAGTAACAAACCAAGATATCATGAAAGGCCTAAAGGAGAGCAATGTAACTTCACACAATTGGGTGAGTCATATGAAGAGATATTTACAAAGGTCCTTGCATGTAATCTTGTGCACCCTAATGATGCTGCAAAGTTCTACATACCTAAAGTTAAGCCATGCTGGTGGGATGAGAAGGCCTATTGCAAGCTTCACAATGGCATTGGGCACAATATTGAAAATTGTGGGAGATATAAGCATATTGTTCAAGATCTTATTGAGAATGGAAAATTTGAAATAGATGGATTAAATACCAATGCTGATCACACAACATTCGAAGAGTCTTTTCCCAAATATGAGAAAGGGGAAGCTTCCCAACCTAAGAATGGCAAGGCTACAATCAATTACACTTATGCAAATGAAAAAAATGTTATCAATATGCTTGAGGTTGTAGAAGAAAGTGTCAAAATGATGGGAGATGAAAATCCCAATGGTTGTGATCTAAATTTGAGCTCTCTTATCCCTATTGAGAAACTTGTATTGTTGCTAAGGGGTGCTCATTCTAGAGAGTCATCTTAAGGTCCCCTTTTCATTAGAGGACCCAATTCAAATTAGTCAAGTAAACCTAAGCAAGTGTCTTCCCAAAGTCTCAATGTTGTTACGTGAAGTCAAGGTCCCCTTATTATCAAAGGACCTAGTTCAAACCAACCAAGTAAGCCAAAACAAGTGCAATCCAAGAATGTTCCTTCAAAAATAGTGGTTAATCCTAAGTCAAATTATAATCTTGTTGATCAATTACAAAGAACCCCCACTCAGATTTCAATCTTTGAGCTTTTAGAGTTGTCTCCGAGACACAAGCAGGTCCTTGAGGATGCTTTGCGCATGGCGAATGTCTCCAATAATTTAGACATTGATCAATTCCAAAACATGGTTTTTCATATTGCAAGCCCTCATTATCTTTCCTTTTCAGAAGAAGATGATGAATCTTTGAGCCATCCACACAATCTTTCCCTTCATATTGAGGTCATGTTACATAGGACCCATGTTAGGCGTGTGTTGATAGATGGGGGTGCTGGGCTTAATATTTTTTATTTGAATATTTTAAAGACATTGGGTTATTTTGAACATGTTATTGATACCAAAAGAAAGATTACTATCAAAGCTTATGATGAGGTAGAGAGAATTTCAAAGGGGTTGGCTATCCTTTTTGTTAGGATTGGCCCCATGGAAAAAGATGTTTTATTCCAAATAGTTGATGTTGGACCCCTTGCATACAACATTTTACTTGGTAGACCATGGATTCATGATATGCAAGCAGTGTTGTCTACCTATCATCAGTGTGTTAAGTTTCCTTACAATGGAACAAAGATATGTATTCTCGGGGATAAAACTTTGTCTATTAACTCAATTTCAGCAAGTACTCATGTTCCCCTCAATAGACAAGTATATGATTTTAATGCAGTTTTAGCTTATTACAAAAACAAGTTTAAGTCCATAGACCTTGGCATGGGGGGATATCAACTCAACTGCCTTGCAACATTACGAGTTTCACCTAGGCCTTATGGTAAAACTTTACAAGAGATGAAACCTTCCTCTTCAGCTATGACATTATTTGACACATTTGTACAGTCGTCAATACCTATTCAAGATGAGAAAGAAGATGTGGCTGCCAGAGATTGGATTTATAGAGAAGAGAAGTATATGCACAATGAAGATTTTACTCCTCCTAATGCTTATGGAAGAGGGTATGCTCTTGTCAAGAAAATGGGCTATCCTAGACATGGTCTTCTTAGTAATAGATTGGATGATAGAGCCAAACCCCTTGATCATGGTCTTTTTGGATGCAAGTCTAAGAAGCTAGTTGGTCTAGGGCATGTGAATCATAGTAAGAATGTTGTTCCTATCCTTGATAAGTCAGATAGTGAAGAAGAGACTGAATGTATATCTAATTTAGAAAATCAACAAGATATGTGTGAAGATTGGGTCCCTTCTACTAATCTCCTTTAGGGAGATTTAGATAGTCAAATATCTCATGAGATAGTTACAAATTTAGAACATGAGAGTGTGACCCTTAATGACATTAAGGAATCTATGTTCAAACATCCAAAGCCTTCATCGTGTAAGCATCCTAGTCAAGATTCAAAAATAGATTCGCATGAGTATGAATGGGACTCTTTCTCAAAACCTTCCACAATTGATATGGATGTTGATGTTGTTCATACATATAGTTGTCAACCTAAGTTAGTCAATGAGTCACGTATAGGACTAGAGGATTTGAACTCACATGTTGTCTTAGTGGATGATCCTTCACTTGTGAGGATGAATATTGATTTGGGTAGTTTAAGAAGTTACTTGATAGACTCTAAATCTTCAGTCACTAGAGATATCATTCATATTCACAACCTTGAACCTGTCATTTATTTACCCATTATTCATCCTAACCTAATTGGTTGGTCCCAACACAATCAAGAAACTGAGCTCTTAACATTTCAAAATGATTATGAAATAGCTTGTTATTTGAATGCCATTGAACTTATAGTCTCTTCCACTAGTGAACTAGCTACCAATACGATAGAGCCAGATATCAAGTACCTTAGTCGCAAAATAAAGAGAAAAGAAAAGAAAAAGAATAGCAATTTTGATGGCGAAAACCACTATGTGGCGGTGTCAGAACCAAAAAAAGTAAAAATAAAGGATGTATCCAAGGGTGAAAACGTCTCTAAGGTGCTTGAGGATGACGTACTTGATTATCTTCCTAGTTATTTTCAAGATAGATCTTTAGTGCTTATTGAACCAACACAAGTAGTCAATTTGGGTATGGATGAAGCTCCACAAATAGTACATTTGGCTTAGTCTTTGTCATCACAAGAAAAAGAAGCCTATACTAAGTTCTTACAAGAAAAGAAGATTAATTTTGCATGGAATTATTCAGATATGCTAGGGTTGGACACTAATCTTATTATGCATCACTTATCCATAGCTCCAGGTTTAAACCAGTTAAGTAGAAATTGAGAAAAATGCATCCTCACATAGCTCTCTTAGTCAAGGTAGAATTAGAGAAAATCCTTGGTGCAAAATTCATAAGAGCTATTTACTATGCCAAATGGATATCAAACATTGTACCAGTTCCAAAACATGACAATACCATTCGAGTTTACACAAATTTTAGAGATGTTAATAAAGCATGCCCAAAGGATGATTTTACACTTCCTAATATAGACATGATAGTGGATATGACTGCAGGTTATGAGATTTATTCCTTAATGGATTATTTTTCTACATATAATCAGATTAAGATAGCTCTTGAAGACCAAGAAAAGACTGCGTTTACTTTTGCATGGGGTACTTATTGTTGGAATGTTCTACCTTTTGGATTAAAAATGCAAGAGCTAACTATCAACGAGCTATGCCAACTATTTTTCATGATATGATGCATAAAAACATGGAAGATTATGTGGATGAAACCTTGGCAAAGTCTAAGAAAAGAGATACACATTTAGATGATTTAGAAGTCATTCTAGATCTTTTGGAATAATTTCAACTAAGGTTAAATCCTAAAAAGTGTGCATTTGGAGTCACCTCTGGAAAATTACTAGGATTCATTATTTTAGCAAAAGGGATAGAGGTGGACCCTAAAAATGTTCAAGCAATTATGTATATGCCACCTCCAAAAAACATTAATCAAATGAGAAGTCTTCAAGGATGTCTTCAATCTATAAACAGGTTTATTTCATAGTTGGCAGAAAGAGCTCAACCTTTCAACATGAATTTACATAAAGGAGTCAAATGTATATGGAATGATGAATGTCAAAGGAGCATGGATCAGATCAAGAAATAATTGGAAAATCCTCCTATTTTAATGCCTCCTATCCAAGGGAAATCACTTATCATATACATTTTAGCAACATAATCTGCCTGGGGGGGCATTATTAGCTCAACTTGATGAACATGGAAAAGAAAGAGCAATATATTACATTAGTTGTACTCTTGTTTCATATGAGGTTAATTACACCAATATTGAGAAAGCTTGCCTCGTAGTTGTGTTTGCTTCCTAGAAGTTGCAACATTATATGTTTGCACACACTATACACCTCATAGAAAAAATAGATCCACTGAAGTATTTGCTATGTAAGGCTGACCTCATAGGTAGACTTGCTAAATGGATGATTATCCTTTCAGAGTTTGACATAGAGTACATTGACCATAAAGAAATCAAAGGACGAGCCATAGAAAATCAATTGGCTGATTTTCTACTACAAGATGATGCACCTATTCAAGTTGATTTCCCACATAAGAACCTCATGTATATGACTGAAAGAACATGGAAGATGTTCTTTGATGGGTCCTTTATGCAAAGTGGTTCAGGAGCTAGTGTGTTGTTTGTTTCTCCTCATGGGTACATGATTCCTAAATATTACAAGTTATTATTTCCATGTACAAACAACATTGCAAAATATGAAGCTTTAACAAATGGACTTAAGATGGCCATAGAATGGAGAATTATAGAGTTACACATCTATGGAGATTCACAGTTGATAATCAACCAAGTCAATGATGATTGTCTAACAGAAAATGAGAAATTGGTACTTTACAAGAAAATGGTTGATTCCTTGAGACTTTACTCCACATTCATCTCATTTCAAAAAATCCCTCGAGTAGAAAATAAGGTAGCTAATGCTATGGCTACACTTGCTTCACTTCTTCAATTAGAGTAACATGAATCAAGATTTGAATTCCCAGTGGAAGAGCTACATCACCCTATCTATGATTCCCAAGAAAGTCATGTTATTTGTACACTTATTGATCATGAGTCATCCCATTATAGTGCCATTTACTCATACATTCATGATGGAATTATACCTAAAACCTTTAATTGATCTGAATGTGGAAACCTTATTCAAAATGCCTCTCACCATTCCCTTATCTCTGGTGATTTATACAAGAAGGGCCTAGAAGGAACACTTCTTAGATGCTTAGAAAAGGGAGAATCTAATCAAGTGTTAGTTGACATCCATGAGGGTATCTGTGGGGGACATTCTAATGGTCTTTCCATGGCTCAAATATTGCTTAGGGCGGGGTACTATTGACCCACAATGCAGACTGATGCAGTAGCTTTTGCAAAGTCATGTGAAAAGTGTCAAAGACATGGTAACCTGATACATGCTCTAGGTAGGGAGCTCATTCCTTCTATTTCTTATTGGCTATTTTAGCATTGGGCCTTTGATCTTGTTGGGCATATTCATCCCAACTCATCATGTGGACACAAGTTTATTATCACTGCCACTAATTATTTCACTAAATGGGTAGAAGCTGCCCCACTTTCTATTCCCTCGAGTAAGATAGTTTCTCTATTTATTTTGAATCATATTATCTATAGATATGGAGTGCCTTCTAAGATTATCACTAACAATGGAGGTTAGTTTAAAAATAAGGACCTTAAGCAACTCTATAAGAAGTTCAAGATAAAACAACTTTGGTCCTCTATTTATTTCTCGCAAGGAAATGGTCAAGTAAAAGCATCAAACAAAACTATTCTTAAAATCTTGCATAGAATAGTTCATAAGAATGGTACAGATTGGAATTTATAGATAAATCTGGCTTTGTGGGCCTATAGAATGAGTATTCACACTCCTACTGGAGCTACTCTTTTTTCCCTTACATATGGTGCTGAAGTAGTGTTACCTTTAGAGGTTGAGATTCCTTCACTTAGAGTTTCTCTCAAAGGTCTAGTCACATATGAAGATTATCGCACCATGAGACTTCAAGAGTTAGAGCTTCAAGATGAGAAGTGTCAAACATCATTTGACCATATGAGAGTCTATCAAAAGCACATGTAAAAAGCATTCAATAAAAAGGTTCACCTTAGAGAATTTCAAGTGGGTGATCTTGTCCTATGTGTGAATCCTAAGAATCAATAGAATAGAGATCAAAAGGGTAAGTTTGAACCTAATTGGCCTGGACCTTACATTATTACAACAAATTTTAGTTCTAGTGCCTATTTACTATCTATAGTAGAGGGAGAGCAACTCCCTGATCCTGTCAATGTCTTACACCTAAAGAAGTTCTATCCGTAATGCTCATTCTATTCGGGGGCATTGTATATTATTTGTACATATTTATTGATCCTGAAAAAAATCCCAAAAAATGATATATTGTGAAAATTCTAAAAATTGAAAAATGTCCTGAAAAAATTGATCATCTTAGTGACAACCTAGCAATAGGCTCTTTGATGTATCTCCAATTTTATTTTATTTTCCCAAAAATTTAAAAAAATAAAAAAAATTCAAAAATTCAAAAATTCAAAAAAGAAAAAGAAAAAGTGCCTTGGTGAAAACTTGTAAATAGGCACCTTGGTACCAAAAATACAAAAAATTTATAAAAAGTCCTAAAAAAAATTTTAAAAAAATCCAAGTGGTAAAAACCTAGAAATAGGTGCTACTTGAGGCCTTTGCACCCTTGTTTCTTAGCGCATGTCCTCGACACTTAGGCTTTCTCTATCATGTTGGGACAAAAAATTGCATGCTTCGTTTCTAGTCCCATTTTAAAATTTTGAGAAATCAAGCCCCATAAATGCCCTTTTGATGAGATTGTACTCGGCTATCAGTATGAGGCCTAAAAGGTGTTCAATGTTTCTAAAACCTTCCATTCAGCCCGTCTACATGTTCCATGAAGATAAATCATCATTCTGAGCTATTTGGCAAAGTCTTGTTTTGAGCCTATATCAAATTTGCATTTTTACCCGTGTCAAACAGCGACAGGAGGCTGTGTTTGCCATTGAATATCTTGCACCCAGAAAGGTTTTGTGACTTTTCGCTTTGGGAGTATCTAATATCCATATCAAAGAACCTATGTTTCAGATTTTGAGTCATTTCAAGTCTGTTTGAATAGGTTTTGAATCCCTCAAAGTTGGTCAGTTACGGTTTTCATACTTTTGCAAAATATTCCAAATTCTAGGAAGCCCTGTTTGACGAGTAATAACTTTTGATCGGTTGATCCAAATGCTGAAATTATTTTTGCATCATATTTTAGAGGTTAGGGACTTGTTATGTTTTAAGTTTCAGCTTGTGATGAATCTATTTGATCAATTTTCAAACGTGATTCAAAATGAGATTTCTATCTTTTCACCGTTGTCATTATTTGTCGATTGATTGGAACCCCTATTCGAGATGTCATATCTTTGTACTTGTGATTCGTAGGAATAAATGGTTTTCTCACCTATATTTTTCACTGAAAATACTACAAGTGTGCCAATTTTTAGAACTTGATGAATCCATATGCACACTTTTCCAGGTCCATTCCATTTGCAAAAATCATTTTCTGTCAGTGTTCCTAGTTACAAAATTCTGAGTAGCCTACTTTGAATGTCTGCCATTTGCGCCTAGTTATTCATCATGAGCCTAAATTGTAGATCCATAATGTCCTCATGATAGAGAACCAGTGTCCCAATTTTTGTTTCCTCATGTGCTCATTTGCCTAGTTTTCTGAGCCAAATTTTGAACCTAGTTTAGTGTTTTCTAACATGTTTATGTGCAGGCAGTTCTGAAGGGTCGACTTTGACAATGAATATCGTTTGACCCCAAATTCTTCATAAGACAAGATTCAACAGGGTGAAAGTATGCAGAACAAAGAATCAGTGTGCTGACTTTTAGAGCCCAGTCAGGTGTTTAGATTAGTTTTTAAGGCCAGTCAAAGGACCATCTGGCACTAAAATGACAGTCGGCAGTAAAGGGTAAAAATGAGTATTTAAAGATAATTAATGCTCAAAATCAATTTCAATTAGTTCGAGAAGATCAATGGATCAATTTGCTATGCCATTTGTCCGAAAATGAAATTTTTTTAGCCAGACCCACTTTTGGGGCCTGACTAAATCTCACCTGATTAATAAAAAGTGACGAGTTTGATAAAGCATCAGTGGTGGTGACTCTCTGATTTTATGAACCTTTCTATTTCATTGAGATAATCATGAAAATATAACAGAACTTTCAAGAGCCTTGACCTTGAGAAGGTAGTCAACCTTTGTGAAATAACATACAGAAGGTTCTTGGAGTAAGAATAGATTCTTTGTTTGGATGATGTGTTTCATTAGATAGTTTGGAGAATTTGTTTCAAAGGCCGATTACTTGGCTCTGAGAATGGGGTTTTATAACATGCATCGCTGTGGGGTTTTGTGATTGCTTGTATGCTTTTTAATGTGAAAGGACCCTTTATCCTATTGTTCTTGTCTTTGTTGTGGGAACAAATTTCAAAGTAGCATTACTACCACTAGGAGCAAGAGAAACTATATATGGTTGGAGTAAAGAGGCAAAGAGAAGACAAAAGTGAGGCCTTGTGACAAACGAATTGGCTACAACTACTTCTATTGGTTTGAGTGAAAATACTAATCTAATGACTCATGATGAAATCTATGGAAATAGATTTAGTCTAGATGACAATAGCTATCCAAATGGCCATATTGATACCACTACTAGCGATTTCATTGAGATCGAACTGTAAGCTGAGACTTATGATTATGTTGCCCACTGTTTAGATCCACATATCCACACAATGACTCAGCAAAGGATTTTGTTTTTATTACCTTCTCAAATGCATAAGCCAAATTGATTGATAAGATGGGAATGAAGAGGTTCTTAATGTAGCAATCTTAGGCACATTAGAAGTGCTCACGTAGTCAAGGGAAAAATGTAGCAGCCACCCACACATTTAGAACAGGTGAATTCACTATTGTAGGGAAGGATCTAAGGAACCTCAAGCAAATAAGACTAAGCCACTACATTCATAGAGCATTACATAATAAGAGAAGCCCCAATGTTACGCTTTTAAAGAAGATCAATTTGAGGTGCCAAAGAAATAAGAAAATAGCTGACAAGAAATCACGCCAGCTATGAGGAAGTAGCTTCACAAAAAAGGCAGAGCATTCACGCATGGTTGATGGAAGCACACACAGTAGGATTGGGCATTCAACATGCTAGTCCAAGGTAAAGGAAGCTTCCAAAATGCCAAAGCAACAACAAGACTCAATCCAGCACCATAGTCCAAGCCTGCACAGCCAAAGAAAGAGGAACTCACGTCTTGAGCAACAACCATCCACATCTGGAAAAAGGAAGGAAAAATCTGCAGTCAAAGCTTGCACAAGGATGCCCCATGTCCTCTCAATCCAAGACTTAAATTGCAAATTCCTCTCCTGAATATTTTTGAAGGAAATGAAATAGGTGTTGTCCCACATGTGTTGTAAAGAATGCACTAGAAGCATTTTTATACACTAGTACACAGTAAGACAGTGTCTTAAAAGACATGGGTTTTTTAAAGCCGTAGGCTTAGGAGGGGCCCATGGGCTCACGAGTCATAGTTTTGACTTGATTCACTTGCTCGTATGGGAGCGTAAGGAAAAATAAAAAGGTCTCCGAGAACACGCTCAAGCGCATGAGCGTAAGATGATTTCAAAGCATGCCTAGTCTTACGCTCAACTCGTATGAGCGGAGGATAATATGTGAAGGCTTCCCAATGCTACAGGAAAGCAAGCATCTCGTATGGGTGTAAACAAAATTTTTGAGACCTTCAGTGATACGAGTGTTCATATGGGCTTAAAGGAAATTTACCCCGTATGAGCGTAAAGGTAAAATGAGGAGGTCTTGACGCTAAGAAAAATGATGAAAATGTATGCACGTAAAGAAAATTCTCAGGGTGCACAATGATACGGGGAAGCTAATGGTGATATTTAGAATAGGAATTAATTAATTAATTAATTAAAGATATTTAAAATGTCATGGCCAGTCAATGTTTGACAAGTGGCATTTTCAGATAGGAGGGATAAGGATACTGAAAGTAAAATGAAAATTCAGAGAATATAAACACATAGAATGAGAATTTGAAATATTTTCGAATTTTATATAGTTATCACTATGTAAAATTTTAAAATTTTCATTTTTAAATGCCAAAGTTCAGTCCAAGGGCCTGTTTTTCAAACTGCCATAATAGGGGCGGTTTTTATCAGAAATGGGCATTGCAGTATACCATTGGAACTAGGAGAATCCAAATTTTCTAGATATGGAGTCAGATAATGCACAAGTATTTATTAGTTCACGCTGTAGGTCAATTTGTATTTTCTGAGGCATTGGTGACAGAACAAGCTGAATTTAGCATGATGTATCAGAGTTTGTTTTAGGGTAGTCTTGAAGGCTTAGTAAAGTATGGGTGTGAAGAAAATCAGTTCCAAAATATTTCATTGGCTTTTAAGAGTCATTTTTTAAAACTGATTTTCACTTTTACCATAGGTAAAGATCAAGAATCAAATCAAAAATTTGTTCAATCATAGTTTCAGATATTGATGCTTTTAGAGCCATAACTGAAAATGATTTTATTCAACATTTGAGGGAAAAGATCTGAAAGTTGTTTTGAACCTGTTGAGAAGGTTTTTCCAGGTGGACAGATGGCAGTTGCATATCAGATCTGAGAATTTCATCTTCTCCTATATCTTTCATTCTTTCCTTCATTGTAAGGGTTCCAATCTTGAGTTCTCTCAGATCTGTGATACCATTCTTCAGCAAATTTCTCATGTAATGAACATCAATAAATAAGAATACAGATAGTTTTGATTTTTTAGGTAGCTTTGCATTTAAATTTCATGCATCTTATTGTAATGTGTTTCAAGGAAATGATTGATAAGGTAGCAGCAAGTCAATCTTCATTCTGATATCTTGTCTCCCATTCATGTTGTTTGTGATCTTTTTTTTTTTGTAAACAAAGAATATGAAACTCAATTACAACCTATTGGTTGTATATGTTGATTTATTTTGATTATGACTCAAAGAGTTATGTAAATGCTTGATTCATCATCATAGGATTGCAGATTTCATGAAGGGATAAGTCTAGTATGAGGTTCAGAAGGATATAGATGTCTAAGTCACAAAGTGGATAGATAGATCAGGAAGTCCTAATGTATGGCATATGCTAGTGACTTTCAGGGATGCACGTGTTAGGGTTTTGTGTGAATTGCCCAATAGATAAGGCACTGATCATTTTGAAGGATCATAAGGTTGTGTTGTTCATATCATGTTTTGCTGAGATCAACATCAATAATCAAACATTTTTCCCCTTTTCATGTTGAAGGGCTATAGTAGAATGTCCTCACTCAGTTTGTTAGATTCTTAGATCTTCATTTAGCTACTATAGATTGATGGCTATTTCATGAGTTATCAGGAGAAGTAAGGGTTTTATCTACTTCATATTAGATTCAATGTATGCTTTGATAACTGGTACCATATAAAGAATCTATAGGTCTACCTACCTAGGTTTTACAGAGCCTGAAGAAGAAGAAGGGTCTAGCCTTATAGTTGGCCTTGTGTCTGAATGGGCATGTTGAAAATGGGAGTTAGCTTCCCCTAGATGTGTTTTGTTCTCATCGGGGTAATTGAAAATCGGTAACATTTTCAAACACCAACATATCGCACCTTGTCCTTGTTGCTTTTGTTCGAAATTGAACTTTGTCTAGGGGGGCATAACTATGTTAACTTTGGTCTCTTGGAGTCTTTAGGACACATTGCAAATGGTGTTTTTCAACACCACCCCAATTGTATTTTTTTAATACATCCGTTTACATCGAGTGTTTTTCAACACTTATTGGTTTGGTCTTACCTAGTTTTTTCATGTGATCTTCCCTTCTTGCAAGCATTTGATCCTTATCCTCATAACTCAGTACCAGTTAACACACTTAAATTTTAAACACAACACTTAATGCTTGACTTATGTCATGATCTTTTCTTTGTGTGCTAACTGTTATTGATTTTTGTTGAGTGTCCTTATCTAATAAGCCTCTTTGGGATGCATAGCTAGAGGACTTGGGGCATGGGACATGTTTTTATTTGTTTTTTTCTTGTGGGTTGGTCTTGAACTCTAGAGTGTCTCTTGTTGTCCCCTTGAAACACTTAGGAGATTTGAGGCATCATCCTTGACTATTTTTGCACAACCATTCTTCCGATCATCTTGGCATCTATGTCTTGATGTGAGCATGGTTTTGCTACATTAAATTGGGTAAGCTACCATCAAATTCATCTTGACCTTTATGTTTTTGATGTTTATGTTATAATCTTTCCACATTCCAATCTGCTATAAATCACATTCATATCTTCATAGTTACACTTGTGACTAGTGATGATTGTGTGATTTTTTTGATGTCTATTAATAATGGCCCAATCATGAAAATAAGTTCTTTTAGCATTCTCGAATGAATGATGAACACAAAAATCCTATGTTACAGTTTCCCTTTTGCAAGTACACCTTTGCATTTTCATGTAGCTTGCATTATTAGAATTCATGTTAGTTTGCATTTTTAGGCTGCATTATGAGTTTGAGAGGGTTTTCCCTTCATCTTTATTGTGGACTTTTAATCAACTATGGTCATGTTTTGATCTTGATTTCCTTATCTTCTTTCATGATCTCAATTTAAATCTCTATCTTCAATAGTTGATTGATTTTGGGGCATTTCTTTTCTTCTTTCTATTTCTTTCCATATCTTCCAAACTTCTATCTTTCATTTTCTTTTTCCCCACTTCTTTTCTTCTAATTCACCTTTGGGGCATACTATTTTACACTTGATGATCAACCTTGGTTTTGTGATTCTTATATCTTTCATCTTACATCAAGAACTTTATCTTTTGTTCGACTTGATCAAATTTATCAATTTGTTGTTTCTCCTCTATCTCATTTCAATTTCGATCATGAGGGGGTAGTACTTATCAACTTCAATCCTTGATTCAGTTTTATCAATTTTATCCTTGACTTTTTAAAGTCAAAATTTATTTGTATTCTTTGTCCTAATGTGTTCCTAAATTGACCACAAATTTGGGTTGTTTTGTGATCCCAAATTGACCTCACACTTCAATTTCTTTCTTTGACTACATCTGTTCCCAAATCGATCACACATTTGTCAAAGAGGGAAAAATGTATGCACCCTAAAATGGTCGCCTAGACTAGGGCGCCCCATTATTCAATTTATCAAATTTCCTGAATCAATGGTTTGCAATATTTTATTAAATCAATTTAAATCAATTTCTTTGATCAAATTCAATTTTATTTTTATTTTTAAGGTTGATCATTTTATCCTAAGTCTTGTTTAATTAAAAGAAAATCTGTCTTTTAATTAAATAAAATAAGTCCCCATTTAATTAAAAGAAAACCTCTCTTTTAATTAAATAATTCATCCACATTTAATTAATTAAGAGAAAAACCCCTCTTTTAATTTAATTTAATATTTCCTATTTAGTTAAAAGAATCCCACTTAAATATCTCTTTTTGATGAAAAAGGAAATAAAAAAAATACAAAATTAAATAAATCTATTTTTTGTTTTCTCTACACTTAATGTGGGAGTTATCTTTTTCCTCTTTCCACTTTCTTCTCCAACACTCCTCTTTTCTCATTGGTGGAATTTTGTCTCACATGAATCAAACTCTATTATCCCATATTGGTTGTGAGAAGCCTCTCACCTCCATATTTTCCTTTATAAGGGAGAGCCCTCTTCTCATTTTGGACATCCATTATTATGCTATTGTTATGCTGTAGGTTCGGAGAGCGATTTTTGAAGAAGGAGTTTGAATACTAAAGCTTTTTGTGGAGAACTTCTATCTTCTTTTTTTCTTCTCTCATGCATCCATGACTTCCATCATGAGTTTTCATCCTTGCATTTTCATATTAGCTTAGATCCATATTTGTTTTCATAGATTAGTATTGCATTGTTATTACATTTTCTTTATTGCATTGTTTTCGATTGTTATCATTTAGATTAGTTTTCATCTCCATTTGCATGCATATCGGATCCTTGAATCTCTTGTTTCATGGTGTACTTGCATAGGCATAAACTAGGTCAAACTAAGGGCCTCCATTACAAACCCTTGCACTCCATGAATAGAGCACTACGAGCCACCATTCGAGACCTTATTCTTGAGCAATCTTGGATATAATGACTCATAGAAGTGTGCCCACATTTTAGGCATACATTTTTGGCACCCACCATGGGGAAACCCACTTTTACTTGCTGATTTTGGACATTTTTAGATCTAACCCCCTTGTATGGATTTGTTTGGAGACAAAAAATCCTAGACCTGAAAGATTTGATCATATCTCCCAAACAACTGCATATTTTGATCTGATTTTTTTTCAAGGTGGTGATATATCAAGGAAGCTTTGGTATAATTTTTAAATTTTTTTGAGATATTTTTTATTTTTATTATCAGAAGAAGATGTTGAAGAAAGATGTTGCTATCAGAAGAAGATGTTGAAGAAAGAGTTTTTCTAGCAGAGGGAGAAACTAAAGGCAGAGGGAGTTCTCATGGATGAGAATCATAATGAAACTAAGGATATGTTCCTTACTTTATTCTTTCCTTGAAATTTCATTTTATTATGACATGTTGTATTTTCATCAATGCCAAAGAGAGAGATTGTTGGAAATAATTGATTAATTGTGCATTGTTTTTGATGTTACACAAAATGTCATTTCTAGTCAGTGTATGCTAAGATCACTTGAGTGATGAAGAAAATTTCCTATATAGATGCTGAGCATTCTAGAGATTGCCTATTTTAGAAGACTGTGTCTACTGAGTTCATTTGATTGTCAAAGGAATGTTTGTAGAAGTTGAGTGTTAACTGAGTTCACTCGCTTAATGAGGGAAATGTTGGATGGAACCATTGTTAACCAAGTCATTTGGTAACTATAAGAGCTTTGTAAATATGTAGTTTTAATTGAGTTCACTTGGCTAACACATAAAATCATTTCTCTGTTGGTATCTACCGAGCATGGTCAACTAATTAAGGATTTTCTTACTTTGGCATATTGAATTCAATTGATTTGGTTGTTTGTTCTAGTAGACTGAGAAGATAAATATTAATTATTCTAAGTTGTATTCAAGCCAACTTGACAATGTGTAAGATATAAATATAATGTTAAGTTGAGGTTTGAATGTGTGGAAGTGATTAAAATATTTGATAATGCTTAGAGGAAGTGAATTGGAAGGATAAATAGAATATCCTTGTTGAGCTGTAAAAGATACATTCGATCAGGAAGGATCAAGTATACAAGCTAGAATTGAGATCTGTAATCAACAATTTAGTTGCATGAAAAATCAAGTCATCTCATTGTTACTTTCTAACCATTGTAGTAGTGATCTAAATCTCTTAACCAAGTTGGCTTATCAACTATTTGTAAATCTTGTAACAAGGTGACATTTCTATTTGAAGTGTCTAAAGACCTCCAAAAAGGCCACTCCTAACAGGGTAATTAAATCCTCTAATAGGGTCACACCTAACAGTGTATTTTGTAACCTTTAACAAGGTTGGCTCCTGACAGAGCTCACTTCAGAAGAGTGAAAATTAGTAAGTAGTTGCAATTGGTGGTTTTCCCCAAATTTGGTTTCCACGTTAAATCTTGGTGTCAATTGTGTTTATGCTATTTCTCTTATTTGTATGCAACTAAGTTAAGTAAGATTAATCACAAATAATATCTTAAAGATTTTCATGTTAAGTAGTTATTGAGTTATTTTATTATTTACTAAGTTACAACATTTACTAGTGTAAACCGAGTCCATGTGTGATTATCGAGTTACAATAAAATATAGTTTAATCAGAGTTTTGATTTATATTGACATCCAAGGGATCTAGGGTTTATTTTAGTGGTAACTGATTCAACCCTCCCCTCCTAGTTACTCCTCTTATATTTCCAACAAAAAAGGCCTATTACGTCAAAGAATTTAATCACACATCTGAACATGGGGACACAAAATATTTAGGATTCGCAATTAAAGGAAAAGCCAAAATTTTAATTGCTTAGTTAAGGACCGGCTCTCCTCATTTACAATGTGAAACTAGTAGATGGAATGTTCATAAATAAGGGTGGGAAGAAAGGATTTGTACTTTTTGTAGCAAGGGAGTTGTGGAAATATAATGGTCCTTTGTCAAAGATTGTGTTACATACGAAGATATTCACTGCTAGTGCAAGGATAGCCTACATGTGAATAATATGAAGAGACTTTTGGAGGAAATATTACACAAGAAAACTAGCTTCCTAATACATATCCACAAAAAGGGAACAACCTAGAGAAAGTACAATAGGCTACTGATGCAGGAGCATCCACTAGTGTAAGGATAATCTTGTATCACCCAAAAATATTCTTAGTGTTAGTTTCTATTTAATGTGTTTGCATTTTTGGATACCCATTTGGGCCAAATAGAGATTCTAGCTCTCAGAGTTCCACTATTAATTTTTTGGGTTAGTGTTTTTTAGCACCTCGGGATATGTGCCAATGTAGAAAATAGGTTATTTTGTAATTGAGCCATAATTATGATGAATTAGAGGGTATAACTTGGAGGAATTATTGTACTTATAATTTAAAGCATTCCAAAAAAAATTAGGTCAAAAGGCTTTACAATTTGAAACTTATTACAGTTTTCAGTTGCCTGGAGACCCCCTAAGAACGCTTCAAAATTAGATTTGAGGCACTAAGCGACCTCATATAGGCTTGAAAAATGGGAAAAAAGAAAAACTATTCCTTAGGGATATAGAGTGCTTGGAGAGCTTTTCAAAAATGTAAAAGGTTCATCAATCAAAATCCCAGATCAAAACATTGTGCCTCCCGAAAGTTGGACTACCATTTCTAGATTCTTCTAATTTTGAATTTTGACATGTCTTCTAGAACCTTATGCTTTGATGATGGATGCCAAATTGCATATTCTATAATTTATTCCTAACCCTAAACCTAATTTAGGTTATTTAATGTCATTTCTTGCATTGTAAAGACATTTTTTGTAGAGTTCAGGAGAAGGTATTGTGAGTAGGGTTTTTTTTCTAGAATCTGATAGCATTGTAAGCCTATAGGGCATGTAGTTGAGTCTATTTCTACTGAATTGAATATAATAGCATATCGCATTTGATAAGAAAATTGTCCTTTTCATGTTGTGTTCATTTTATCTTGGGTTGTGTCCTCATCAACTACTTAATTAGCCTTTTGGTCATTTAGACCAGCGATCTCATGGACATCATTAGAATCATTTCATTTATTTTGGGATCGTTAATGCTTATGTTCCCAATGATGTAATTGAAAGGTCACACCTATGGCATTGAATTGTGGATTTCTTGCCACCTATAACCTAGGTCATATGTGGGAACTTCAACATGTCTGAGATGGCTTTAGATAAGGATGGGATTTTACCTTCTTGGTGGACAACTGGAGAGAGGGAAATCAAGTACTATATGTATGCGTGAATATGTGGCCTCTGCTAACACACACACTTCAACATGGTCTTTATTTGCAGATTCATCCCAGAATGAACATTGGATTGTTCATCCGAAAACCAATCGGCAAGGGAACCTGTTGCCTTCTATCTAAAGGGATTTTGCTTGTTAGATATCCTCAGATTTGAGGTGTTAAGCAACCAGACCCTCTAAGAATGAAGGATTTAAGAAATGAAATTAATCTATATGATTATGCAGATTAATCTAGAATGAGAAATGCATTCTAATCTAAGAACAAGTAAAGGAAACTAGATTAATCATATGCATATTATGCTAAATTAAATTAAGCTAAGGATGCAAATGTATGTAAAATATGAGAAAATGTGAGCAAATGTGAGTATGAATTCCAGCAGCAATTTGATGCAAATTCCAAATTCATCCTCTCCCAAAATGAAGAGATGAGGGTCTCTTAAATAGACTTTCCTGGAATCCATCAATGGTTGAGATCGATTTCAATCAACGGTCAGGATTAAAGGTGAAGTTCAGTCATAAAGGAAGATTCCCAAATTAAAGGGAGTTAACTGATTTAATTTGAGTAGAATAAGGAGTTAACTGATTTAATTTGAGTAGAATAAGGAGTTAACTGATTTAATTCCTTTTTGATCAATAGTGAATTGGGAATTTCCCTTTTTGAACCGAAGAAGGATTTTGGAGAGATATTTAATTTAATAAAATGAGATGTGCTCTCATAAGTATATTTCCTATTTAATTAAATAATTTCATTTAATTAATTAGAGACACTTTCTTATTTAATTAAATAACTATATTTAATTAATTAGGAATTACTCCTATTTAATTAAATAACTTTGTTTAATTAATTAAAGAATAGCCTTCCATTTAATTAAATAATTACATTTAATTAATCAAGATAGGCGTATTTATTAAATTAAATAAATTTAATCCCATAGTACATTAGTCTCAGGAGATAATTTAATTTAATAAAGTATAAATACTTTTAAATTAAATTATAATTAAATCAAGTAGGTTTAATGCGACTAATATGAGTTAGATCAAGAATGTGTCTAATGAAATATGACTTTAGCAATGATCAAAATAGACCAGAATTGGTATCATGGCAATAAGCCAATTTTGGGGTATTACATTTTGCCCCTCTTTGAATGAATGTGCAAGCAACATGTTCAATTCAAAGAAAATCAAAAAGTATGATGCGTAGATAAAAAAAAAGAGATTGGTTCTGAAATTGATTCTACGGAGACCAATTGATGAGCTTTTAAGGACTATCTCTAGAACAGAGCTTAATCCCAAGGAAACCAAGCAGAATACCTAGATACCTAAATTGAAACAAATAAGCTTTTAAGGATCATCTTCAACACGAAGGTTAATCCTAAGGAATCCAGGTAGAACACCTAGATACCTAAGTTGAAACAGATAAGCTTTTAAGGATCATCTCTAGCACGAAGCTTAATCCTAAGGGATCCAGGTAGAACACCTAGATACCTAAGTTGATAAGATCTAATTATGAGTCACAGAATCATCCCCAGAATGAGGCTTGATCCTCAAGAGTCAGGGTTTAGACTGTCCCAATACTTGTCCATCAGACTTAGATAAGAAATGTTATAAGATGTGATCAAATGATGAAAATATTAAGTAGATGACAAGGATGCCAGAAAGAGGAGGACAAGATGCATCGAGTAATGAGATGCCCCAAGTGAGAAGGACATAAAATGGGACCCAGATGCCCCAAGCAATGAGACTCAAAATGAGTTGAAATTTAGTTCAATGATGTAATCATCTTGCCCCTTCGGGTGCAAAATCAAAAGATGATACACCAAAAGTATGATGTAAGGAGAGTGATGAAAGATACAAAAGAAATCCAAGGTTTAGTAGAATATAGAAGAGATTAGAATGATTAGAAGAAATATAAAGAGATTAGAATGATCAGAAGAAATATAAAGAGATCAGAACGATCTTGAAGAAATATGAAGAGATCAGAATGATCTAAAGAAATTTGGAGAGATTAGAATGATCTGAAGAAATATGAAGAGATTAGAATGATCTGAAGAAATATAAAGAGATCAAAATGATCTAAAGAAATATAAAGAGATCAGAACGATCTGAAGAAATATGAAGAGATCAGAATGATCAAAAGAAATTTGGAGGTTGATCCGAAGTGATTTCGAGATCCAAAAGACCAAGTTTGAGTTGAAAAGATTCCAAGAATTGCAAAGTATTGGAAATATTTGAATTGCACAAAAAATTTTAAAATGCATTTTGAGCCACTTAAGTGTGTCAGATTTCGAATTCGATCCTAAAAAATGGGTTCAGAGCAACCAAAATAGCCAAGAGGGTGATTAATCAATCATTTGTGTAGTTCGTGAAAGAACATGATACTTTGAAGAGATCAGCAATCCCTCATCAGAGAAGGTGAAAGTAGAGTTTCCAATGAATCACATGCTTATGCAAGTGAAGTATGCAATGCAAGACTATGTTAAATGTAGCCCTAGGTCTGGTTACCGAGCCTCGATATTTTAATCATCACCGGATATAGAAAAAAGCTCGTAGGTCATACAATTCCCACTAACATTGCAATCATGAAAATATGAATATAACATACATTATTGGTTTTTCAGGATTAAATGTAAGCATTCAAGGCACAAGAAGCCAAAAAGACCAGAACATTTGTCCCTTTTAATGTAGCAAGTTAACATAAGCATCAGAGCATAAATGCTAGGATGACCTGAATGTTGCTTGCATGACAGGCACACCAAACACACGGGAGATCCCTCTTATGCTAAGTATTCAGTATTCATTCTATCCGCAACGACCCTTGCGTTTGTAACCTAAGACAGAAGTGTGCTAGATATACTCGCAGTGACTCATACATTCACTTAGCAGGACGAGTATCAGTATTTATTGTAGCATGAAGATTTTACTCCAACAAACAAGGAGAAGAACCAATGTTATTAGCGTATTTGTATAAAAGGAGTCGAGGTACACATGGCCATCCAATACGAGATGGAAGCTCTTATAGTGGACACCCCTCTTATAGGAATAAACCAACTTATTGGAACTAAATTGCAAACAAAAAGCAAAGAAAAGATCATGCCCCCAGTCATTACTTCTCTAGTCGAAGATGACATCATTGAGTTGCTCAAGGAGATATGATAAAGCAAAAAACAAAGCAAACAAAGAAAAAGCCCAGCATATCCAAAGAAGTATATCATTTTTGAGTTCATTTTTTGGATTGATGTCAAGTGTCAGTGTCCAAAACATGTTTGAAAGAAATCTCTTTAGTAGGGTGACGACAGTAGGCAGACGCAGCCAGAATGACTGGTGACTAAGGTCAAAGAGGAATCTTCACGATGAAGAACCTAAGAAGGATTGAGCGACAATAGATAGACACAGCCAAGATGAATGGTGAGTGACAAAAAAGAGATCTTCCATAAAGGAATCTGGAGACATGAACTTAGCAATAGTAGATAGATACAGTTGAAACAATTGGTGACTGTTGTAGAAGAGATTCTATGAGGAGAATCTTTAAGAGAGTGTCACTAGCGACAGTAGGCAAACATAGTGAGAACCACTGGTGACTATCATGAAGGAGATTCTTTGAGGAGAATCTTGAAGAGAGTGTCACTGGTGATAGTAGGCAGATGCAGTGAGGACCACTGGTGACTATCACAAAGGAGATTCTCTAAGGAGAATCTCAAAAATAATGACACTAGCGACAGTAGGCAGACACAGTGAGAACCACTGGTGATTGTCACAAAGGAGATTCTATGAGGAGAATCTCAAGAATAGTGACAGTAGAGACAATAGGTACACACAGTGAGAACCACTGGTGACTATCGCAAAGTGACACTAGCGACAGTAGGTAGACGTAGTGAGAACCACTGGTGATTGTTGAGAGAGAGATCTTCCATAAAGGAATCTAGAGACATAACCCAAGCAACAGTAGGCAGACATAGTTGAAACAAATGGTGACTGTTGCAAAAGAGATTCTATGAGGAGAATCTTGAAAAAGTGACACTTTCGATAGTAGGTAGACACAGTGAGGACCATTGGTGACTATCACGAAGGAGATTGTATGAGGAGAATCTCAAAAAGAGAGTGACACTGGCAATAGTGGGCAGATGTAGTGAGGACCACTGGTGACTATAGCAAAGGAGATTCTATGAGGAGAATCTCAAAAAGAGAGTGACATTGGTGACAGTAGGCGGACACAGTGAGGACCACTGGTGACTATCGCGAAGGAGATTCTATGAGGAAAATCTCAAAAAGAGTGACACTAGTGACAATAGGTAGATGCAGTGAGAACTACTGGTGATTGCCATGAAGGAGATTCTATGAGGAGAATCTCAAAAAGAGTGACACTGGCAATAGTAGGCAGACACAGTGAGGACCACTTGTGACTGTCGTGAAGGAGATTCTATGAGGAGAATCTCAAAAATAGTGACATTAAAGGGGGAATGCCTCTGAGCTATGACAAGACTCAATCCATGGATACATGAGCAAAAAGTAGGAAAAGTAGGAAAACAAAAGCACAAAAGTGACTGTACAGAGTAGCCAGAAGATGCGCTACAAGATGGAGCATTGGGAACAAGAGGAGCCTGTTTACTAGGTTTTCACCTTCTTGGAAGGATTCTCTTTTTTTGCTACCATGATGCCTATTTCTAGGTTCTCACCAATGGCACTTTTTTGTTTTTTCAAATTTTTTGTATTTTTCTCTTTTTTGATTTTTTTTGTATTTCTCTTTTTTTGATTTTTTTGTATTTTTGATTTTTCACTTTTTTTTGGTGTTACCAAGGTGCCTATTGCTAGGTTTTCTACTAGGGTAACAATTTTTTTCAGGACTTTTTCCAATTTTTAGATTTTTTCAAATTTTACTAGCTCTCAAGAAGGATTACCTTGATTTTGTTCTAGTGTCTAGCAAGGTGCAGGACAATATGTAATAGCAAGCTAGTGGATAAGCAGAGATGGAAAGGTGAGGAGTATGAAGCAGTGAATGTTACCCTCAAGGAAAGCCTTCACAAGATTACCCAAGCTAGGGAAAAGGATATAGCAATATAAGCTCATGGTGTAATGAAGGGTATCATGTAAGTAATCCACAAAATGACCATGTCATGAGATTGCTAAGAACTGAGTTTTCTTCTTTCTTTTATTGATCAAGACCAAAGGGTTAACTGAATAGGATAGAAAAGTTTGTTATGCAGGTTATGAGTGAATGACTTTGGAAATGAGGACATTTGAAGGATAAGCAAGATCATGATAGGATGTCATGGATGGAAGAATTATGCATGACGCCTATTTACCATGTTTTCATCATGGTACTTGTCCAAGGTGCCACAAGAAGTGGTTTTCACCATAGGACATATTTATTTTTCTTTACTTTTGCTACCAAGGCATCTGTTTCCAGGTTTTCACCAAGGCACATTTTTTTTCCTTTTTTCTTTTTTCCTTTTTTTTTGGATTTTTAGAGTTTTTGGAAAGAATTCAAACCTTTCTCAAGTTAGATAGCACTCCTATAACATAAGCTATGCTAAGCCAAGGCCATAGAAAGGTACGCTCAAAGATGCTGATAAGGTAATGGAGGGAGATAGTAGAAAAGATATATGGAGGACAAGGTTTAGGCTATGGATAAGATAAATGGGATGGAAGGATAATAGGTGGAGGATAGAAGGTGGAGTGGATAGGGTAATGAAAGGGATGTGCAAGGGGAGAAGAAAAAGTGGGCAAGATCAACATTGACACACACCTTGAAGGGTAGTGGAATGATGGAGGAGATATGGATGAAATAGCTTGAAGCTTAGATATATGAGGTGGCAGAGCCATTGTGGAGAGAGGTGGAGTAGAAGGTTTTGAAATCTTTTTAGGAATATGTTGGGAAGAAGATGGAGTGGAAGTCTTTGGAAGCTTAAATGTCAACTTTAATTTATTTTCAATATTCAAGTCCTTCAAAAGAGACTTGGGAATCCATATATCTTTTGATTTTTCATTAGATGCTTTGGAATGCATTTATTCAATAACAGAGTTAAGAACCCATACTTTCTTTGGTTGAGCTCTTTGAATAGTGGACCTTTGTGGTCTCTTTTTTGTTTTTTTATTCTTGACATTCACATGTCGATTAGAGGAGACATAGTGAAATTTTGAGGATGGATTCATGCAGTTGTGTTTGAGTTGATCATCCAAATTACTTTCAAAGGACTTGGGATTTATGGATGAATGAGGCCAATATGACTGGTTTAGATGGAAAGGTGGATGTGAAGAGTTCAAGTATGTGTATCTTTGTTGATCTTGGGGTAGGGTAGAAGGAATGTATAATGAGCTAAGAGTGGAAGTAGGAGATGGAGGAACATAAGGTCCCAAAATAGACGGAAGGTTTGAAGGCTTTAGCTTAGATGGATAAGGACCAAGAATAGATTTAGGAGATACAAATGGATAGTGGATAGGGATATCATCATCCTTAGAGTGAGCAACATGACCTAGGCCATTAATAGACTCATTAATAACTTTAATAGGAGCAACACCTTTAATAGGAGAACTTAAAGCTTGAGTATAATTTGGAAGTGGATGTGAAGAAGTAGAATAAGATGGGATACTTTGATCTTGATAAGGATTTTCAAATAGCATAGGAAAAGTATATTTCTCATGATCTTCAATAATATTATTAGGGATGGTGGAAGGTGTAGACACCTAAAAGCCTTTAGAAAATAAAGTATTTTTATTTTCTGAAAAATTCCTAATGACATCATCATTTATTAATTAATTAATTTATTTATTTTTATGCCATTAAATCCCTTTATCTTAATTAAAAATATTTAATTAAGGAATCCCTCCCAAAAATGTTTAAATCTTATTTAAACATTATTTCCTTATTTATTAATTATTTAATTAATAAATTGACCAAGAAACCCAAAATAAATAATTTTTTTATTTTTTGCCCAAAACATGGCCAATTTCCTTAAGACCACTAACCTCTTCCAAAATCTTCTAATCCTTCTTTAATTTTGATTAAAGGCTAATCCCATCATTTCCTACCCCTAATCCCAACTCAAAATATTTAATTAAGATTAAATATTAATCCTCATGTTTATTAAATATTTTTTAATAAATATCTCCTCAACCCAAACCCTTGAAATAAATAAAACTTTATTTATTTTCTAAAATCTAATTTATCCTCATCCTAAGAAGTTCTAGACTCTTCTAGAAAGTCTTCATCCTCATCCTAGGAAATTCTAGACTATTCTAGAAAGTCTTTATCCTCATCCAAAGTCTAGACTCTTCTAGAAGATGTCTTTAAACCTAATCCTAATCCCCTCCTAACCTTGTCACATTCCCTAAACATGGGTTAAAACTTACTAACCCAAGCCAAAGTTAAAAAATATCTCCTCCTTCACCCACCCTCATTAAATGCCATCCACTTTCCTATCCTTAAGCTAATCCTAAACCATCCTAATCCATCCTCTAATCATTTGCACAATCCTAAGCAAGCTTAAAACCTTCCTAATCAAGCCCAAGTCGAAATTCCTCTCATCTCCTTCAAAATATTCCAACCATAAACTTTATGAAGCCCACTAGGCCATAATTGACTCTTCCAAGCCCTTTTATTGCTCTTACAAGCCATTATGAGGGTCTTTATGAAGATTTTATCCCTTGAGCCTCCTTTGTTGACTCATCCTTCCCCTTTCCTCCATCCTCTCACCCTGTGACATGTGTCACTCCCTGATTGGCTATAAGGAAGCACAATCCATGTGCTCTCCTCTCATGCAATTTGAGCCCTCCATGAGCTTTTTCTCATCCTTGCATCTTAGCCCTCAATCCCTCAAGCCTCTTGCCTATAAATTGGATCCTTCCCCTTTGAAAAATAACACAATCCATGAAGTAAAGTCATAATGCCATTTTAAGAAGCCATTTTACATCAAAACCATACACTCACACACAAATTCCAACTCCATTTGAAGCCCTTTTTGAAGCATAAAGCTTGAGCATACATCTTATCTATTTAGACAAAGCTACTCAACAAGAGAGCTTCTCATTGAGAGAGCCCATTAATGGCTCATTATTCTCAATTGAGAGCTCATCTTAGTCTATCTTGAAGTTTATGAATTTTGTTTAGTTTGTAGAAGCTTTATTTAAATTTGGTTTTTATTAGCATACTAACATTGCTCATATACAGAAGCAATATCATGATCTTGCCTAGTAGAGGGGTATGATATGGGAGATGGAGGACTACATGGTTCTTGAGATGGAGGGATGAAATCTTGAGGGATATGTGAGGGTTCTTGATCTTCATCTTTAGATTTTTTTAAATCCTCTTGACATGGATCCACTTCTAAGGAAAAGGTAGGATGCAGAGTTTGCATGATAGGCTCTTGAAGAGATAGTGAAGTGCTAGTTGGAGTGGGAATAATGGGAGTAGCAATGAATGAAGGTTTTGGATCTTTAGTTTGAGTATTATGGGAGAGGCTTGTAGCCAAGTCAAGATTAGCTTGGGTTTCTTTTAGAGGCAACCCTTCAAGGTACACATAGTCAATAGAAAAAGAATTAGGTGCTTTGTTTGGTGGAGGTATGTTGGAAAGCTTAGATGCTTTAGAAGGTGATGGCATGTTGGCAAAAGTAGAAGTTGAATTTGAACCATTGCTAGACATGGTTTCATGATGTTGATCCTTCTTGAGAGTAGAATCTCTAGTAGCTAAGAGCTTATACTTTTGAATTCTTCCATTATCAAGAGATCTTGGATCTTTTTTTTTCAGCTCCTTACAATGTGGAGTTTTATGTAAATTATGTCTAAGATAAGCACAATAGTTACTCATAAAGGAAACTCCCACCAAAGTGACCTTAGGTAACACAATGAGTTTGTTTTGAAGAAGTTCTTCCAATGTTGATTCATAAGATCTTCCCAAAGGGGTGAAATCATGCTTTGGTTTAGGTTCCCAAAGTTTTTCTTCAAAAATATTTCTAGATTTCTTGGGTGTTTGTGAAGTGTTCTCAGATATCTTGGATTCAAGATCACAAGAACTTGATTTTTGGTTATCATAGGAGGAAGGAAAAAATTCTCTCAAGGAGAATTTGTTCGATGATGTGTTTTCCTCTTCTTTTAGTCTTTGAAGTTGAGCACTTATTGATTGGATTTGTTGCTTCATGTTTGCAATAAGTAGTTTTTCTTCCTCACTAGGAATATTGGATTTAGCGCATTTGTTGTTAGCCATTTTGATGTACTATGTTTCAAGTAGTGATAGCCAAGTTTTAGAACATAAGTCAAGTTGCCACAGTCATAGACAATGAAAAAAGAAAAAGCTTAAACAAGGACTACACTAAGACTGAGTCTCAAAAAGAACAAGATAATAGTAAGAATGTTGTTCACTAAGGAAAAAATGGTCTGATTTAAAGGCTAGAACAACTAGAGATTATGACCAATGTGACACAAAGTATGACAAGCATTAAGACAAGGACCAAAAATTACTTATGAGACAAGACTAGTGAAGGTGCAAGACACAAGTCTTCAGCTAAGAAAAGTGTCGCTGTTTCAGGATTGTTTGCAGACAGAGAGCAATAAAAGGACACAAAAAAAGATAACGTGTAGGCCGCATATAGCTAAAATAGACCCAAATTGGTAATGCTGACACAAAGTCTTGTGCGAGAAACTTTTATAAGCTACACGAAGAAGTGCAGGAAATGACCAATTTTAACAAGTTTTTGGCAATATTTCAGTAGAGTTTTGTGCCAAAATCTACAATGGTCCCACGGGACAAGATCTCAAATTTGGTGAGAAAATAGAATAGCAAGTCCCTAAAGTTAATCGTCACGTGAGTGTAGTGAAAAGTTGAATTGTTTTGATAGTTTCAGTTTAATAGGTAGAATGTTTTGACAAATTTTGATCATTTCAGTAACTAGCAGATAAAAAGGCATGTAGAACAACAAGCAAGTGATTTCAAGCATGTCTGAAAACAATGAGCAAGGGCAAAAGCAACCTTGCGCATGAACAATCAAGTGACTTAGTTTGTGCTAATCCCTAGGAGAGCTATTTGTGTATGTTTTCAAAGAGTTTTGCAATCATTGCACACATTCCTAAAAAGTGAAAAGTTTGGCCTCTCTAAGGTTTTTAGTAATGTTTTGACTCTGCAACTTTTATGACTCACTGGGGTGACCTCCAATCTCGGCACACCGAGGTTTCAACACAGTTTGAGAACTTAATCTTTAAGAGCTGTTGGGAAGATCTGACAACCCACAATGAACCACACCCATGGATATTTCTTCCACAAGGACATTTATATAGCGGTTGTCACTACCACGTCAAAAATGGCTATTACCGCTCGAGGTTCCGTCCACATAGTTTGCCCTATAGAGGGATTGTTTGCTACGGTTAACCCTCTCTAAAGGTGACCGACTCACAATAGTGTACCACAAGGGGACTTAGCTTCCAGATCCAAGGTTTTGACACCTTTACACTTTCAACCCAATCAAAGCAAGCAGATTAATCCGACATGCTAAACTAAGATTATCTCTTAAAGATCTATGATGTCAACTTCCAGTGATCTATCAACCTCTCAGGGGAAAGGATGCCTCAAACAACAAGTTGAAGACTCATTAATGTGCAAGATGCTCAAAGTATCCTCCCCACCTACAAGGAATCCGTCATAGAGAGGAGTTTCCCTAGGAATCCACTCTCTCAAGATCCACGAATAGTGTTCATGGGGCCTAATTACTATGTGTGTACAGATGTCAATTCCTGAAATCTATCCAAAAGTAGTCAAAGAGCACAAGGTGGTACACTTAATGCTTTAACTAATGCGAGGTGAGTCCAAAGATGTGGAACATTTAACCCCTCACACAAGCCAAAACGAGTCCACAACTTGGAAACTAGTGAGTTCTAGAAAGCACAAAAGGGTTTCCTTGTGGAGCATTTAACGCTTCTTTCCTGTAGACCCCTCCCCTTTAACATGGTGTGGATCTTGCAACCACAGGGTGAAATGAGGGGCCAACAGATTTAACGAGTCCAATAACTCAAAATAGCTATCTAAATCTATCACTAGTACCTAAGCCTGCTAAATGAATACTCACCCTAGTATCATAATATGCATGTGTTGTAAAATGAAAACATAGAAGGAAAAAAACAAAAGCTTGACACGAGAGATGTTTGTTTTAGATCCAAATGAAGTGTTATCAGCTGAGGAAGGTTACCTGGTGATCCTCGCAACATGCTTAGTAGATTTTACCTGATTTTTAACAATTCTTGTGCTATTTTTGAAGCTAGCAAAAGCGAAATGTATTTTTATTTTTATTTTTCTTTCTTTTATCATATTTGGATGGCCTTTCTTTCTTCCTTGCTATTTTTCAAAAACCTACAGTAAAAATTATTGATTAAAATTCCAAGATTTGCATCATTAGTTAATAATTTTTTTTATGAAAACACATTAAAAAATTATTAAAAATAAAATTATGATCCAAAAAATCTAAAATTTTTACTATAGTTTACAGAAATCCTCCCAAACATTCAATAAAATTTTCGGATTGAAGTTCTTTGATTTATGTCAAGAATTAATTTTTTTTATGAAAATACATAAAAAAATTATAAAAAAGCTTTTTTTGCTCAAAAAAACCCAATTTGTTTACTATGATCTCTTGAAATCTTCCCATATTTTTAATATAATTTTCAAATTAAAATTCAATGATTTGGGTTACGAAATAATTTTTTTCATGAAAATATATTAAAAAAATTACTAAAAATTCATTTTTGATCAAATAAATCCGAAAATTTTACTGTGAACTGAGGATTGCATGCCAAATATGCAATAAAAGTTTTAGATTGAAATAATGAATCGTTTGGAGGATATGATCAAATCTTTCAAGAACCCCAAGATTTTTTTGCCTGCACAAGGGTTAGCCTTAAAAGCTAAAATAAGAACCTAAAAAAAAAACTTGATTAGAACCATTAAGTTGCTGCAAAAAAAATAAAAAATCAAAAAAATAGACTGAAGATAAAATGCAAGAAAAGAAGATGGAGCTAGAAACTTGGTTCAGGGCCCACGGTGGGCACAAAAAATGTATGCGTGAATATGCGGCCTCTGCTAACACACACACTTCAACACGGTCTTTATTTGCGGATTCATCCTGAAATGAACATTAGATTGTTCATCTGAAAATCAGCCGGCAAGGCGACTTGTTGCCTTCTATCTAAAGGGATTTTGCTTGTTAGATATCCTCAGATTTGAGGTGTTAAGCAACTAGACCCTCTAAAAATGAAGGATTTAAGAAATGAAATTAATCTATATGATTATGTAGATTAATCTAGAATGAGAAATGCATTCTAATCTAAGAACAAGTAAAGGGAAACTAGATTAATCATATGCATATTATGCTAAATGAAATTAAGCTAAGGATGCAAATATATGTAAAATATGAGCAAATGTGAGCAAATGTGAATATGAATTCCAGTAGCAATTTGATGCAAATTCCAAATTCATCTTCTCCCAAAATGAAGAGATGAGGGTCTCTTAAATAGGCTTTTCTGTAATCCATCAATGGTTGAAATCGATTTCAATCAACGGTTAGGATTAAAGGTGAAGTTCAGTCATAAAGGAAGATTCCCAAATTAAAGGGAGTTAACTGATTTAATTTGAGTAGAATAAGGAGTTAACTAATTTAATTTGAGTAGAATAAGGAGTTAACTAATTTAATTTGAGTAGAATAAGGAGTTAATTGATTTAATTCCTTTTTGATGAACAGTGAACTGAGAATTTCCCTTTTTGAACTGAAGAAGGATTTTGGAGAGATATTTAATTTAATAAAATGAGATATGCTCTCATAAATATATTTCCTATTTAATTAAATAATTTCATTTAATTAATTAGAGACACTTTCTTATTTAATTCAATAACTATATTTAATTAATTAGGAATTACTCCTATTTAATTAAATAACTTTTTTTAATTAATTAAAGAATAACCTTCCATTTAATTAAATAATTTTCTTTAATTAATTAGAAATACCTTTCCCATTTAATTAAATAATTACATTTAATTAATCAAGATAGGCGTATTTATTAAATTAAATAAATTTAATCCCATAGTACATTAGTCTTAGGAGATAATTTAATTTAATAAAGTATAAATACTTTTAAATTAAATTATAATTAAATCAAGTAGATTTAATGTGACTAATATGAGTATGTACTATAGGAATTAAATAAGAAATGTGATGAATGCAAATTAGGGTCTTCTGCATCTGACAATTAAGTGAAGTAGTGAGTTAGATCAAGAATGTGTCTAATGAAATAAGACTTTAGCAATGATCAAAATAGACTAGAATTGGTATCATGGCAATGAGCCAATTTTGGGGTATTACACTATATGCATAATTAATTAGATTTTTTGATCCCAATACCAACTATCATTTCCCTAATATGATTTGGAACACTTGGTCTAATTTTGAGTTGGTTTAGATATGATTTTTAAGAGGCTTGATCATGCCATGATCATGACACAATCTTTTTATCCTTTTTCTAAAGATAGGAAATTACTTTTCATCCCCTTGATTAATGTGACCTTGTCAGACCATTTTCCTATTACTCTTCCATTCTATGACATGGACTCAAATGCCCACTTTTCTATGCTTCATCACCACAACCCATTGGCCCATATACAACATGTTTGAAATTTAGAGCCTCATTCCTATCAATATATTAGGTGATGTCAATGGTGGAATGATGACATAACTCATGCTACAAGCTTTCTGCATAATTATGACAAACAACTTTCTATGTAGAAAAGGAGATCCTATGATGCTTCTATCAAGGATCTTGGTTTTTCCACTAAAGCCTTGGCATTAATTTGTTTAATACGAATTTGCAAGTTTGATATTCCTAACTTTGACACTAGAAGAAAATCACAAACACTTACATTGGCAAAGGTGCTCAGATCAAAGCCTGTCTCCATTGGCTTTAGGTTGGTGCTAAGGCTTCTAAAGAATTTTCTCATGGCTTTGAGAGCTAAACATACCTTGGTTAGGATCAAATAGATTAAAGATGACCAGGTTGTTCTCTTCAAACTTCCTAACATCCTCCAAGATTATGTCTCACATTATTAGCAAGTGTTCACTATGTAGCGAAATTCACCTACTAGAGATTAAGCCTTGAAAGATTGCCTTATTTTGGTCCCTTCTCAGCTTGCTCTTGAACAAAATATTTTCTATGAGCAAAATGATCACTTTTTAGGACCTTAAAGAAGCTATTTTTTCCATGGATGATGACAGAACTCCAAGATGCATGGATTTCCATGTGAATTTTACAAATCTTTGTGGGACCCTATTGGTCATGACTTCCATATGGTCTATCTTGAGGTTTTTCATTCTCAATCCTTGGGAGAGATTATCGATAAAGGTAATATAAAATTATCCCAAAGGTGGGAGATCCTAAGGATATTTGTAATAGGAGACCCATAACTTTTTTTAATTTCTCCTATAAGATGATTTTTGAGGTTCTTATCATTAAAATTCATTGTTTAAGTTGATGAAAGATCAACCTACACCTCCCAAGAATCACCTGCATGCAAACACCTATCACATAAAAAGAGAAGCAAAAGCTATGGAGGTTGGAATTCCTAGATCCATAGATGAGATATTTTTGATGAGTAAATAGAGAAATTGCTATTATCAAAAGTGAATTAATGAATTATTACAAAAAGATCAATCCTTATAAAGGAGATCAAAACCCTAAAAGGTGAAACCTAGGTTGCATGATAATAATTAATAAAAGAATTAATTATTATATGCCCAAAGTTTAGCTAGATAATAAGTGACTTAACAATTAAATCAATATGATTTAATTAATAAGAATTTTTTTTATTACTCTAACACCTCCCCTTAACACAAACTTAGGAAGTAGTTAAAAATCTTGATTTGCATGCTGAAAAAACTCAATTTTTGTGTTAAAAAAGCTTGAATCGCATGTCAAAAAATCTTGATTTGTGTGCTGAAAAATCTCATTTTTTCATTCCAAAAAATCTCAATTTCCATGCCAAAAATCTTGTTTTTGTGTTAAAAAAGCATCAGATCATCACCTCGAGAAATGTACACAATCTGGGAGCATTATTTTTTGCCTCAAATTGCAACTGTGTCTAAATTGGGAAAATTTGATATGAAAAAAAGGTTTTAAACTCAATGGCGAGGTCTGTTTGGGCTCAAAGACTGAAAAAAGGTGACCCCCAGATCCAGTACAAAACAACACTGAAAAATGAACCCTCTAAAAGAAAAAAAAAAATTTTAAATCCAAGCCAAATCTTTCATAAATAGAACTGGGGCATGAAGATCTAGAGCTCTGATACTGTGTTGAAGCTGATGAAAGATCAACCCCATAGCTCATCAACAATGTGTCATCTATGGATCTTTTTGGTAGTGGGCCAACATCCCTCACATGGTTTAATTGCCTCCTATAGTTCTATAAGACTATTGGTTGTATTAGTCATTAATAGGTCAATTTTTTGGTGCAACAACAACCCAATCCTTTCTAACAATTGGTATTAGATCTTGGTTACAGGTTCAAATCTTGTAATCTAGAATGAGTGACACTAGGAGGGGGGTTGTTGGCAGTGGGCCAACATCCCTCACAAGGGTTGGGACATGGTTTAATTGTCTCCCATGGTTCTATAAGACTATTGGTTGTATCAGACATTGATAGGTCAATCTTTTGGTATAATGACAACCCTATCCTTTTTAATAGATTTGAGATTTTGAGCCTCCATAGCTTTTTCTTCTCTCTTTCTATGATAGATGTTTGCATACAAGTGATTCTTGGGAGCTGTGGGTTGATCTTTCATCAACTTTAACATTCATCATATCTCGCCTTTACTAGTTCACCCTAAGAAGACTAGATTTATCAAATCTCACTATATTTTGGATAATATAATTGCAGTATGGGAAGGCGTAAAATGGGCCAAGAAGTCCAAACAATATGTTATCTTTCTCAAGATTGATTTTGCTAAAACTTATGATCACATTGAGTGGCTTTTCATTTTAGCCATGCTTCAATCTCTTGGCTTTGGTCTCACATTTATCTAGTTAATTCAGATGCTCTTTAGGGATGCCTCTACTTGCATTATCATTAATGGTTGCCAGTCCCAAGATTTTTTTTTAGGTCCATTGGCCAAGGATTTCCCTCAGTTTTTTCTTTATATATTCTTGTAGTCGAAGGGTTTGAATACTTTCTAGTTAATTCTATATCTATATACAATGTCAAACGTATTTACCTGCCTTAGTCACATGCCCATCTTGTCAATGGGCATTTTTCTAGATGACTCTTTTCTCACGCTTATTGAAGATAATGATAATGTTAAAGGAACTCTTTAGTGGTTGGATGCCTTTTATGTTTCTTCTATGTTGACTAATAAATGGCCTAAAACCCAATTTTATAAACAATCCTTTCTCTCAACTCCACCATGGCCTTTGCAATTTGGGTAAAAATGGATCTAGCATGGGGAAATATTTTGCTTCTTAGGCATTACAATTTTCTTTTAAACCTCCCCAATGGACCTTTTAAATAATCTAAGCCTATAGAAAAATTTAGGATTCTTTGTGTCGGGCCTTTTCCAAGCTTTCATATATTAAGCTATGATCAACTCCTTAGAGATTTTCTCTAGGATTTTGGGGTCATCGTGGCTTTCACAAAGTTACTTTGGAATTTCATTTCCTTCCCAAGGAATCAAGAGTCTTGGCCTCTTGTCTACCCAAAAATGAGGACTAGCTTTATGTGCCAAGTGGGTCATGCCTTAACTGGTGATAAGGTTTGGAAAATCCTTGTTCAAAAAAATCTCTCGTGGTCACCTATCTTTTATGTTGAAGGATTCCCTCTTGCCAAAATTCAAGGGGTCAGTACTCTTCATTTTCACAAACAACGCATTCATACTCACAAAGATTTATTCTCAAGATCTACCACGAGTCTTCGATCAAGGGAGAACTCACAAGTCTAATTTTGTTTGTCTTGTCTAGATTAATAGACTTTTGATTAACTATTCTCTACCTCACCATAACATTTAATTTACAAGTTGAGCATTGCTTCTCTTAGTCCATGGTGGAAGGACTGGAAATGGTTTCCTTGTACTCCTCTTTCCAATTACAAGCCCAAATGGGTTAGCACTAGTTGGTTCCTCATTTACCTATGGCCACTACTCTCATCCAACATTGTCATTTGTAATCTTCCCAAAAGGCATCACATCATTAGTTCCTTGTTGTGTAGTTAGCTACCATGGAATCTAAAATTGCTCATTTTTCTTAGTGTGCGCTCTAGTAGGGCTTTCTCTTGGGTTCAAGGCTCACACATTTGAGGGTTCCTAATCCCAAATTCTCTTTTTGTGGTAAGCCATTTTTAAAAGAGAGCTGAACATTTCTAGAGTTGGATTTGTAATTTTTTCAAGCCTTTGAAACCAATGTTTATTTTCTTGGCATGTGGCTTTGCTAGGAAATTCTCCAAATTTCCCTAGAAGTTCTCCTAGATTTTGCATATTTTTAGGATGAATATTTCTTTTTACATTTTGGAAAGATATAAATGTAGTTCTTTTCGCTCACATCTATCTAGATATCGATATTTCAATGTACACTAAAGCATGTATTTGTAATAATGCTTTTATGAAAATATAAGTAAAAGAAAATAAGTTGGCTCTAGAGGTGGCCAAACTTTGGAAATGTCCCATGTATGCTTTCTCTAGAGTATTTCCAACATCTACTTCTTGTGACCACACTCCACCTTGTGGAATTTCTTGTGGTCACAACTCCTCTATCCATCATTATTAGAACCTAAGGTTTGAGGCCCCTTATTTCTCTTCTAATAGAGGTCAGAATGGGTGATAATGAAACTCCACCTCTCCTCCTCGGTGTGGATCTAGTTGGTCTTTTCTTGTTCCCACTACTTCTACCTCTAGGTGGCCTTCTACCACCAATAATAAATGGTTTCCTCATCTAGTACTAACCATTTTGCCTCCCATGAGGGAGGAAGATGAAAAATAAAAAGATGATTATGGTTTTTCTATCCAAAACCATCCATGAAACTCGATTGATGTACAATGTTCTAATATTCGCAAAGATCCATCTCCCTTGGTTAACACTTCTCTTGCATCCTGAGGATGTTTATAGTATTTTTTTAATAACTAGTTAGTTGTTCTTGAGCATATTAATTGCATTTTCATTTTAGTAATTAGTTTAGATTTAATTTCAGTAGATTATATCAATTAATAGTTATTGTTAAACTTGTTCGAATAGAAAAGCAATGTACATTTTAATTTCAATTTTAAAAACTTTTTTTTTTTGAATTCTATGTCATGTAAATATGGAATATAAATTAGTTAGTCTAATGATGAAATTAGTTAGTAGAAAATCCTATTGTTACATATGGTATCAGAGCGTTGGGTTCAACACTAAACCTAGGGCACATCACCTTCCTAAAATTTACTAAAAATTGAAAAAAAAAAAAATATAGGATGCTTGTACGTAGAACACCTTGCAAGAAAACATGTCATCCTATTTTTCCTTACCTCATCAAGAATATGACTAAGTACAATTATTCTTGTTGTTCTGAGCCTTAAGATGGTGAAACAATTTGTCAATCCATTCAACATATGAAGAAGGAAAGAATTCGATGGACTCCTGCCAAAAAGGAAGCATATAAGCATAAACTAATTTTGGAGTTGAACGCTCAGTAGAACAATCCCCTCCTCCATTTTCATAGATCACGGATGGTACGAGACATGTACCAAGTAGAACTAGAAGCTGTAAAACAAAAACAAAAACAAAAATTTTATGGATGTAAAAATACCTCAATAGAGGAATTTTGTAAATAAATATTGCTTTGTTGAGCAATGGAAATGAAAATTTTTCTTTGTTGAGCACTGAATCTAGCCTTGTAAATAAAGATTGCTTTATTGAGCAATGGAAATGAAATATTGCTTTGTTGAGCAATGGATATAATCTTGTAAATCAAATTTTTCTTAGTTGAGCAATGAAAATAAATCTTGTTATTGGCAAAGAATGGGAAATTTTGAACAATAGAAGTGAAAATTTTCTTTTGAGCAATGAAAAACTAAAACTATAAATTTAACTATGTAAACTAGCAGGTGAAAGACCTGAAACACAACATGAGTAACAATGAGAATGCAGAAAATTGAGAGATAGATTGTGAGAATCATCAATCTTCTAACTAATTACTACTTCAAATTATACAAGAAACACAACTAAAACTAGAACCTATGGAGAGAATAATGAGCAAGATGGCAGACTAGATGGGGCAACATCATGAGGAAATGCAAGACACACCTAGAGCTGAGATAGAAGTCTCAAGCCATAATAAAACCTCCTCCCTAAAACAAGATGATAAACAAAAGAAAAAGGAGATCATGGCTGACTTGGTAGCATATATTAAGAAAATTAAACCCCCTAAGTTCTCTGGTACTGAGTCAGGAGAAGAAGCTGAGGCATGGTTGACAGAGATGGAAAAATACTTCAAGATCTAAAACTTTTTAGAAATCTCAAAGGTAGTTTGGGGTATATATCAATTCATTGGAGAAGCAACAACTTGGTGGAGAAATACCAAGGTGGAACTAAATATTAGATCCATTGACATTACATGGGAAAAATTTGTAAACATATTTAGAACATGATGGCTGCCTCAAACTTTCTTTGACCAAAAACTAATTGAATTTTAGAATTTGAAACAAGGGGATTTGTTAGTTCATAGATACTAGGAGAAATTTACCAGGCTACTTAAATATGTACCACCTTATCAACAAGATACCAACCTAAAGATAAGAAAGTTTATTATGGGACTGAATAATAGGATAGAGGGAACCGTAGATGTCCTTGCATCGTAAATCATGGAAGAAGCCTTGGAAAAAGCTGTTCGACAAGAACATAAGATTAAAAAGGATGATTCTATTTGGGAGAGTAAGAGAAAGACCAATTGGAATTCTGAAGGTGTTGAATCTATACCACCAAGGAAATAATTTAGGGACTTTAAGAACAATAAATTTAAAAACAAAAGCAGTGGAAACAAACACATTCAAGGAAATTTTCATGTGGGAAAAAGTGATAGGAATAATGAAGGAAGAGGACCATTGGGGGGTTGTTATATTTGCAAAGGGAACCACTATAGGAGACAGTGCCCTAATCTTAATCAGCCACAACACTTACCTTTTCCACAAGAACAATAGGTTTTTCAACAAAGAATTCATGTAGCCTAGGATAATAGACAGGTGGAGCAACAAATAGGTCCCTTCGATACACCGGGTAAGATTTATGGAAACCTTGTAACTATACTCATTGATATCAGAGCAACTAAATGTTTTATTTCACCTACACTAGTAAGTAGATTTCCAAAAAGAACTAGTTTTATGGCAAACCCATAGATGGTCAAATATATAAACTAGTTAAGGGCCAAGGTAGAGCAATGCCTATTTGAAGCTTAGGTTGATTTTCCAAACTTCTCTATAGAACTGAATTTATATGTAGCTCCATTGGGATCTTATGAAATTATCATTGGAATAAACTGGCTTAGTGAACATAAGGCTAAGGTAGATTGCCTAGCCAAAATCGTCAATTATGTGGATGATAGAGGTAGACCCACAAGTATTTTAGGAATCAAACATGAAATTAGAGCCCAACATATTTCAACAATGCAACTTAAGAGATATGGAAGCAAAGGATGTGAAATATTCGCAATAAAGGTTGAAGATACAAGAGAAACCACTTATGGGGATGGTTATATCTATGAAGATGGAGAAATTAAGAAAAAACTAAAAGAATCATTTGAAGAAAAATATCCCTATTTGAATAACTATCAAGATGTATTTCCTGAGGAACCCCCTGGTTTACCCCCTTCCTAGAAATTTGATTTTACTATAGACTTAATACCAGGAGCAAAACCTATATCTAGAGCCTCATATAGGATGACCACCACAGAGCTAATGGAATTGCAAATTCAATTATAGAATATGTTGGATAAGAAGATGATTTGACCTAGCGTCTCACCATGGGGAGCTCTTGTGTTATTTGTAAGAAAGAAGGATGGAACCATGAGACTGTGCATAGACTATACAATGCTTAATAAAGTCACTATCAAAAATTGATACCCATTACCCATGATAGATGATCTCTTTGATCAAATGAAGGGTGCAACTATGTTTTCAAAAATTGACTTAAGATTAGGTTACCATTAACTATGAATTAAGGAAGAAGACATACACAAAACTTCTTTCAGAACTAGGTCTAGACATTATGAGTTCACAGTGCTACCATTTGGGTTAACTAATGCCCCTGCAGCCTTCATGAACCTAATGAACAATATATTTCACAATTGATTGGACAAATTTGTGCTGGTATTTATAGACGATATTCTTATATACTCTAAAAATGAAGAAAACATCAGAGACATTTAGAGATAGTATTACAGAGACTTAGAGAACATAAGTTATATGAGAAATTATCAAAGTGTACTTTTTGCGAGAAAGAAATACAATACCTAGGGCATATAATTTCAGCACAAGGCATAGCAGTAGATCCATCTAAGATTAAAGTAATTAAGGAATAACCTATACCTAGAAACGTATCTAAAGTCAGTAGTTTCATGGGGTTAGCTGGATTTTACAGGAAATTTTTCAAGAACTTCTCAAGAATAGCTTATCCCATCACATCACTTCAGAGAAAGGGGAAGAAATTTGTTTGGATAGAAAATTGTCAATCAACTTTTGAATTTATACAAGAAAAATTGACTACTGCACCTATTTTAAGGGTACCTGATCCACAGAAACCATTTGTGGTAATCATTGATGCTTTAGGTGAAGGATTAGGGGGTGTGTTAATGCAAGAAGAACAAGTCATTGTCTATGAGTCTAGGAAGTTGAAAAATTACAAGCAAAATTATGTAGCACAAGATCTAGAATTAGTAGCCATAGTCCATGCTTTGCAAATGTGGAGACATTATCTAATTGGGAAACCTTTTGAACTTCAATCCAATCACCAAAGCTTAAAATATATTTTCACTCAACAAAATTTGAATGCAAGATAGAGGAGATGGTTAGAATTTTTGGTAGATTATGAGTTTGACATAAGTTACATCAAGGGGAAAGAGAATAAGGTGGATGATGCATTAAGTCAAAGAAGACATATTTCAAAAATGACTAAGGTAAAATTTCAGTTGAGGGATCAAATCTTACAACATTTAGAGCATGACAAATTTTATGAAGAAATCAAAATGGCACTTATTATAGATCTACAAGACCCCAAATATTTATATTTTAATTTAGAAGATGATGAATTGTTGAGATATCACCACATAATTTATGTACCCAATCGTACAAAGCTGTGAAGATTAGTTTTAGGAGAGTATCGTTTAGCCCCATATTCAGGACATCTAGGGGTAACAAAAAAATTTATCTGACATAAAACCCTTATACTTTTGGAAGGGAATGAAAAGAGAGATAATTGAATATGTAGCAAGTTTTTTAGAATGTCAGAGAGTGAAAGCAAAACATAGATACCTAGCAGGATTGTTGCATCCAAATGAGGTACCTGAATGGAAGTGGCAAGTAATATCCATGGAATTTTTACAAGGTTACTAATAAATGGCCTAAAACCCAATTTTATAAACAATGCTTTCTCTCAACTCCACCATGGCCTTTGCAATTTGGGTAGAAATGGATCTAGCATGGGGAAATATTTTGCTTATTATGCATTACAATTTTCTTTTAAACCTCCCCAATGGACCTTTTAAATAATCTAAGCCTATAGAAAAAGTTAGGATTGTTTGTGTCGGGCCCTTTCCAAGCTTTCATATATTAAGCTATGATCAACTCCTTAGAGATTTTCTCTAGGATTTTGGGGTCATCATGGCTTTCACAAAGTTACTTGGGAATTTCATTGCCTTCCCAAGGAATCAAGAGTCTTGGCCTCTTGTCTACCCAAAAATTAGGACTAGCTTTATGTACCAAGTGGGTCATGCCTTAACTGGCAATCAGGCTTGGATAATCCTTCTTCACCATTATATTTATATAGGATTTTCACCAAATAGGCCTACCTATAAGGGGATTAGCTTTCAAATCCTTCTTTTTATGAAAGAGACAATTCAAAGACAAGGTACTTTTTCATTAGAAGTATTTGGAGATCCTAGGAGGCCAACAAGACTTGGCTTTATTGGGTTGGTGATGGCTTTTGTGATGAGCTTTCCATGAATCAAAAAAATCTCTCATGGTCACCTATCTTTTATGTTGAAGGATTCCCTCTTGCCAAAATTCAAGGGGTCGGTACTCTTCATTCTTGCAAACAAGGCATTCATACTCACAAAGATTTATTCTCAAGATCTACCACGAGTCTTCGATCAAGGGAGAAATCACAAGTCTAATTTTTTTTGTCTTGTTTAGATTAATAGACTTTTAACTAACTGGTCTCTACCTCACCATAACATTTAATTCACAAGTTGAGCATTGCTTCTCTTAAACCATGTTGGAAGGACTAGAAATGGTTTCCTTATACTCCTCTTTTCAATTACAAGGCCAAATGGGTTAGCACTGGTTGGTTCCTCATTTACCTATGGCCACTACTCTCATCCAACATTGTCATTTGTAATCTTCCCAAAAGGAATCACATCATTAGTTCTTTGTTGTGTGGTTAGCTACCATGGAACCTAAAATTGCTCATTTTTCTTAGTGTGTGCTCTAGTAGGGCTTTCTCTTGGGTTTGAGGCTCACACATTTGAGGATCCTGATCCCAAATTCTCTTTTTTTGGTAAGCCTATGACCTTCCCATACATTTTTTGGTTTTTAAAAGAGAGCTGAACATTTCTAGAGTTGGATTTGTAACTTTTTCAAGCCTTTGAAAGCAACGTTTATTTTCTTGGCATGTGGCTTTCCTGGTAGATTCTCCAAGTTTCCCTAGAAGTTCTCTTGGATTTTGCATATTTTTAGGATGGAGATTCCTTTTTACATTGTGGAAAGATATAAATGTAGTTCTTTTCACTCATCTAGATATCAATATTTCAATTTACGCTAAAGCATGCATTTTTAATAATTTTTTTATGAAAATATAAGTGCAAGAAAATATGGTGGCTCTGGAGGTAGCCAAACTTTTAAAATGTCCCATGTATGCTTTCTCTAGAGTATTTCCAGCATCTACTTCTTGTGACCACACTCCACCTTGTGGACTTTCTTGTGGTCACAACTCCTATATCCATCATTCTTAGACCCTAAGGTTTGAGGCCCCTTATTTCTCTTCTAATAGAGGTCAAAATGGGTGACAATGAAACTCCACTCTCCTCCTCGGTGTGGATCTAGTTGGTCTTGTTTTGTTCCCACTACTTCTACCTCTAGGTGGCCTTCTACCAACAATGATAAATGGTTTCCTCATCTAGTACTGACCATTTTGTCTCCCATGATGGAGGAAGATGAAAAAGAAAAAGATGATTACGATTTTCCTATCCAAAACCATCCACGAAACTCGATTGATGTACAATGTTCTAATGTTCATAAAGATCCACCTCCCTTGGTTAACACTTCTCTTGCATCCTGAGGATGTTTATACTATTTTTCTAATAAATAAATAGTTGTATTTTCTGGCCTTCTAGCCATGTGGACATTTGTGGGGTGGGTTTGTAACCCACAACCATTTTTTGTGAACACGTACTCTTATATTATAATTTAATAAAAAATAAACTATTTGTTTTACAAAAGTAATATATTTGTATGTGAATCTAGTTTATATTTTGATTAGGTTTCTCATTTCTTATTTTGAATTGCATTTGAGACACATTACCTATTTAAGATAGTTCTTTGAGTTGTAGCTATGATATTTTTGTTTTTAAATTTTAAATCTTTCATTTATTTGACTATTTAATTAGTTATTCTTGGTGCATTTGAAGATAGTTGGTTACATATTTTAAATCAATTAAACATCAAAGATTGTATAGGAATTGATTAAGTACATTTAAACTTCAATTTATAAAACAAATAAAAGGAGTCTATCATATAAATTATTCAAAGCATATCATATTTGGTCCATACATGCTTACTTGCTTACCTTGAATACTTTGGGTCAATCAATTCTCATAATAGTACTTTGCAACTGCAGATGGAAACATCTAAATACTAAATGGGAAGAAACAAAGTTATGCAAGGTGATCATATAGGCTTCATGACCAAGTTAGAGTTTTTCTTTGCCAACAAGAACTAGAAACTCTTCTACTTTGTAGGCTCTTATTAGACCAAGAATCATATTCTTAGAGATCTTTGGAAGATAATTGAAAATAGAGTGACCACAAAATTTAATCAAACTCTTTCTATTAAAATATTTCAAAAGATTAACAATAAGTATTTTTTTTATATTTGACTTTTAAAATATTTTAAAAGATTAACAATAAGTATTTTTTATATTTGACTTACTTTTCTTTTAGGTGATGGATCTCTTAAATATTAATGACTGAGTTATTATGTAACTTAAAAATAAATTCTTACCCCAAATATAAAACCCTTCATATTTTCTCACCTTCCTTGTATTATGAAACTATAGAGATACACCTCTTACAAAAACTATTCACTAGTGTAGGCTCTAAAAGAATGTAAGAAAGGCACTATTAAATGCAAAAATTATAAATAATTCATTACAGCTCTACATAGATAAATTTATCATGTAAATGAAATATCAAATAGATTAAGAATATGAATAATGTCTTGATCAATGGGCAACTAAGTCAAACCATAAAATAGGGAGAAAACATGACTATAATTCAAGTGAAAATAGAAAACTATAAATGTACATGAGATCATGTCAATTTAGCTATAATTCCAATCAAACTATACTTTGAAAGTTTTCATAGGACTAATCATTTTGTGAAATCTTGAAGTGTGAAATAAACTAATTAGAAAAGGCTAGTAAATATAGATTTAAATATTTTTTATAACCTATAAATATTAGATTTTTGTAGAGACATTTACATCATAGAAAGGATTTAAATTTATTTTTTAAAAATTTACAAGTAATTTCTTGAAATTCTTTAAAAAACTAACAATCATTACTAAGACTTTTAAACTTAAATATGTTATCTTGTATAGTACTAAGATTACAAAACACAATCAAATGTAAGCTAGTAGATCTATGTGTACCTTAAAGAGACCAAACTTAATTATATAGAAATAGCTTACATTTATTATAGATATGTGCACCTTTATTTAAAACATTATTGACAATTATTCACATTCGAATATGTGTGTGTGTGTGTGTGTGTGTGCATATATATATGTGTGGATGTATATATATGTCTATATGTGTGTATATATGTATGTATATATGTGTGTATATATATGTATCTATCTATATTTATAGTATGTATATATATACATATATATGTATGTATGTATACATACATACATATACATATGTATATGTAAATATGTATTTATGTATGTATATACATACATACATATACATATTTATATGTACATATGTATTTATGTATGTATATACATACATAAATACATAAATACATATACATATGTATATGCATGTATGTATGTATGTACATACATATATACATACATACATATATGGTGCATCATTCCCAAACTTAAAAAAACTTCCTTTATAATGTTCTAATGTTTTAAACTTATTTTTGTCACCAAACATGTGATGTGACCAACCACTATCAATTATCCATCAATCCTTTACTCACATATGAAATAAATGCAGCTTTCTCATCTTCATCAAAATCATCTTTCATAGCAACATAAACTTCTTCATCATGATCATCAAACTCAATATCACTTTCTTCTTCAACAATGTAATGATATTTCTTACATTTACCTTGTAGTCCTTGTATCTTCTAGCATCTCTATCATCTCTTTTTCCTCTATACTTGATGTCTTTCATTTCATCCTTATCTTCCCTATCAGGAATCTTGCAACAATAATACCAACTTTGTTACATGTTAAATATATTATAGTAAGTTTACCTTTAATTCTTCCTTTACCTCATAGTAGCTTTCTAGCCATTACTGCTTCAATATCATCAAGCTCATCATCAAATGTCTCACTATCACTGTTCACATATTTTCCTTTATTGTTCTTGGACTTATGAAGAACCAGTTGTAATTTGAAAGCATATTCAATAGTAGGATGAGAGAAAGTTATCAAATTTTGAAATTTTTAAAGCACTAAGTCTACCAACTATACTCTCCAAGGTTAAATCATCACCAGGAGTACACCTTAGTTCTTGTATTGCATAAACTCAAATATCATAAATAGGAAAAAAGGTTCTTAGTACCTTGCTAATCATACTCTCATCACTGGGCTACATTCTCTCCTTCTTTCTTCTTCATATATTGGGATATATATTCTAGAAGGAGAGAATGTAGCCCAATATGATATCTCAGTACGTTGCTAATCATAGTCTCATCACTGGAGAGAATGCAACCCAATATGAAGATGAAAGGAGAGAATGTAATCCAATATGATATGAAGATGAAAAAGGGTTCTAAGTACCTTGCTAATCATAGCTTAATCAATACATTTCTAGAATTGCAGACTTGACTCTATACTATTTGGAACATGAATACATAACTATACCAATACCTATAACAACCCAATATATAGAGGAGAAATGAGAGAACAATCATGAAATGTTAGAGATTTCATTTTCCCTAAGCTAGATTGCATCATGCTAGGAAGTTTTCTTTATTGAACTTGGGTACCTCCTTTCTGTACATCTTTATCTTTAGCTTTAAGTACACTAAAAAATTTCCTTACAAGCACCATAAGCTATGATACCAATTATTAGAATGATTTTTGAATAGATGAGAGAGGGGAGTGGGGGGGGGGGGGGGGGGGCGGTGGGGTTGAATTAATTATCGTCAGGTCCAGATGTACCAATTCAATTTCTAACAACTTTAAACAACCTAGATCACTCAGTCTATATAGAAGATTAACTATAACATTAACATGAAGTTCATTGTCTTGATAGTAAAAAAATTGAAAAATGTAAAGTAACAATCAATAATACATATCAAACAACATTCACACAAGTATGATACCAAGATTTGACATGGAAACCCAATCTAGGAAAAACCACCAGTAACATGCACCAAATTTTTCACTCTTCTAAAGTGAGATTGGTTAAGAGCCAACTGTATTGAAGGTTACAATACACATTATTAGGTGTGACCATGTTAAAGGATTTAATCACCCTATTAGGAGTGGCCTTGTTAGAAGTCTTAAAAATATCCCGTTAGAATGTCACCTTGATTAAATGATTTATAAATGACTATTAGGTCAATCTTGATTAAAGGATTTTAACTAATAGAACAATTAGAAAGTAACATCCAATTGATATGATAAAATACAACTCAATTTGAAAATATATATCACAATATAGCTCATCTATTAATTCATTGATTGGCCTACATTTATAACTCCATCATTATTCTTCTCGGAAAACCCTTCAAGAAATCATACTTTTACTATGCTCTTCTCTTCTCAACCTTCTACTCAAGTTCTCCAATCAACTTAATCAACAACTACTAACCTCTTTAGGTTAATCCTTATACCTCCTTAAATAGGCATCTTCGATCTTTTTTCTCTTAAACATCATTGTTAATCTTAGGGTTAGGTATGATTCATCGAATCCTTTCATCATTTTGTTATCCTTCTCTTTTTGAGAAAATTCTCAAAACTTCTCCTTGAATCCATTCCTAGGAATGCAAAAAAATAGTTTATCATGCATTAAATGCTCTAGGTCATCAATAATTATCCTTTACATGTTGTAACCAATCCAAAAACTTAACTATGTTGGTTGGAAATCTCAATTCCTTCACAATTTGTGAAATATTGGCATTTGGTCAATACAGTGTTCCTCTTCTCAATCATTATTGTATAACTCACTCATAACTAAACTATCACTCAAATTATATTGTCTTTTATCTGTCTTTATCGATGCCTGATCAACACTATACTTTACTTGGCTTCAATTTTCACTCAGTCAACAATAGCATAACTTGACTTCTTCTATAAGTTCCTTTATGTTTTTATTTGTTACCCAGTATTAGCCTATGCATCCAGTCTTCCATTGATCATCTCTTTTAGAATTCAACTCAATTGAATTTTCCACTTAGTGCTATAAGGAAAAAACATTATCTTATCAATGTGCCAACTCATCAAGTTTGCATTATATTTTCATACAACTCAACCTTTCCACTAGGTCTTCTAGTTATCTCTTCTTTTCAAATGCTCATCATCAATCAAATGATATGTGATTCTACTAAGGTAGAAACCATCTCACCAGTAAGGTTTGGGATCAATGAAAATATAACAATTTTTCTAATTGTAGTTTGCAACACATCCTTGTTCTCCTCTATAGAAACCTCTATTTCTCTTGGCCTCTCCCTTAAGATCTTACTTATTTGATCCAGTCAAATTCTTGCTTTTTAAAATTATGGTAGGGGGATGATCTAGAATCTATCCAACTTGACATGTATAGAGAATGCTGATACATCATACCCTTAAACCTATAGATAAAGGTAAATCCACATATAATCTTGAATTGGGGTGAAACAAGTCCATCTAAAGAGAAAAAAGATATGATGCCTTCTTTCAGCCTAGTGCACATAAAAAAATTCTTTATCCTTGAATGCCATAGTAGTTTCTTGGATATTCCTTCATCTTCTTCTAGACTACCTATCTATTTCAAGATTACTGTTAATGAAAAAAATGCCTGCTTTAATCCCCACATAGTCTCCTTTAATAAACTAGCTTTACACATAAATTATCTCCTATTTTAGAACCTTGGAAATCATGATACATGCCACCAATCAGCCCATAATTTTAATTTTATATCTAGAGGATAAAATATAATTAAAATGTTTCTCTTCTAAACTGAGATTTACTTTACTATGATACATATAATCATTCTTTTTAAAGATACAATTCCACCTTTTTAGTTTAATGCTCCCACAAAAGGCCATTTGACTATTTTAAGAGGTATGGAATGTAACTGGTGCAGGAGCACCTAGGTAGGCTATGGGTAGAACTAGGGATTATTTGGTTTTTTTTGGCTTGTATTGATACTAGACACATCACTAGATCAATAAGAGGACCAACTTGGTCCTACGGTGTGGATAGATAGGTTGGAAGAGCCCTAAAATGGTGAAGTTGCCATAGTTACTTAAAAGTTGCTCATTTGGCCTAATAGAGAAATTTTGGGTTTCAAGGGATAAATAGGGAAATTAGGTGTTTAGAGGACCTTATTAGGTTTTCTCTATCTATATAAGGCCTTTTTCATGGTTTGGTAGCAAATAGAGCAATTTTGAGAAGCAAATATGTAAAATTGCAAAAATTGCTCAATTCTTGCAAAAGTTGTCATTAACAACTTTGTGCAATTTTCTTGCAAATTGAGAAAATTATTTGTGAGATATCTTCAATAAATTAAGTTAGTTTGGATAATTCATCAAAAGTCTATATAAGACCAAATCCAAATTGTTCCAAGGGTTGGAGAAAGTGGAATTTACACTATACAGACTATGCTACAACATTTTAATACATCAGTTTCTTGTTTTGTGTGTTCTTTGTTTTGTACAGATTAGATGTAGTAGTTTTTGTGTGGAAAGTGTTAGTGTTAGTTGTTTCAATGTTCTATAAGTACTTAGTTGCACATTTCATAGAGGTTTGTGTATTTAGTTTAATTGTTATTCATTTTACTAGCCTGTTGGTTTGAAAAGAGTTGTATGTGAAAAATGGAGTCTTAGGGCCACTTCCCACCATTGGATTTGTATGGTTCTTTGGGATGTGGAAATATAATCCATGTAATTCATGTTCAATAATCCTTTTCCATGGAATGCACAAAATTTGGTTATAAATTTATGCCCTAGGCAAGTGAAACCAACTTGGTTAGGGATCATAGTTCTAGAAAAGGAGCTTTGGAGTGGATTGAAAGGTTTGATTCTTCAATACAAGCACATGGTTAGTAGGTGAGTGAGGATAAGGTGTGGGATAACCCCTATCCTAAGGATAATTTTTGGTGAGGTTGGAAAACAAGTCTTTTTAGAAAACAACATTCAAACCCTTGAAACCCTTAATAATAGGCTAAAATTGTGCCTGGGTTGTATGGATAAGCTGGAAACTTAAGACCTTAAAATTATTCAAGGTCACTAAGAAGGGTATTTGGAATGAGTTTTTTGGGTACTTTTCAAGGGTGTTTTCTATATATTTAGCTTTTTATGCTTTTGGAGGGCTAATCCTTGTAGCCTTTTTCCAAGCATTTGAGTGTAATTTGACTTGTGGGTTGTAACTAGGGTTTTAGTATGGTTTTTTATGTGGAAGCTTGAAATGAGTCCAAAACCATATCAAGATGGTTATCCATCCATTTGGAGGTAAAAAAAAGAATTTCAGGTTATTGTTGTGAATGAGAAATAGAAGCAAGTGTCCTACCTTATTGGTTTGTGCCAACTGAATGATTAGGAACTATTGAATAGATTCCTAGGGAGCATAGGGAATTAGAAACCCTATCTAGGGAAAGCACTTGGCCTAAGTAGACCCCGAGATAGCTCAAGGAATGAGAATTTTTGGGTGTCACATCAAAGTGGTATGAGAGAAGGTTAAAGATTTGGGACTAGGTGGTGGATGTTTGCAACTACTGGAGAGTCAATAGGTGAAACAAATATGGTGAGTAATGAAAAACTAGCCAAAGAAGTTGATGAGAAAATAGAGAAGAACATAGTTCTTGAAAAATCCCTAGTAGAGGTGAAGGTGAAACTAGATGCATTTTCTGATGCAGCCAGGATGAAGGAAGGTCTGATTCTTCAATCCACAAATGTGGTGAGTGAGTAGGTGTGAGATAATCCCATCTTGAGGAGAATTCCTAGTGAGGTTGCAAAACAAGTCTTTTTCGCAAAAAACACTCAAACCCTTGAAATTGTTAATAATAGGCTAAAATTATGCCTAGGTTGTATGGATAAGTTGGAAACTCAAGACCTTCAAAATTTTCAAGGTCACTGAAAAGAGTTTTGGGAATGGTAATTTGATAGAGAAGTTGTATATGATGGTAGATCAAATGCCATAACTTTTAATAAGGGAGGACAGACCTTCAAAATCTAGTCTTTATTGGAAAGGGAGGAATCTCAACCGAAACTACCTAGTGTGTTATTTTGTAGTGGAAAAGAATTTGTCAAAGATCTTAGAGATGAGGAATGTCAAAGTTATGGAGTAGTGATAAAGTCTAAAGAAAAAAAAAGTGCAGCCAAGGAATCCTTACCGATTGAAGTCCAAACTATTCTTGAAAGATACAAGGACATAGTGAGTGATGGAAATCCAACTACCCTACCTCCTAGGAGGGTTATAAGTCATCAATTTGAATTTGTTATGGGTGCTTCCTTACCTAATAAAGCAACATATAAGCTCACTCTAGATCAGAACTTAGAAGTGGCAAGACAAGTCCAAGAATTGATGGATCAAGTTTGATACAAAAGAGCATAAGCCCATATACAGTCCCTATTGTGTCAACATCTATGAAAGGGGAAAAATGGAGATTATGTATGGAATCAAGAGCCATATATAGGATTAAAATCAAGTATAGGTTTCCCATACCTAGGATTTAAGATCTTATGGATTTTCTTGGAGGAGCTAAATATTTCACTATGTTAGACTTGAAGATTGGTTATCACCAGATAATGATAAAGGAGGGAGATGAGTGGAAAACATCATTTAAGACTACTGATGGTCTTTATGAATGGCTTGTAGTTCCATTTGGTCTTTCCAATGCTCCTAGCACATTCATGAGGCTCATGAATGAAGTGCTCAAGGATTTCATAGGTAGATTTGTAGTTGTATATCTAGATGATATACTTATCTTCAGCAAGACTAGAGAAGAGAATATCAAACATGTTGACGCAGTTTTGAAAAGACTTCATGAAGAGAAGCTAGCCATCAACCTTGAGAAGTGTGATTTCTTCCAACAAGAACTTGTGTGCCTAGACTTTGTGGTGTCTCAAGGAACATTAAAGATGGACAAGGAGAAAGTTTTTGTTATACTAGATTGGCCAACACCTACCACATCTATTGAGCTAAGAAGTTTCTATGGATTGTCTCAATTCTATAGGAAATTCATTACAAATTTTAGTGGTATTTGTGCACCTTTTCTTGATACTATAAAGGGGGGAGTTAAGTCTAAGTTTAAGTGGACTTTAGAAGCTAAAAATTTATTTGAAATTCTGAAGAAACAAGTATCTACTCAACCAATCCTACAATTCCCTAGTTTTGAAAAGTTGTTCACACTAGAATGTGATGCAAGTGGCTTAGTAGTAGGTGGGGATTTGAGTCAAGAAGGTAGGCCATTAGCCTTTTATAGTGAGAAAATTAATGAGGCAAAGAAGAAGTATTCATCCTATGAATTAGAGCTTTATTTTTTTCCCAAAGATTTTTTTGTGTTTATAGTTGATCAAGCTCTTAGCTACATCAACACTCAAGAGAAGTTGAGCAACAAACACTTGAAGTGGATGGAGTACTTGTAGGCCTTTACCTTCAAAATCAAGCACAAGAAGAGTAAATTAAACAATTTGGAAGATACAATAAGTAGAAGGGTCATGAGAGTCCAAGAGATTCAACTCCAAAGAATTGGGATATAGAGAGTTTTTAGAATCTTTAGAAAGAAGATGAGGAATTTGCTGAAGCCTATAAGGTATGCCATGATTTTGAGAATCATTTTCATAGATTTTTTTTAGAATATACTCTACAAAATGGATTGCTATTTAGTAGTAACTAGTAATATGTACAAGGGGTTCCATGAGAGAGAACCTAATTCATGAGAAGCATAATGGTAGTCTAATTAGAAACTTTGGTGTTTGTAAAACCTTAGAATTGGTGCAAAGGTTTTATTATTGGCCAAAGCTAGCAAGGGATATAACTAAGTATGTGGAGCAGTGCATGGTGTGCATGAAAGAAAAAGGAGGAATGAGAAATGTAGGTCTATATCATTCTTTACCAATTCCAAATAGGCCATGGGATTGTTTATGTATGGATTTTATTGTACGTTTTCCCAAAACCAAGCAAGGGTATGATAACATTTATGTTTTTGTTGATAGTTTCAACAAAATGGGACATTTCATTCAATGTAGGACAACTAATGATGCAATTAATATTTCCCAACTATTTTCTAAGGAGGATGTAAGGATCATGGACTCCCATTAAGCATTGTGTAAGATAGGGATGTTAAGTTTATGAGCCATTTTTGGAAAACCTTGTGGAGAAATCTTGGTACAAACATATCATTTGGTTCATCTTACCATCCTCAAACTCATGGTCAAACTAAAGTGGTTAATAGCACCTTAGGAAACCTTCTAAGGTGCCTAACTAAGGAATATGGTTAGGCTTCAGATGTTATCATTTCACAAGAAGAGTATGCCTATAATGATAGCAAGAATAGGACCATTGGAAAGAGTCCTTTTGAGATAGTTAATGGAATGCATCCAAGGGGTGTATGTGAATTGAGGTATCTTGGAGAAATGAATAACATAAGTGGTCAAGTTGAATACTTTGTTCAAACCAAGAAGGAGATTCAAGAGCAAGTCAAGAAGACCATCCAAGATAACACTCACAAATTAAAGGAAAAAGTGGATGAAAAGAGAAAAGATGTTCAATTTTTTGTTGGGGAATATGTAATGGTCCATTTGAATAAAGAAAGGCTTCAAAAAGGTGTGCTCACCAAGCTACAAATGAAGAGGGTAGGGCCTTGAAAAATATTGGCAAAGTATGGAACAAATGCCTATAAGGTAGAATTACTAGCAAATATAGGCATATCCCCTATTTTCAATGTTCAAGACTTGGTGGAATTAAAGGGTACATTACCTCAACCTAGTCTAGATGTTCAAGAAGACATTGAATCTGCTATAGCACCTAAGGTTAGCAAGTTGGAGGTAGAGAAGGTCTTATACTCCAGAGTGAAGAAGTATACGAGCCATAAGGTGTATATGGAGCATCCTATCCAATGGAAGTTCAAGCCAACTTTAGAGGCTACTTGGGTTGCTGAAACATAGTTCAAGAAGGTTGGAATTCCTCTGGACATATTTCCCCTAGGTATAACTAAGTTTTTTTTATGGGAGGATTATGGTGTAGGAGCACCTAGGTAGGCTATGGCTAGACCTAGAGCTTCTTTGGAGTTTTTGGCTTGTAGTGATGCTAGCCACACCACTAGATCAATAAGAGGACCAACTTTGTCCTAGGGTGTGGATAGATAAGTTGGAAGATCCCTAAAATGGTGAAGTTTCCATAGTTTCTTAAAAGTCGTGTTGGTGTAAATAAGTATTTGCTTATTACACTTTACTTAAGTTTACTTATGTTGATGCATTATTTTATTATTATTCATTATTTTATTATTTCTTAGGTGAGACACTTAGGATTTTGCGTACTCTTATGAGTTGTCATATTGACAACACTAGAGTAAGCAACTCTAATTTAGCACATGGTGTCTACAACACTAGAGTTTACATAATTAACCAAGTTGTCATGCAGACAACATAGTTATTTGTACTCCTATTTTAGCACATGGTGTCTACAAAATTATTTTCTATGCTACACCTTTGTAGGCTTATCCTCTCATCATAACACTTACTCTTGTGCTTAATGGAGGATAATCCACTTCTAGTGGACATGTGTTTGGTTGTAAGACTTATCATGTTGCTGATTCCTAGGCATTCTAGATGCATCTTAGAGGCCTTTATATATAGACACTTCTAGTGTACATATCAAATCAATTCAAATAAATTATAATAAATTGAATATCATATCATCATTCTAATCATACTCTTTTGGTCTATTTTTGTGCTTGTGCTTGAGTTCCTTGATCTTGGGTGATTTTTCCCTAAGGCAAATTCTTACATGGTATTAGAGCTATACTAAATTCTTACGTGGTATCAAAGCTTAGGGAGATTCTCTTCACATAGCCATTTGAGACCATTCATGCTTCAACACCTTGACCTATATCTAGAGAGTTCACAAAAATTGGGAGTGTCTAGAGCCAAAATTAACCTCACCATTGCGTCCAGAATGTTGATTCGGTGAAAATCAGCTATAAATTCACCTATGCTAGGCCAAAGTCAATTTTGAGGAATTTTTTTTTTGCAAACTAGCACTCAAAGGTTCGATTTGCATCTTAGGTATGGTCATTTATTTGACCTAGACATTTTATTTTTAGATCTAAATTTATTTTTCTCTTCTTTTTCATGAGTATTTTTCTACAATTTTTGTGGAGATTCTCAAAAATTGTTTTCAACTAGTTGGCCCTATAGAGAATTTTTTTTGTACAAGCACCAAGAAGTGACACCTTGACCCTACATGTAGAATATTTCATTTGATCCAAAGAATTTTCCTTATTTAATCCAAATTCAGTGGGCACACAATCCATTTTTTGGCACACAAAGCAACTGGCCAACATAATCCAGACAATGTTCAAAATTTGGTAGCATTCAAATCACACTAGTGAACTACCATTTTTTGGCAACATTCAACACTGACATCCCTACTCATTGTTTGAGTTAACTCTGTGGGCTTTTTAAAAAAAAGTTTGTTGAGGTCCATCCCACAAGCAATGTGGGACTAAACTCCACATCTCTGGCACCGTTCAAAATTTTTTAGCGATTGCTAATTGTCTTCCTAGCCTTGACGTTGGAAACTCCATGCCCTACCATTAATAGAAATGCGATAAATTTAGATGTTGCCTACGTGGACCACTTGGAGTCTACACATTGAGGATTGTTCACCAGAGGACATGTCTACACGAAGTGCTAGCTTGGACCACTCATCAACTACCACATGGCAATCTGCCACCTCAGTGCAAGACTAAAATCACCCACCACCTTCGTAGCTGATTTTACACACACATTTTTTTCCATATGGTTTCGTATAAAATTCATATAGTATTGTACATTTGTATGTGCTGATGTCATCATTACATCATCATGACATCATCAAAGGGGCCGAGTACACTAACATCAGTAGTTCACTATCCTAAAGTTGATGGTAGTTTGACTATCATCTAGGGGAAAATTTGAACTGTTACGATGGCCATATGAATTTCAAATTTAACCTCATCTTTTTCTGATACAACTCCTCTCCAAATTGATTTTTGATTTTGTAGTCTAGCTTTGGGAGGCCATATCTCAGTCATCTGAGCTCCAAATTAGGTGCGATATTTTTTTATTTTGGCTAGAATTTCCTGAAATTTTCAATGGTGCAGTTCTTTCTAGTTTCGGTGCACGGATTTGTCAGAAATTGCATCTTTTGGTGACTATACCTATCCAATCTTGCATTTTGCAACTTCAAATGCTTCATACGGGCTCATCTGGACTCAAAAATAGGTTCCATTTTTTTTTAAAGTGTTTTATTTTTTGTCTACTTTCTAGATCTATAATCAAATTATAGGGTTGTGTGGACAAATGTGTCACTTTCAAAATTAGGTCCTCTTCTGCATTGTAATGCTTTGATATATCTTCAAAAATTTTGTATATCTAAAATACATTGTAATGCTATAGTTTTGAACTCCATAAGGAGGTTGTTAAAGGAAAAAATTGGAAGCCCACTAAGGCCAAATTGGTAAGTGGCCATTGTACACGCACTACATATAAAGTGCCAAAAGCATCTTTTTTTGGGGGGTTTCTTGATTGAGTGAAAAGGGGGGGTTTTCTTGGTATTGTGTTTTCTTGCTATTTTTTTTTTTTCGTTTTTGCATCATGGGAAATTTCAAGTTTCCAAAATTAACACCACATAACTATGCTACATGGTCTATTAAAATGTGGTGTCACTTAATGCATAATAGAGTTTCTCAATATGTATATGGAACCCTTCCTAAACCAATAGGTGATCAAGTATCTACAAGTAAAATCTTTGCTTGGGAAACAATGAATAGGAAAGCCCTAGGTGATATTTGTTTAGGGGTTGAAGACAAGATCATCTATCAAATCCACAAGTATCATACATCCAAGGAAGCTTGGGATACCCTCAAAAACCTATATGGTAAAGTGTTTGAGGAGGATGTTTACAAAATTAAAGATGAGCTTATCTCCTTAGATCCTAAGACATTTGATTCTATACAAGATTTTATCATATAGGTGAATGAATTAAGAATGAAGCTTGATGATTTTGGGAGGCCTATTAAAGATGAGAGGTTAATCTATCTCATTCATAATGCGCTACCATCTGAGTACTCCACATTTGTTTCTTCTTATAACACCTCAAAGACTACATTAGGATCTGCCTATTTGAAAGTCTCTTTTGATTGCTACACTATAATATTGGATGAAGAAGAAAAGAAGTTGCAATCAATGGGGATTCTCAAGTCATCCAAGTCTAAGGCATTGGTGGCCAATAATGAGGGTTCTCAAACTTCAAATAAAGGAAAGGGCAAGAAAAAGAAGTGGGAAAATAATGCACAAGAAGATGCAGATAAAATAACACCATCATCAAATCAACAAGGAAAGTCTTCCTCGAATTCAAATAAGAAGGGGGACAATAATAAGGATAAGAAAAAGTGTGCCTATTGCAAGAAGTTGGGTCATGATGAGTTGACAAACATCATGAAGAAACATAATGATCCACTACCTAATGCTTATAAGGAGAAAGGATCTTCTTTAGATTCAAAGGGAAAAGGGCAAGCACTTATGGCAAATTCAAATTCTTCAACGGAATGGATTCTTGACTCTGGTGCCTCATATCATATGGGTTCTTCAAAAGGAGATTTTTCTTCATTGAAACAATTTAAGGTACCACACATCTTTGTAGAGAGGGATGTTGATGGGGACACAACCCAAGCACAGAATGGACACAACAGGAAAAGGGAAATTGTATTAACTATGAAAATAAGCTAGTACATTCAGTACAGAGAAAATAAACTTCAAAACATGCCCTAAGGGCTTACAATAGCACAAAACTGGAGATAATTTCTCGTTTTGGTACCTCCTCTCAATTTCCACTCTGAACTACCTTTTACAATGCCAAAAATTTCCTTAAATAGACCTCAGAGGGTTAAGGACTAGGATTACATTCTAGAAAGTGCTAGTAGGCATCCATCGACCAAGTAGAAGGCTCCAGAAGCCGCGTTAGAAGTTGGTGCAAATCTAGAAGAATCCAAAATGGTAATCGAACTTTTGAGAGGCATAACTTTTGAACCGTAGCTCTGACTGACAAACCATTTACATTTCTAGAAAGCTCTCAAAGTGCTCTATAGCCCTATGGACCAGCTTTGCTCATCCCCCATTTTTAGCCCTTTTTGAAGTCATTTAATGCCCCTAACTTGACTTTGAAGCATTCTTAGGTCTCCAAAAATTGAAAAACTATGATAACTTTCAAACCGTGGGGCCTTTTGACCTGATTCTTTTTCTGGAATGCTCTAAATTGAAATTACATTTATCTGGCCAATTTACACCTCCTAGTTCACCAAAATGATGGCTCAATTACATACTCCTATTTTTTTTATATTTACACGTATCCCAAGGTGTTCAAATATTCTATCCTAGAACATTGAAAGTGGAACTATGAGAGCTGGGACCTTTATTTGACCCAAATGGATATCCAAAAATGAAAACACATGAAACAAAAACTAAGTCTAAGTACATTTTTTTTTGGGTGACACAAGATTGCCCTTATACCTCTGGATGCTCTTGCATCAGACACCTAGGGTAGATTGAAAAGTGACCCTGTCACTTTATGAATGGTAGAGGAAACCCCAAATGTGAAACCTCATCTGTTGAAATCCAAGTTGAGTCCTCTATCGGCCATCCTTTCCACTTGACCAAATACTCTTAATACTGCCTATTTCTAGTGCTCCTACCCACACGATGATCTAGAATGTCTTCTATCTCCTCCTTCTTAGAAGCAGGAATTGGACATGGCTCTAATATCAGTTCCTCATCTGCACCATCATCATGATACTCTATTAAGTTTGCAATGTTGAAAATAGGAGAAATGTGAATACCATCTAGCAACTCCACCTCATATGCATTTCTTGAGTCATGTTTCTTCAGAATTTTGCACGGGCCAAATTTCTTCATTTTCAGCTTGTTGTAAGTACCGGCTGGAAATCTTTCTTTTTGTAAGTGTACCATGACTAGATCTCCTACTTGGAATTCCTTATGTCTTCTCCTTTGATTAGCCCTAGCTTTATACTCTTGATTCATCTTGGTAATGTGTGCTTGAACCTCCTCATGTAGACACTTGATATGTTCAACAAATTCTTCAGCTTCAGCACTTGTCCTTTCCCCTTGCTCTATCTTCCTCAATTCTAGCGTAGTCCTTGGGCTACTTCCATATACAATGTGGAATGGTGATCTACTAGTACTCCTATTTATAGAGTTATTGTAAGAAAATTCGGCTTGTGGTAGAATCAAGTCCCACCCCTTGGGCTTATCCCCAACTAAACATCTCAGCAAATTTCCCAGACTTTTGTTTACCACTTTTGTTTGGCCGTCAGTTTGTGGGTGACTTGTGGAATTGAATTTCAAGTCTGTTCTCAACATTTTTCCAAAATGTTCTCCAGAAATACCCCACAAATTTAGTGTCTCTATCAAAAACTATGCTCCTTGGAAGACCATGTAGTCTTAGCACTTCTCTGAAAAACAAGTCTGCAATATGGACAACATCATGAGTTTTGTGGCATGGAATGAAATGTGCCATTTTGGAGAACCTATCAACCACCACAAATATTGAATCATTACCCCTTCGTGTCCTCAGCAATCCAAGAACAAAATCCATACTTATGTCCTCCCATGGCTTTGATGGAACATGCAATGGCTGATATAGTCGAGTATTGTGACTAAATCCCTTGGCAACGTGACAAACCTAGCAACTTTGTACAAACTTCTTCACATCTTGTGAAATCTAAGGCCAAAAATAATGTTCTCTAAGAATGGAAATGGTCTTATCTTGACCAAAATGTCCTACCATCCCTCCACTATGTTTCTCTTTAATCAAATTTTCCCTCATGGAACTCCTTGAAATGCACAATTGGCTGCCCTTGAATAACATACCATCCGGAATCAGATAGTCTAACCATCTAGTTCTATCTACAGCAACAGGCTCTTTACAAGCTTTCCATGCTTCAACAAAATTAGGATCTTCAAGGTACAAATTCTTGAGTTCATCAAACCCAACTACTTCAACCTACATTACTGTAAGCAACAACTGTCTACTGCTTAGTGCATCTGCAACCCTGTTAGATTTTCCACTTCTATGTTTCAACACAAATGTATAGCTCTGCAAGAACTCTACCCACTTCATATGCCTCTGATTCAATTTACCTTGGCTATTTAGGTATTGTAATGCCTGGTGATTAGTATACAAAACAAATTCCTTTAGCAATAAATAATGCCTCCATTTCTTTAAGGCCTGAACTATTGCATAGAACTCTTGATCATAAACAAAATACTTCTTCTTTGCATCATTCAATTTTTCACTAAAATATGCAATAGGCTTACCTTCTTGGCTCAATACAGCCCCAATAGCACTGCCACTAGCATCACAATCCACTTGGAACACCTTTCTAAAATTTGGAAGTGCCAACATAGGTTGTTCTATCACCTTCTTCTTCAGCAATTCAAAACTTCTCGCAACTGCTGTAGTCCATTTGAACTCTTTTCTATCCCCTCTTATTGTGTCAGTTAGGGGTGCACATATGCCACTAAAATGCTTAATAAACTTCTAATAAAAACTAACCAGACCATGAAATGATCTTACCTTAGTAGCAGACCTTGGAGTAGGCCATTCCAAGATGGCTTTTACCTTCTCTGGATCCATTTTGAGACCTTTAGGTGATATAACAAACCCCAAATAGACTAACTCCCTTTTTGCAAAGATACACTTCTTCAAATTAATTAACAATTTCTCTTCCCTTAACCTTTCAAGGATACTACAAATATGCAATAAATGTTCTTCCAAATTCTTGCTGAAAATTAAAATATCATTCAAATAGACAATAAATTTTTTTCCCAATAACTGCTTAAGTACCTCATTCATAAGCCGCATGAAGGTGCTTGGGGTGTTCGTCAATCCAAAGGGCATGACTAACCACTCATAAAGACCCTCCTTGGTCTTGAAGGCCATTTTCCACTCATCTCCTTCTCAAATCCATATCTGGTGGTAACCACTCTTGAGATCTATCTTTGTGAAGTACTGAGCTCCACTCAAGCAGTCCATAAGATCATCCATTCTTGGCAAAGGAAATCGATATTTGATGGTTATCCTATTTATAGCTCGAGAGTCTGTACACATCCTCCACTCTCCATCCTTCTTTGGTGCCAATACTGTAGGTACTACACATGGACTCAGGCTCTCACAAATCAAGCCCTTCCTCAATAGCTCCTGAACCCATCTATTTAATTCCTCTATTTCAGTAGGAGTCATCCTGTGAGCAACCTTGTTAGGCAAACTAGCTCCTGGAATTAGATCTATCTAATGAATGATTTTCCTTACTAGTGGCAATTCTTTTGGAACATTATCAGAGATAATATCTCCAAAATCATCTAGTAAATCTGAAACTTCAAGTGGTATTTCACTACTACCTTCTTTATCTTTCCTAGGAATCAAAGCATAGCACATATGCTGATGTTTCATTCCATCTAAAAACTTTCTTCCATCAACAAGACAAATCTTAGCACTGCTACATAACTTTTCACCTTCCTTTTTCATGGGCTTCAGTTTGTGGCAAACTCCATCCTTTGTTAGAGAGTATGTGTTTGCATGACCATCATGTACTGCATGTCTTTCAAACTACCATGGTCTACCCAATAATAGATGGCAAACATCCATTGGAATAACATCACAGAGAACTTCATCATGGTAACTCCCAATTTTGAATTTCATGAGACATTGTTCACTTACTAGGACCTTATGATCATCTTTCACCCAAGCAATCTGATAGGGCTGGGGATGTTTCTCCCTCTTGAGCTTCACCTTAGAGACCATCTCCTCTGACACCAAGTTGTTAGTGCTATCACCATCAATGATCACATCACAACATTTTTCCTCACATTTGCACCTGGTACAAAACAAACTCCTCTTTTGTTCTGGTTCAATCTCACCACTTAGTAGGACCCTTTCATTTACCAAGGTCTCTCCTCTTTTTTCATCCTCTAAATGTGATGACTGTGCATCCTCATCCACATGAGCAACCCTAGCTTGACCCTCAGCTCTCCTATCTATCATTCTTTGTTGTTGAGGGAATTCAAAGGCACAATGACCTTCTTCATTGCAATGGAAATAGGTACCAAGAAAGCCTCCTCTTCCTTGTCCATTTCCTCTACCTCTTCCTCTCTGATTTCCAAAGTCTTGATCATGGGAGCGGTTGAAACCCTCATTCCTCTGGTTCCTGCTAGTACCCACATCTTCATTTTTCTTTTGGGTTTCATTTCAACCTCCAGATGACTTACCGCTTCCCCTTCCTCCTTGACCATTCCCTCTTTGTCTCCCTTCAAACCTCTTATTTAGCTTCTCTTCAACTCGTAGGGTAAACTGGTATGCCTCTTCAATGCTGGTCATTCTTACTAGACTTAATTCCTCCTGGATGCTAGGTCGCAACCCACTAATATAATGAGCAACCTTCTCCTTATTTGCTTCTACATGCCCTAATCTAATCAAAAGTCTATTAAACTCCTCTGTATATTCTTGGACTGATCTTCCTACTTTCTTTAGCCATGCATCTTCTTAAACAAATCAAGCTCATAGTCCACAGGAATGAACTGCTTCTTTAATTTGTCCACCATGCGATCCCACCTTGTGATCTTCTCCTTTCCTCTTCTATTTCTTTCCAATTGAACCTCTTGCCACTAGATTTTGGCATGGCCTTTGCAAACTTAACCCTATCTAGGTTCTTGATATCCTCATACTCAGTATTCTTCCAGTTCATTGATCCAGTCGATCAACTCATCTGGTTTCAGATTTCCATAAAATACACCCACATCAATTGTAGGTCTTTTCCCAAATTTAGTAATGGCCCTAAAAAGCCTTTCCTCTGCTTGATTTAGAACTTCCCCATCAAATTCCCCTTCTGGTCCAAGTTCTTCTTCTTCATTGTCATCCTCACTGTCCTCACCTGCTACAACATTTGTTCCTCTATGGAGCTCCTCCTGTAATGCTTGTACCTACATTTGGAGGGATCTAACCTCCTTAGGATTAATATCTCCAGCCCTTCCACCATGCTCTTTTCATGGAGGCATCTTCTTAACTCAAACCCACAACCACACAGTCCTGGTGCAAACTACCTCATAGTCGGTGCTCTGTCTACACACTCAGGAAAACCAGCTCTGATACCACTTAATGGAGACACAACCCAAGCACAAAATGGACACAACAAGAAAAGGGAAATTTTATTAACTATGAAAATAAGCTAGTACATTTAGTATAGATAAAATAGACTTCAAAACATGCCCTAAGGGCTTACAATAGCACAAAATTGGAGATAATTTCTCCTTTTGGTACCTCCTCTCAATTTCCACTCTGAACTACCTTTTACAATGCCAAAAATGTCCTTAAATAGACCTCAGAGGGTTAAAGACTAGGAGTACATTCTAGAAAGTGCTAGTAGGCATCCACCGACCAAGTAGAAATCTCCAGAAGCCATGTTAGAAGTTGGTGCAAATCTAGAAGAATCCAAAAACAATAACTGAACTTTCGGGAGGCATAACTTTTGAACCGTAGCTCCGATTGACAAACTGTTTACATTTTCAGAAAGCTCTTGAAGTGCTCTATAGACCTATGGACCAGATTCACTCATCCCCCATTTTTTTGGCCCTTTTTGAGTTCATTTAATGCCCCTAACCTAACTTTGAAGCATTCTTAGGAGGTCTCCAAAAACTAAAAAATTGCGATAACTTTCAAACTGTGGGGCCTTTTGACCTGATTCTTTTTCTAGAATGCTCTAAATTTCAATTACATTAATCTAGCCAATTTTCACCTCCTAGTTCACCAAAATGATGGCTCAATTACATAATCCTATTTTTTTGGCATTTATACGTATCCCAAGGTGTTCAAATACTCTATCCTAGAACACTGATAGTGGAACTGTGAGAGTTGGGACCTTTATTTGACCCAAATGGGTATCCAGAAATGAAAACACATGAAACAAAAACTAAGTCTAAGTACATATTTTTTTGGGTGACACAGGATTGCCCTGATATCTCTGGATGCTCCTGTATCAGATGTACACATCGAGGAAATTTCACCTAGCTTATCCTCTAATCCTCTCCACACTTCATACATTGTGGAAACTAATAGTGACACCAGCAATAGTGCTTCAAAATATTTAGATACATGGGTTTCTATCAAAAATTGTAGTGAGAGGTCAAGACATCAATATACTCCACATGGATATATTGCCATAGTGATAGGTCCAATATAGCAGGGTACACCTAGTCTTCCAACATCAGAGGATAAGTACATAAAAGATATTTTAGGTTTGTTTGTGGAGTTATACATAATGGATTTGGGGGACATCATTGATGATATACATCTTCTCTTTGATGGATAAGATCCTTCTTTAGTTGTTGTGAGGGCTCACTCTGACCCTCATGTCCATTTTGTACATGATTAATTTTCATAGGTTGATGTGATTGTGGATACTTATGTACAATAGTTGTAGGAGGTCTCTTTATCATTTAAGGAGATAGTAGATTCTTTGGGATAGGTTCTACATCCATCCTTGATAGATTTGACATTGTTCTTTTCAACAACATTGGAAGGGGTGACAGTCAATATCGACACAAGGATAGTTGAGCAGGTTTCAGAGGCATCATTGATCATCAAGATTCTTTCTACACACAGGGGAAGCATCTCTTATGTACCTATGATACTATTTCTTCCAAAGGGGAGGAACATTATTCAATAGTCTTGGATCAGCTTCTACATTAGAGAAACTATCACTAATCGACACACTATATTTGTGGGGGGAGACTACCTTGTCTCTCCTCTTCTTCTCTCTTATGGGGGGGACCTTTTTATTTTTTGGGATTGTGTTCTTCTCATATTTCTCTATTGTATATACTTTATGTATGTTGTAATGAGGGGGGGTCTTGATTAATCCATCCATCCATGCATCTAGTTTTTTCATGTCTCTTTTTGGCGGAGGGTTTTTCCCATGAGGTTTTCCCTCTTTCTCCACTTTATGAGAGATTAAATTTCATTATGTACATTGGTACCTAACATGGCCTAGTAGCCAGGACCCATCTTGCATTTCATTGTAGCTTTTGTAAGCTTAAGTGAATTCACCTAATTTGCACTTAAGGGGGGTGTTGGTGTAAATAAGTATTTACTTATTACACTTTACTTAAGTTTACTTAAGTTAATGCATTATTTTATTATTCTTAGGTAAGACACTTAGGAGTTTGCATAATCTTATGAGTTGACATGTTGACAACATTGGAGTAAGAAACTCTAATTCAACACATGGTGTGTACAACATTGGAGTTTGCATAATTAACTGAGTTGTCATGTAGACAACATAGTTATTTTCACTCCTATTTTAGCACATGGTGTCAACAACATAATTTTGCATGCTAAACCTTTGTAGACTTATCCTCTCATCATTGTACTTACTCCTATGCTTAATCGAGGATAATCTACTTCTAGTAGACATGTGCTTGGTTGTAAGACTTATCATGTTGCTGATTTCTAGGCATTCTAGATGCATCTTAGAGGCCTTTATATATAGGCACTTCTAGTGTACATATCATATCAATTCATATCAATTATAATGAATATCATATCATATCATCATTCTGATCATACTCTTTTGGTTTGCTATTGTTCTTGTGCTTGAGTTCCTTGATCTTGAGTGATTTTTCCCTAAGGAAAATTCTTACATGGTATTATAGCTATACCAAATTCTTACAAGTTGCTCATTTTGCCTAATAGAGAAATTTTGGGTTTTGAGGGATAAATAGGGAAATTAGGTGTTTTGAGGACCTTATTAGGTGTTTTGTACCTATCTAATTCCTTTTGCATGGTTTGGTAGCAAATAGAGTAAGTTTGAGAAGCAAATATGCAAAATTGCAAAAATTACTCAATTCTTGTAAAAGTTGTCATTAACAACTTTGTGCAATTTTCTTCTAAATTGAGCAAATTATTCATGAGAGATCTTCAAAAACTTAAGTTAGTTTGGATCCTTAATTAAAATTCTATATAAGACCAAATCTAACTTGTTCCAAGGGTTGGAGAAAGTGGAATTTACATTGTACAGACTGTGCTACAACATTTTAATAAAATAGTTTCTTGTTTTGTGTGTTCTTTGTTCTGTAGAGATTAGATGCAATAGTTTTTGTGTGGAAAGTGTTAGTGTTATTTTTTTCAAGGTTCTGTAAGTACTTGGTTTCACATTTGATAGAGGTTTGTCTGTTTAGTTTAATTTTTTTATATTTTACTAGCTTGTTGGTCTAAACAAAGTTGTATGTGGAAAATTTGGATTTGCATGGTTCTTTGGGATGCAAAACTACACTCCATGTAATCTATGTACAGTAATGGAGGGCCCATGGAATCCATAACATTGGGTTTTAAAGTGATGCCCTAGGCAAGTGAAACCAACTTGGTTAGGGATCACAATTCTAGAAAAAGGAGCTTTGGAGTGGATTGAAAGGTATAATTCTTCAATCCAAGAATGTGGTGAGTGAGGAGACCCCAATCATAATGATAAGTCCTGGTGAGGTTGCAAAACAAGTCTTTTTAGCGAACAATGCTTAAACCTTTGAAACCCTGAACGATAGGTTAAAATTGTGCCTGGGTTGTATGGATAAGTTAGAAACTCATGACCTTCAAGATATTCAAGGACATTGAAAAGGGTATTGGGAATGGTAATTTTTTTGGGTACTTTTTAAGAGTTTTTTTCTAGATATTCATATTTTTATGCTTTTGGAGGGCTAATCCTTGTAGCCTTTTCCAAGCATTTGAGTGCAATTTGACTTGTGGGTTGCAACTCGATTAGGGTTTTAGTATGGTTTTTGGTGTGGAAGCTTGAATGGAGTCCAAAACCATATAAATATGGTTATCCATCCATTTGGAGGTAAAAAAAAGAATTTAGGGTTATTTGTGTGAATGAGAAATAGAAGCAAGTGTTCTACCTTTTTGGTGTGTGCCAACTGAATGATTAGGAACTATTGAATAGATTCCTAGGGAGCATAGGGAAGTAGAAACCTATCTAGGTCAAGTAAATGGCCTAAGGAGGAGACCCTAAGATAGCTTGGGTAATGAGAAAGGTTGGATTTCACATTAGTAACCACACTTATTATCATCATTAACAACTTCTCAAAGAAAAGAATAGAGAAATAATAAAGAAATTAAAAAAATCTTAAGATAAATAACTACAAAACAATCCTTAACTTAAGTGGGGAAGGTTCCATCTCCATCTAGATGTATTTTTTTCTCATGTTTCATCATTATAGGATGAGAACAAAGAGAGGGATAAATAGACACCAAATTATAGAATCCATGATGAGAAAATAAGATACAAGAAAAAAAAAGTCTCACAACCTCAAGGGAAATAAAATAAGAACACATGCCAAAAAAGATAATAGAAAAATAGAAATGGTACATACAACATAAGATGAAAGAACCAACATATGCATGATTGAGAGACCAATGAACCATATCCTAAAGGAAAACAAAAGACAAAAGAAAACCATACATGAGAAAACAAAGGCAAAAAGAGAATGGAAGGGACAATGCAAAAGGAAAGAGATAGTAATAAGGAAGGAAAAAAAGCATACATATACATATACATATATATACTGTGAGTACATAGATAAACATTATGATAAATATATAAAGTAGAGGAAAAAGAGAGGGAAAGCACAAAGAAATAGAAAGAGGAAGAAAAAACAAAGAAAAGGAGAAATTTTACCTACAAAATAAGCTATGTATATGCATACATACACATGCATATATATATATATATATGTGTGTGTGTGTGTGTGTGTGTGTGTGTGTGTGTGTGTATGTATGTATGTATGTATGTATGTATGTATGTATGTATGTATGTGTCTATATATATATATGTATATATACATACATACATATACATGTATGTGTATATGCATATATGTATATCTATATGTGTATATATTGATGTAGAAACATCCTTAGTTGTCTTTCTATCCTTCTCATTTTGATTCATCCTCCCTATTATGTTGAGTTCTAGTGGCTACCAAGGTACAATTTCTATCAACCTATTTAGTGTTGGCTGAATTGTTCAGTGTTGGCTGAGTTGTTCAATAATGGCTGAGTGCTTTGGTGGCCAAGAGTTCCTTCACGTGTTGAGTGAAACTGATATTTGTTGATACTTGGTCTCTTCTTTGACTGAGTTTTTCTACGATTGGTTCCTAATGTGAGCCGACATATGTATTTAATTTGGATCATAAATTTTATGTATCTTAACTTGGGATGTGTGCAAAAATTTTTGAGCTTAGTCTTCTATTATATAATGATCTAGAATCTTCTATAAGTCATTTTGGCAAGTATAAATAGGGATTTTTAGGCTTATGTTAAGTATCACTTAGATATTTTGGATGGGTGTGCTAATTGAAGAGAGATAGAAGTCAGAATTAAGGACCTACAAAAATTCTAGGTTTGTAATTTTGTAAATCTTGTTGGCCATAACCTAGAAGGCCTCACAGTCAGGCATGTTGTGGAAAATTTGATGAATTAATAAAGTATTTATTATTCTCTCTCCCTCTCTCTCCTTTCTTTTTTTCTCCTTTTTATTTATTTCATTGTGTTTACTCAGAGAGGTGGTTGGATAGTTAGGTGTGCCTTTGGCCCTAGCTTTCCATTTTCTCCTTGTGTCAAGTGGTGTTAGAGCTTGAGGTTCATCCTTGGGGAGATTGGATCATGTAGAACCCTAAGGTTGATTTGGTTGTAGGAAGGAAGATCTATCGATTTAACCTATAACTTGCAGAGGGTTATGATCTTACATGAATCTATTTGTCAAGATGGTTTGAGGAGGGGAAATGTTGACACTACTATTATGGACATGTTGAGACAAATTGTAGCCATATTAGATATTGTGGAGACAACCCAAATGAGAGGAGCGCATCTAGATGATGTGAGTGATGATGAAGCAATGATACTAATCCCTAATTTGAAACTTGAGGAAGATTAGGATGAGGACAAATTGTTCAAAGTGTTGTGTAGGGCACAATCAAAGCATGTTATGGAAGTTTTTCCTTGTGATGGAAAATTGGGCACCAATTTTATGTTGGATTCTTTGAGTTTGAAGGCATTCCTAATAATAGGAAGGTGAAGATTTTAGTCACTAGGTTGAAAGGTTATGCCTCACTCTAGCGGAAGTAAGTACAAACTAATAGACAAAGAACTGGAAAAGAAAAGATCAAAACTTGGTTGGAAATGGTAAAAAAAGTGAAGAAGAAATTTATTCCTACTAATTACCAAGTTATTTTATTGCAAAGTATACAAAATTTGAGACAAAAGGACATGCTTTTGAAAGAGTACATTGAGGAATTCTATAGGCTAGACATCATATCCAGATGCATGGATGATGATGTTGAGAAAGTTATAAGGTATCTAAATGGATTGAGATTTGGAATTCAAGATGAGATAAGTTTTTTGAAATTGAATAGTGTGGAAGAAGCATATCAATATGCCTTAAAATTTGAGCAGATCTTGACAAATAAGCATGAAAAAAGATAAAGAGATAGATGTGGTAGATTCCAAATAGGTAGAGGTAGATGTTATGGGGAAAGTGGTAGATTTGACAATTTCATGCAATATAAGAGAAAATATGAGTGGAAAAGTGATGATAAAGGAAAGAGCGAGTGGAAAGGTGGTAGTTCTTACCAAGGAGATACTAGTTCTCATCGAGGACGAGGTAATTCTTATTCTAAAGGTAGTTTTCATTGTCATTGTTTTAGATGTGGCAAAGAAGGGAATATATCCTTTGAATGTAGATACTACGGTGAGAGTGAAAGTGGTAAAATGAATGTTGCGATACAAGATGAATCTATGTACTATCAAAGTGATCTTGAAGCTAGAGAAAATTTAAAGGTGAGAAGAACTCTGTGCAATGAGAAAATTGAGGATAAAAAACCTATTCATAGGAGAAATCTTTTCAAGACTAAATGTAAGATAGCTGAAAAATGTTGCTAAGTGATTGTTGACAGTAGAAGTTCAACAAATTTGGCATTAGAGGAGCTAGTTAGAAAGTTTTAGTTGCAGAGGATGAAGCTTGCTAAACCCTGTCATGTTTCATGGATTAGGGATGAGCATAAGATATTTTTAAGTGAGCAATGTGTTGTGAAATTCAAGATTGGATGCTATTTTGATGAAGTTCTATGTCATATTATGCCTATGTAGTTTTTTCATATTCAATTGGGTAGACCTTGGAAATATGATAGACATGATGTATATGATGGACGATGGAAAAATCAAGTTAAAGATAAATTGATGCCTTCGATTGAGTCTCTTGATGAGATAAACTATACTACTATGAGAATTTGTATGGTTAGTGGAAAAAAATTTGAGAAGGAAATGAAAAAGAACCAAGTTTATTTTTCTTTAATTCCTATAGGGTTGTGTTTTGGTAGTAATGACAAAGTGCCAGAGTATGGTAATGATTGAGTGATAGATAGAGGCTAAACAAAAAAAACTAGTAGAGGCCAAGTGATAGTAGAAGCTAACAATGTTAGTCAAGTGCAAGAAAATATTGAAAGGTTATTAAATTAGTACAAGAACATTGTTGTTGAGGATATATTTTATGGTTTACCACCAATAAAAAGTATAAATCATTTTATGGATTTGATTCCCAGAGCAAGTTTACTGAATAAAGAACCATTTATATTGACACTACAAAGAATGAAGAACTTAAGAAACAAGTGTAAGAGTTTTATAAAGGTTTGATTAGAGAGATCTTGAGTCCATGTGTTGTACCTATTGTATTGGCACCTAAGAAGAATGGAGAATGAAGAATGTGTACTAATTCTAGAGCTATTAACAAGATAACAGTGAAATATAGGTTTCTTATGCCAAGTATGGATGACATAATGGATTGTTTGAGAGGAGTAAATAATTTTACCAAGATTTATTTGAAGAGTGATTATCATCAGACTAGAATTAGAGAAGGTGATGAATGGATGACTACTTTTAAGGTAGAAGATGGTTTGTATGAATGGTTGGTAATGCTTTTGGTTTGAGTAATGCACCAAGTGCTTTCATGGGTTGATGAATGAAGTTCTAAAGATATTATTGGATGAATTCATGATTTTTTACTTGGGTGATATTTTGATATTCAGTAAAACTAAGGAAGAACATCTTGAGCATGATAGGAAAGTATTGTCAATATTGAAAGAGGAGATGTTGCTGATTAATTTTAAAAATTGTTCCTTTATGCAAGAGGAGATTGTTTATTTGGGATGTTTCATTTTAGCTTATGGTTTGAGAATGGATCCTAAGAAGGTTAAATAAATTATAGAATGGCCTACACCTGAGCATGCGGGTGAGGTAAGAACATTTCATGGTTTGGCTAGTTTTTATAGAAATTTTATAAATAATTTTAGTTCTATTTGTAATTCTATGACTGATACCATGAGAGGAGATAAAAATGATTTCAAATGGACATAAGGATCTGATAAGAGTTCTAAGAAATTGAAACAAGAGGTTACTGATTTACCTGTATTAGCTTTTTCTGATTTCAATAAGGTATTTCAAGTTGAATGTAATGTAAGCAGTAGTGCAATAAGAGTTGTGTTGAGTCAAGAAGGTAAACCTATTGCTTTCTTTAGTGAGAAATTAAATGATGCTAAAAGGAAGTATTATGTGTATGATCAAGATTTTTATACTATTGTTCAAGCCTTGAAGAAGTGGAGACATTATTTGATTTCTAAGATTTTTGTGTTGTATACTGATCATAAAGCTTTATAGTATTTGAGAAGTCAACATAAGTTAAATCAGAGACATATGAAGTGGGTTAAATATTTGTAGAGTTTCATATTTTTGATAAAGAATAATAGTGGAGTTACTAAGTTGTAGATGTATTGAGTAGAAGATGTTCTTTGTTGACTGAGATGCAGGTCGAAGTTCTTGGTTTTGATGAGATGAAGGAGTTGTGTGATATTGACCCTAATTTTTCTTAGGTGTGGAGAGAGTGTAGAGAACCAAATCTATCAGATCAATTGAGTAAGTATGATGTGTATTTCATTAAATAAGCTTTGTTGTTCAAAGAAATTTAGTTGTGTATACCTAGAATTTCTATGAGATTTAATTTGATTAAGGAAAATCATTATAGTGGATTGGCTGGATATTTTGGAATTGATAAGATATTAAGTTTGCTTAAGGATGAGTATTATTGGTCACATATGTATAATCATATTCATAAATTTGTTAGGAGTTGTGGACTTTGTCAAGTTGAAAAATGAGTAAGTTAAAATACTAGATTTTATACACCTATTTATGTTCTTGAGAAACCTTGGAGTGAAATCAATATGGATTTTCTTCTTGGATTACCTAAGACAAAAATAGAGTATGATTCCATATTTGTTGTTGTGGATAGATTTTATAAGATGACACATTTCATACCATGTAAGAAGATATTAGATGTTGTGCATGTTGTTGATATTTTATTTAAAGAGATTGTTAGATTGCATGAATTTCCAAAAAGTATTATTTCTGATAGAGATAGTAAATTTGTTGGTTAATTTTGGAGAACTTTGTAGAAGAAGATGGATACTGAGTTGAAGTTTAGTTCTACATTCCATCCATAGACAGATGGATAGTCAAAGGTTGTGAATAGAAGCTTGGGTAGTTTGTTGAGATGTTTAGTTGGACATAAGCCAAGTAATTGGGATATGGTATTGGCACAAGATGAGTTCACATATAATAATTTTGTGAGTAGAAGTACTGGAAAAATACCTTTGGAGATTGTTACTAGAATGTGACCTAGAGGAGTATCAAATTTGAGGGATTTTTTTGGTGAAGAGAAGAGAAGTGTTAAAAGGGAAGTATTTATTGATTTTCTAAAGTTTTTGCATGAGGAAATGAAGTTGAAGTTGGACAAAGTAATCAAAAGTATAAGAGAATGATGATAAGTCTAGGAGACATCATGTTTTTGAAGTTGGTGATGAGGTGATGGTTCATTTGAAGAAAGGAATATTTCCCATTGGAATGCATAGTAAGATAAGGATGAAGAATTTTGGACCATGTAAGATCTTGAGGAAGTTTAATAGTGGTAATGGATATTAAGTTGAGTTACCTGGTGACATGGATGTATCTCCTATATTCAATATTGTTGATTTGCATAAGTATCATTAATCAGATGATGAAGTTGTTATACTAGGTGATTATCCTAAGAAGTAGATTGAAGTAATTAAATAAATATTGGATTAGAGCATTGGTAAAAGAACAAGAGGAAAAAAATACTTTGAATATTTGGTGAAGTGGAAAAACAAACCAGTTGAAGATGCTCTATGGGTTTCTCAATTTGAGTTGGATTCAACTCAGATTATGACACTTGTATGATTCAAAATAATCATTTCTTTCAACCTTGATTGTCTAATCTCAAAGCATCTTGGGTTGCATTTCTATCCTGCTCATTTTGGCTCATCCTGCATGTTTGTATTGAGTCCCAGTGGCCATTGATTTGTAGTAAATATCGAGCTGTTCATTTTTAGTTGAGTGCTTTGGTGGCCAAGAATTCCTTCATGTGCTAAGTGAACCTGATATTTACTGATACTCAGTTCCTTCTTTGAACGATTTTGTATGTGTTTGGTTCCTAATGTGAGTTGACTTTTGTATTTAATTTGGATCATACATTTAACATAAGTATCTTGTCATGGGATAATACACCATTTACCTACCTTCTTGAGGTTACCATTTACACAAAATTGGTGATCTTTTCATCTACATGTCTCTTGAACCTATTTGTTTTGGTCCCCCCTTTCCCAAATTAAGGTGGAATAATCAAACCAAACTATTCCTTTCTTATAATTTTATCCCAATATGAGAAAATAATTGCCACATGATGCTTATTTTGTAATCTATTATTGATAGTTTCTTCTATGCATTATTCTATTTTATTTTCTAAGGACAAAATTTCCATCCTTTTTCCCTTGAAAAAGCCTTCTATTTCTTCTTTATAATGCCCACCTATCATTTTCTTTATATTATATATGTTGAACTCTTTTAGGCCTATTTCATACATGTGCTAGTTTAAAAGATATATAGTATGATGTTATTTCATGACTTCAAAATATCATTTATGATTACATAGTTGATTATATTTCATGTGTTGTCTAATGATTATGATTACTTACATGTTAATATTACTTTAAAGATTCTTAGTTAGTAAATGTGATTGCTTTCATAATGATGGAAAATGATATGTCTTCAATGATGATTATTTTGCATTCATAGCAATGCATTGTTATATTTGAGCATTTCATGAGTTGATTCATGATTCATTATGGTACTTACCCCATACTTGTATGTGTATGGTGTGCACATCTATTTTATTTTTTTGTTTGATGTGTCTAATGTGGTTAAGGGAAGGAGCTGTAGTCACATGCTAGTTGAGATCTACATGATGTACCACTCCCTACCATTGCCTGTCTAGTTTAATTATATATATGCATATGTACATGCTTGTCTTTTATGCAGGTTGTAGGTACTGGACATCAATTTCCTTGAATTGTCAGGATGAGTGTGCCCTATCACAATAACTCAATGGTAAGAATGAAAAGATAATGATTAGGTCCAATCCCAACCACAACCTAAATACTTGTCTTGCAAGGAGGACTCATATTTGACTCTCTACCCCTTTTAAAACCTGCAAGTTTGTCTTTGCATGTGTTGTTTGAGTTTGAGTTTTGAATGGTTTTGCTTATGTGGATTTGACTATTTTATTTATTTGGTAAAAGGTTTAATTTTGATATTTAGATCAATCACATAATATTGAAATTATTAAATATTAGTTAAATAGATGGAAGAATTATTATATCAAGATATTTAATTAATTGAGAAATTAAATAAATTAAATATTTGTTTATTTATTTATTTAAAAGACTTGATTTAAAAAGTCTAAATGTGAAAGTTGGAAAAAGGACAAATTAAAATATTAAAGACTAGATATTGATTTATCATGAATATTTAATCAATGATAATAAAATTAGAGTTGCATATAGCTAGTTGGCTTTAATTATTATTAATGATTAAACTATTTATATGCAATTTAATTGCACATTATTTAATAAAATTAAAATAAATTTTTTGAGTGGGAAATAAGATATTTAATTTAAAAGAAATGATATTTATTTATTTTATAAAAAAAAAGCATTTTGTGAAAAGAAAGTAATAAATAAAGAATATTTATTTATTTAATTTTAAAAGAAGGGGAAAAAAGTAGAAATTATGTATTTCTTTTCTTCAAAAATAAATAAAGTGATTTTATTTATTTTTAAAAATATAAGAAAACAAAGGAAAACTATTATTTTATTTTAATTGAGTTACCTTCTTTTGTAAGTTTACTTATATTAGAAATTTTAGTTTTATTAGTTTTATGTTTTTATTTTTCTTTACTAAGAGGTCATTTGGGTTATTTTGAAAAGGGGAGACTTTTGGAGAACAATAAGATAATTTAGAATAGATATTTTAGGAGACAAATTACAGGCTATGCATTTAGATTTTGAAGTAAAAGATTTTTTTTTCAAAGCCTGGGAGTAACATCTATAATTGGATTTTCTTCTTTTTCTTAACAAATCAACTTGGTGTTTGAAGGTAGGGGTTTTAAAATCTCTTTGCAATTTCTGTTGCAAAGATTGTATTTTCTGTGTTTTCCTGATTATGAGTAAATTTGTTTGCAATTACTTGTGTGTCAATTTGAGGGTTTGAAACATGTGATTTTTCTATAACTTTTGTTTAATATATTTAATAAAAAATGTAAAGATACTTTTAGACACCCATTTTAATTTTATTTAACATTTATAAAAATCATATATGATTGTTTTGTATAGACATGGTCAAATATTGGCTGTCATGCTAAAACTAGGCCTATTTGAGTTTGATTTTCAATTAGACACACACGAACAATCACATATAACTTTTTCAAAATATATATTTAGGAAAATATCTTCTTTGTGATTTTAAATAACTCTATTATGAATAGTTTTCTTTTATCTTCATGAAGATCCAACAATTCAAACAAAATTTGTGCTCTTTCTTTTAAACTAGTAACCTTCAAATCTGAATAGTGCTGCTAGGAAGATTTATATTTTAAACCATTCAAATGAACTTTTCCTTAGGACTGGTAAAAATGAAAATTGTGTGAAATTAAATTATCTTTCCATAAATATAGGTTTCCAATCCATATCATTCCATATGAGATTAGAACATTTAAATTACCAGCTGATTTACATAGAGAAAATGCATAAAAACTCACTGTTGTGAACTTTGAAAATATTTAATATTTATTGTTAAATATTATTGATTTAAGAAATTATAATAATTAATTCTAAACTTATTATATAATTAACATAATAAATTTATCTACACTTATATACCATTTATATAAACAAACAAAACTTTTGAAAACAATCTAATCCAAATCATTCGATGAAACCTTGTATTATTTGAAGTTTTGTGGTATTTCTTTTTTGATGGATTTTGGAAATTTTAATGTGATGTTTTATTTTGTGATTAATTTTATGTGATCTATTTAGCTAGCCAAACTAGGATGTGCACCAGAGGTGTCTTTTAAGAATTCTTTTATGATTGTTATTTGACTGGATGTTAGGAAGTACCTTATGATTGAGGCTTATGTTTATGATATTTTTATTTTGTCAGAATATATGATGACTTTGGTTTTGAGAACCAACTTATTTTTGGGTTTCCTATTAAGGAACCAAATTTGATCATTATGAGTGTTGTGATATGGGACACAATTGTGGTTTATGTGAGTTTTAGTAAGGTAGTCTAGGTGCATGTCTATGGGAGTGGCTTACAATGGGGGTCAGGGCCCAAAGTAGCTGCTAGGGTAACTCATTGTAAGTTGTGTAACAAGTGATAACATAATAATTAAAATACTCTCCTTCCCTATGCCTCAAGATAAATTAAAAAGGCAAGTTAGAGACTTTTCCTTATCCATGCCTTGATATAAATTAAAAAGATAAGTTAGATATTTTTCCTCATCTATGCCTTAAGTGCTTGTATAGACTGAGGATGAGAATGAGATGATACCTTTAGAGGTATGACTAGTCTCCTCATCTTCACAAGAGGTTACTCTGGTTCTGCATAGAGTCACTAGTGGGCCGAGGTCCTGAGAGACTGCCAGGGTAACCTTAGAGTTGGCCTATGTGATGACACTCAATAGTATGTAGGCTAAGTCTCCTTCATGATTTTTTTTGTATTTGCCTCTAATGGTGAAATTATTGTTGGATGTATTTATTGTTGGCTTTTACTTTCATTGATGGTGATTGGTGATTCATGGTGATCATATTTTTGAAATGTGTCTTGTGACTTGAGGTGGATTATTTTGTGGACTTTATCTCATGATTTTGGTACTTGATATATGTACATGGTGTTGGTTTTGGATGATTGTTCTTTCATCTTTGGTTATCTTTTCTTCTTGAGTTGTTTTTCATACCCTTGAGGTAGATTTAGCTATTAAGATTCCTTTCCTAGGAATGTTTTATGGTTTGATTTTTTGTATGTTGTATACACTTTAGAAAAAAAGAAAAGTTTAGTAAACTTTGCAACATATAAGGTACATTTATTTAAGTTTCCCAAGCAGGGCATCACATTCTTTCCATAGATCCCATATAAAAATGGAGGGATCTATAGTCAATATTATGTTATAAAGACTTCCCTTTGAGAAACTAGTCATGCTTTTAAGTGTTCTAATTATATGCACCCTAAAATGGTTGCCTAGACTATGGGCCCCCATTATTCAATTTATCAAAATTCTTAAATCAATGGTTTGCAATATTTTATTAAATCGATTCAAATCAATTTCTTTGATTAAATTGTAATCAATTCAATTATTTCAACATTTCCTAAGGTTTGATTATTTTATCCTAAGTCTTATTTAATTAAAAGACAACATTTCTTCTAATTAAATAATTAATCCACATTTAATTAATTAAGAGAAAAACCCTTTTTTAATTTAATTAAATATTTCCTATTTAATTAAAAGATCTTTCTCCCTTTTAATTAAATAAAATTCCCTTTGAATTAAAAGAAAATCCCTCTTTTAATTAAATTCCATTTGAGAAAAGGAAATAAATTAAATAAAAACTAAATAAAACTTTTTTTGTCTACAGTTAAATGCACATATTTCTAAGTAAGATTCTATTTAATTTTTCTCCTCTTTTCTCATTGGTGAAAATTTGTCTCACACGGATCATTATTTCTCCACCCTTGATTAAATCTTATTGCCTCTTAATCTTAATCGTCTATTCTTCTTTATAAGGGAGAGCCCTCTCCTCATTTTTTACATCCATGATTATGCTATTGTTATGTTGCAAGTTTGGAGAGCGAGTTTTGGAGGAGTTTGAGCATTAAAGCTTTTTGTGGAGAACTTATATCTTCTTGTCTTCTTCTCTCATGCATCCATGGCTTCCATCATCATGATCCATCCCCACATTTTCATATTAGCTTAGATCCATGTTTGTTTTCATAGATTAATATTGCACTGTTACTTCCTTTCATAGATTAGATTTCCTTTCTTACATTGCTTTGTATTGTCATCATTTAGATTAGTTGGCATCTTCATTTGCATTCATATTTTGATCTTTGAATCTCTCATTTTATGGTGTACTTGCATGGGCACAAACTAGGTCAAACTAAGGGCCTCCATCACAAACCCTTGCACTCCATGAATAGAGAGATATGAGCCACCATTCGAGACCTCATTTTTGAGAAATCTTTGATATAATGACTCATAGAAGTGTGCTCACATTTTAGGCATACATCTTTGGTGCCCACCATGGGGCAACCCACCTTTACTTGCTAGTTTTAGATATTTTTGGAGCTAACCTCCTTATGTGGATTTGTTTGGAGACAAAAAAACCTAGATCTTAAAGATTTGATCTTATCTCCCAAAAAGATTGGTGTTTTAGTCTAAGTTATTTTTTATAAAGTGCTGACATATCAGAGAAGCTTCAGTGATATTTTTAGATTTTTTGGATGTATTTTTAATTTTTTATATTTTTTTCTTTATTTTTCATGAAAAATATTTCTAGGGTGAAAATTAGAGATTTTTTTGGAAAAGTCTACATTTTTGGAAAGGTCTCTAAATTCCAAATAGTGTTTTTTCTTTATGTTTTGATTTTAGAGACAATATTAAGGCTCAATAATTTAATTTGTAAAAACTAGTCTATTTCGATAAAATGGCTCCCTAGGTCACAATGAAAAGATCTTTTCAAAATTCTGGCATTTTTGGAAGGATCTCTAATTTTTGATAGGGGTCTCTTTTCTACATTTAGGGTTTTGGGTCTGAATTGATGGCATATAGGTCCAATCTTTTTGCCTACGTTAAAAATCATGATTAACTTGCACTTTATTTGCACAAACTTCAATGCATGCTATGAGTTATCATTTTTCATAGAATCAAATAGTTAAATATATTTTCATGTGATTTTTCTTATTTATTCATGATTTCATTCACTTGATTGAAGTTTGTGAAGGTAACTTAGAGGTTTAAAGAGCAAAAAATGAAAAAAAATTAGAAAGCGTGAAATCAAGTTGAACACATTCCAAAACTTCTTATTTGAATTATAAAAACTGATCATTGTGTTCTTTCTCATTGTAAAATAATTTTCTTTCTTTTGTCAAATTGTTTGATGTATCTTCCCAACATTGAAAAAGGACTTAAAATGAATCATTCACATTTGGATTCGAGCTTAAAATAAAAAACCCCTTTTGTCTTTTAATCCCCAAGATTTTCTTATTGATTTTTTTTTCTTGCATCCTTTTTAAGGAGTTTGAGGGGAACCTAAATAAGGGATCTTGATTTTTACTTTAAGGTGGCCTGCCTAGAGAAGTGATTACTCTATGGGACAACCTCAACTTCCATGTTTTGGTAGAGTATAAATGGCATGACTTGAATCTAAAGATAGGTCTCTTGGAAGTAGCAATTTTGTCAATCTTGGCTAAGCCCCAAAGAACTTTATACCTATGCGAAGTAAAGGTGGATATTGGGTTACCATTTCCTCCTGGCTATTTGGTAGTATTCTCTTTCATTTACAAATTTGGACCTCACGTACTTTGCGTATATTGAGGACATCCTCTAGTTGAGCTTGTACATCCTTATAAAAACCTAAATAGGTTGTTGGTGTGTTTGATGTGCTTGAATGTTTAGAACCTTCCCCACTTTGAACAAAAGGGACCACATCCATTAAATTGAGCCTTAAGGATTCTTTCCTTTTATATGCTTTCAAAAGCACTATGGGCTTCAAATCCTATGCTACCAAACCTCAGTCAAGTCTAGATGATTATGAGTTCTCCTCTGCCATTAAAAAGTATCTAGACTTACCTATTAGTTTCTCTTTTTCAAGGTCTACATCTTCTACTCCAAGACATCAATTGTCTTCATCTTATAGATCCAAAGACCTCTTGAGAGAGAAAGTGATTAATAACTCCTTTGAGAATATACCTACATTTCATGATGGGCCTATCTTTGAACGAGATGAGAATGACAAAAATGGTCCTAGATATACTTTTGAGAGAACTTTTACTCCTTTGGGATTTTCATATGACATGGTGCTTGAGACCTTAGTTGCAAAAGATATAATTACTTTACCATACAATTTTTTTACACCTTATGAACTTGAGGTAAAACCTTATCGGTGGAAAGATGATCACTATTATGGCTACCATACATGCAAAGGTCATAAAACTAAAGATTGTATTGCATTTAAATGTATAATTCAAGATCTTATTGATGATAGAATCATTGATGTTGAAATTCCTAAATACCTATGTAATGAAGATGCTTCTCTTGAGAAAGATCATGTTGATGAACCTATGTCTAATGATGGTTTCCTTGATGCCTCCATTTCTTCCAATACTTATGCATCTCCCAAAACTTTAAAGCTATCCAACATTCTTCCATCAAACAAAGGACCTAACTCTTTTCATGCAGTTCCCTATAGTTATCCTCAAGGGATACCTCTAAAAGAAACTCAAGCTAATCTACACTTGGCTAAAAACTCTTTTCATGCTTCTAAGACTAAAGATCCTCAACCTTCATGTGACGCTATGTCTACTATTTCCACTTCAGCTAGTCCTTTGTTACTCTTTCAAGAACCTATCCTGAAAACCTCATATACTCCCCTGTCCTTAGAAGTGGCTCCATGTCAAGAGGGCTCTCAAAAAGATAAAAATAAAAATTTCAAGAAAGATAAAGATCAAGCACCCATTCATCTCCTTCAAGATGTTACCCCTCCATATCATATGCCTTATCCACCTCCTAAGTATGACGAAGACACTACTTCCACTATTTCCCTTGAGCTTACTAAAAATTGTGAACAAAATTGTATGCTTATTTTATCCAAAGAAACTTGTCAATATCAAAGAATCCCTTCTTGTTCTACTAAACCATATTCACTTCAAAATTATACTCAAGCTTCAAACAATCCTATCAAGGTTGTTGCTCTTATTAAAGATACTCATGAGTCTATTGATGGCCTTGGTCACATTGCTTACTCTAAAGATGCTAATATCCCTATTCACTTTCCCTTTTCATTTCCTAAATCTATCCTTGGTCCTTATCCATCAAAGCTAAAGCCTTCAAACCTTCCATCTATATTGGGACTTTATGTTCCTCCATATCCTACTTTTACTCCTATCTCATCTCCTAACTCTATCATACCTCAAGATCAACAAACACACTCATCCTTGATGAATTTTCATTCATCTATCCATATGAACTAGTCATATAATCCTTATTCATCCATAAATCCCAAGTCTTTTGGAAGCAATTTGGATGATCAATTTAAGAACAAACACAAGAATCCATTTAAAAATGAATATCACTACGTCCCATCTAATCGACATGTGAATGAAAAGAAAGAACAATTATTCAAGAAACCAAAAAGGTCTACTACCCAAAGAGCTAAATCAAAGCAAATATGGGTTACCAAATCCATCATTGAAGAAATGCATTCTAAAGAATCTAAAGGAAAAGAAAAATCTAAAGCTATATGGATTCCCAAGTCTCTTTTGAAAGACTTGAATATTGAAAATACTTCAAAGTTGACATTCAAGCTTCCAAAGGCTTCCACTCCATCTTTTCCCAAAAATCTTCTTAAGAAGCTTCCAAAGACTTCCACTCCATCTCCTTCCAAAATTCTCTTACTTATACATCTAAACATGAAGATATTTCCTCCATGATTACTCCATCATTTATTCCGCTCCATCTTCTTCCAAAAATCTTCCTAAGAGGCTTCCAAAGACTTCCACTCCATCTCCTTACAAAATTCTCCTACTTACTTATACATCTAAACATGAAGATATTTCTTCCATTATTACTCCATCATTTCACAACCCTTCAAGTTGTGTGTTGATGTTGATCTTTCGTAATTTCTCATCTACCCTTATGCAATATTTTCAAGCCTATACTTACCTGCTATTCATATTCCTTCTAGCTTTCCAAAGCATAAAACCTTGCCCTCCATATACATATCCACCATCTCCTTTTCATCACCCTATTAGCATCTTTGAGCATACCTTTCCATGATCTTGGCTTATCATGAAACATCTTTCCTATAGGGGCACTTTTTAAATTGAAATAGCTTGGGCTCTTTCTAAAAATTCAAAAAAAAGAAACAAAAAAGAAGAAGAAAAAAATGAAAATGTGCCTTGGTTAAAACTTGGTAAATAGGTTCCTTGGTAGCAAGAGTAAAGAGAAATAAATTCTTCCTATGGTGAAAACCACTTCTTGTGGCACCTTGGATAAGTACCATGATGAAAACCTACCAAACATGCATCATGTATAATTCTTCCATAATCCATCTATTCCATACTTCCTCTTTGATCTTGATAATGTTGAGCTATCCTTGCATATTGGCTATTTTAACCATCAAATTCCATATTATGCTTTCTTGTTCTCTCATAGCCTTCATATGTAGCTTCATTCTTATTTCTCTATCCTATCCATTTGAACTATTGGTCTAATCACATAATGAAAAACATGGCTCTCATAGGCCTCTTGACATGCCTACTTGTTTTGGACTACATGTTTTCATGCTATCTTGCTTACTATTTTTCATTGCTTATCCCGCATGCTATCTCCTTTCTTAGATTTTTTTTCTTGTCCAAAACATACTTTATATGGATATCTTTCCCTAGCTTGGGTACTCTTGAGGAGTTAGTTATTCAAGATCACATTTCACTTGCTTCATACACTCCTTGCTTATCTATCATATCCACTAGCTTCTTGTTCCATCATACCTTACACCTTGCTAGGAATTGGGACACATTGATGTGATTTTTCTTGAGAGTGAGTAATTTTTATGTCATTCTAAAAATCCAAAAAAAAAATTCATATATGATACTGAAAAAAAACCTAAAAAGAATAAAATTTCCTTAAAAAATGATCATCTTAGTAATAAGCGCTTTGATGTATCTCAAAAAAAATTATATATTCTACAAAAAAAATTTATATATTCTACAAAAAAAAAAAAATTAAATAAATTCAATTGGTGAAAACTTAGAAATAGGTGCTACTTGAGGCCTTTGCACCCCTATTTCTTAATGTGTGTCCCCAACACTTGGCCTTTCTCAATCATGCCTTGTCCTTGTTGCCTTGGTTTAGAATTGGTCTTTATCTAGGGGGCATAATCTTGTTCGCTTTGGTCTCTTGGCTGCATTAGTCTTTAGGACACATTAAAAATGGTGTTTTTTTAACACCACCTGAACTATATTTTTTAAAACAACCCCTAACATTGAGTTTTTTTCAACACTTATTAGTTTGGTCTTACCCAGTTTTATCATGTGATCTTACCTACTTGCCAACATTCAATCCTTATCCTCAGCATTTAGTAAGAGTTAACATACTTAAATTTTTAAACACAAACACTTAATGCTTGACCTATGTCATGCTTTTTTCTTTGTGCATTGACTGTTATTGATTTTCATTGAGTGTCCTTATCTAATAAGTCTCTCCAAGATGCACAACTAGAGGACTTTGGGGCATGGGGCATGTTTTTATTTTTTTTCTACTTGTCGGTGTGGTCTTGAAACTCTAGAGTGTCTCTTGTTGTCTTCTTGAAACACTTAGGAGATTTGAGGCATCATCCTTGACTATTTTTGCACAACCCTTCTTATGGCCATCCTGGCATCTATGCCTTGATGCAAACATGATTTTGCTACATTAAATTGGGTAAGCTAACATCAAAGTCATCTTGACCTTTATGTCTTTGATGCTTATGTTAGAATCTTCCTACATTCCAATCCAATATAAATCACATTCATACCTTCATAGCTGTGCTTATGACTAGTGATGATTATGTGATTTTTTGATGTCCATTAATAATGGCCCAATGATGAAAATAAGTTCTTTAATATTCTTTAATGAATGAAGAACACAAAATCCTATGTTATAGTTGCTCTATTGCAAATACACCTTTGCATTTTCATGTAACCTGCATTATTAGACTTCATGTTAGTTTGCATTTTTAGGCTGCATTATGAGTTTGAGAGGGTATTCCTTCATCTTTATTGTAAACTTTTAATCAACTGTGGTAATGTTTTGACCTTCGTTTCCTTATCTTCTTTTTTTATTTCTATCAAAGTTTCTATCTTAAATAGTTGATTTATTTTGGGGCATTATATTTCTTACAAAAATTTTCTATTCTTCTCTCTATTTCTTTCCATATCTTCGAGACTTCTATCTTCCATTTGCTTTTACCCCACTTATTTTCTTCTAATTCACATTTGGGGCATAATATTTCATGCTTGATGATCTACCTTGGTTCTATGATTCTTATATCTTTCATCTTACATCAAGAACTTTATCTTTTGTTTGATTTGATCGAATCTATCAATTTGCTATTTCTCCTCTATCTCATTTCAATTTTGATCACAAGGGGGTAGTACCTATCAACTTCAATCCTTGATTTAGTTCTATCAATTTTATCCTCAACTTTTTTAAGTCAAAATTTATTTGTATTCTTTTTCTTGATGTGTTCTCGAATCGACCACACATCTAGGTTGTTTTGTGATCACAAATTGATCTCACACTCCAATTTCTTTCTTTCACAACATGTGTTCCCAAATCAATCACACATTAGTCAAAGAAGGGCAATTTTATGCACCCTGAAATAGTTTCCTAGACTATGGGCCCCCATTATTCAATTTATCAAATTTTCCAAATCAATGGTTTGCAATATTTTATTATATCAATTCAAATCAATTTCTTTGATCAAATTGTAATTAATTCAATTATTTTAACATTTCCTAAGGTTTGATTATTTTATCCTAAGTCTTATTTAATTAAAAGACAACCTCCCTTTTAATTAAACAATTAATCCACATTTAATTAATTAAGAGAAAAATCCCTTTTTAAATTTTATTAAATAATTCCTATTTAATTAAAAGAACTTGTTCCCTTTTAATTAAATAAAATCCCCTTGAATTTAAGGAAATTCCCTCTTTTAATTAAATCCCACTTGAAAAAAGGAAATAAATTAAATAAATCTTTTTTCCTCCACAATTAAATGCACATATTTCTAAGTGGGATTCCATTTAATTTTCCTCCTCTTTTCTCATTGGTGGAATTTTGTCTCACATAGATCATTCTTTCCCCACCCTTGATTAAATCTTATTGCCTCTTAATCTTAATTGTCAATTCTTCTTTGTAAGGAAGAGCCCTCTCCTCATTTTTGACATGCATGATTATGCTATTGTTATGCTACTGATTTGAAGAGCAATTTTTTGAGGAGTTTGAGCATTAAAAATTTTTGTGAAGAACTTCTATCTTCTTCTCTCATGCATCCATGGCTTCCATTATCATGATCTATCCTTGCATTTTCATATAAGCTTAGATCCATATTTGTTTTCATAGATTAATATTAAATTGTTATTTCCTTTCATAGATTAGATTTTCTTTCTTATATTGCTTTGCATTGTCATCATTTGGATTAGTTTGCATCTTTATTTGCATTTATATTTTGATCTTTGAATCTCCCATTTTATGGTGTACTTGCATGGGCACAAACTAGGTCAAACTGAGTGCCTCCATCACAAACCCTTGCACTCCATGAATAGAGAGCTATGAGCTTCCATTCAAGACCTCATTCTTAAGAAATCTTGGATATAATGACTCATAGAAGTGTGCTCACATTTTAGGAATACACTAATAGACTATTAGGAAAAATAATTTTCTATATTAGCTTAGTCCAAATCCATCATCAATGTTCCATGAAATAGGTGCAGTTTAAAAGTATGTGGTCCACTATTTCTTTGTATTTCTCACATAATTAGAATCATGATAGACCTTGAAAACATACCTTCCTAAATCATTATACTATAAGGATTCTTTTTTGCAACGACTCGCATAAAATCATATTGACTTTATGTAGACATACTTTTTCCCAAACTTTAGAGGATGATTAACACCTCACCATTTTTGGGTACTAATTAATGATTGATATCCATATCTAATTGTATAATTCCCAACATTGGAGCCTCCCCATATTATCTTATGTGCTATATTTTTAAATACTACTTGTCTTGTAATTAGAATCTCTTTTAGTTCAAATTTCTTTGTAAGTAATAGTGGGACATTATCAAGAGGTTTCTAATACCATCCCAAATTGGGATCCCCAAAAGGAACAACAATGCAATCCTTTCATTTATTGCTCCAAATAATAGACAATAATTCTTTTCACCTAGGAGAGAGATCTATTGGACCTATAATAGGGAAGTAAACTCTAGGGGGGGTGGGGGTGGTTGAATAATAACTTAAAAATTTCAACCTCAAAGATTATTCACCACACATCCATCTCATAATCTATGCATATAAACTAAAATGAAAAATTAAGCATATACATCCATAGCATGAAAGTAAAATATTCAAGACATGTATGACACAAGATATTTGGCTACCTAGAAACCCTCCAAGTTGAAGGTAAAACTAGGGTGGAGATGACACCCAAAAATCTTCACTACTAGAGTAATAACGTGTATCCAATGAAGGTTACAATGTTTAACCATGAATTATGATCTACCCTGTGAAAGGTCTACCATATTAAAAGCTTACAAGATGTTAGATCTTACCCTATTAAAGGATTTAAACACCTTACTAAAAGTGTTCTTGGTAAAAGGACTTTAACTTACAATAAAGTAAGAACCTTGTTAAAGGATTTACAACAATGTATTGAGACTACTTTATTAAGAGAATTAATTGATTCACCTATTAACATATCTCAGCAATGATCCTTTAGTTAGCACTCTATTACTTGATTTTAGATCACCTCTATACTAATGTGTACTTGATCCTTTCTAATTAGATGTATCTCTGCCATCCTTTGATTCCTTTCCTCTATTCTCCTTTAACTAGTTCTACAATGTAACTAAATTCATAACACCTTAATGACCATAAATGCTCTATTTGCACATGCAAAACTCTCTTCAATTCTCCTTAGCATTCATTAGAAAGTTTGGGGTTTTTCTTCCTTAAGAAGACCTAGGTGACTTAAGGTTAGGTATGAATCAATTGTAGTGATTCATGCATATTTTGGCTCAAACCTTCCCTTTTTCTGATTAGATGCATGTAATGCATAGGGATTCACAAATAAGATTTGTCCATCATCAAAGATAATAAAATAATCCTTAAGTTGGCTCAAAAATAGTTTACATAGTAGTTTGTGCCAATACAAACAACTATGTCAAAATTGTATTACTCAACATCTGAAGTCCTTGATGCTTGACACTAACTATAACTTTAATGCTATAACTTAACATTTGAATAACTCAGCGTGCACTACTTACTGGACACTTGAATCACTCGACACATACTATCTGCTTGGCATCTGAGTGACTCAACACTTGAGTGGCTCGACACTCACTGTTTACTCAACATGCACCATCTTATATGTTATACTTGGCATATGTTACCTTTTTGATATGAACTAATTAAATTAATTATAATGAATTAAGAGTGTAGACACTAATTTTTCAAAACCAATATGAGATCAACAATCTCCTCCTTTGATATGAGTGTCAAAAACACTTGGTCATGCATTAATGATCTTATCCTTTTGAGCATAGCATAGATATCTAATATCTATTTGGATTCTATGAAAAATTTCAAAATATCAAAATTTTTCAACACATGATGACTTCTCAGTCATACCTCAAAATTTCATAACTCCCCTTGAGTTGATTGTTCGATTCTATACTCTATATCTGGACCAAAATCTTTCTCCTGCTTTGTAGATTTTCATAAACTGAGTTGATACTCTATTTTTGTATGTTTGTCTCTATCTCTATCTCTTTCTCCCCCATACTCTTTCTCGTTACTTGTTCTCTTACTCCCCCTTTGTTCTTACTCCACCTTTTTGACACTTATTTGAAAGGGTTATACACTAATAGTGTGTTTGTCCAAAAATGGTTTGTGGATCTCTAGTATAATCTTAGGAGCTGCATCTCAATTATCACAAGCTACCTCTAATGACTTGATTTGGATGACCAACTTGGCAGAAAGGTGTACTAAGCCTTCAAGTGTAGAAAGATGAGAATCTTTCTTCATGAGAGTTTCAGCATAGGCTAGTTCCTTGTGTAGTATCTCCATGTGTGGAGTCAATTTAGACTCGATGAATATTATTTTAGCCTAGATGTTGGCTTCATATACATGTAATGTTGCTAATTGACTTTGGAATTTTGGGAGGGTGTTGAAGTGTTTCTCACTTTGGGCTGGAGACTTTGGTATAGTTATGCTAGATGTTCGCATAATGCTCTCAAATTTTAGGATATGACTCCTAACTTTCCTTGTGAAGAGTGTAGTACTATAAAATTTGGTATACAAAGATAAACTATTCTCTAGTACCTTCTTCACACTCTCTATTTTGGTTGCTAATTCAAATTGTGTTAGTGCAATAGTACTTTATATCTTTTCATAAACTTTATTTTGAAACTTTCTCTTTGTAAGAATTTGCCTAAGGAAAAAATTCATCTAGGAACTAAGAACTCAAATACAAGCACAATTGTAGACCAAAATTGGATATAATCAATTAATTAGAGTATGTCCTAATGCATTTCTCTGTTTAGTATATGATAACACACTAGGAGTTAAAAGCACTTAGAATGTCTCTAGAAAGAACCAAGAGATCATCATAACTAAGCACATGCCTTATCCATCATTCTAGATGAGTGGATAAGAATGAAAAGGTTGTAGATACCATGTGCTTAATTAGTGTGCTAACTCCTATGTTGTAGATACCATATGCATAAAAGAGGTGTAGACTCCTATGTTGTCAATATGAAAACTCACAAGAGTACGCATACTCCTAGGTGGCTAATAAATAAATAATAAAAAATATGCATTAACCAAAGTAAACTTAAGTAAGTGTAAATAGTAAATTCGTATTTACACCAACACTCCCCCTTAAGTGCAACTTAGGAAAATGCCCTTAAGTTTACAAAAACTAGGATGAAATGCAAGATGGGTTCTGACTACTAGGCCATGTTAGGTACCCATGTACATAATGAAAATGCAATCTCTCATAATGCGAGGAAAGAGGAAAAACCTCATGGGAAAAACCCTCCCCCAAAAAGAGAGATGAAAAGGAATGCATGTATGGATGGAGTAATCAAGACCCCCCCATTATGACATACATCAAGTATATACAAGGGAAAAATGGAGAAGGACAAAAACCCCTAAGAGGAAAAAGTCCCCACCAAAAAAGACAAGAAGGAGATGAGGTAGTCCCCCCCACAACTAAAGGTAGTGTGCCAATTAGTGAGAAATGGATTGACGTAGAAGCTAATCCATGACCTTTGAATGATGTTCCTCCCCTTTGGAAGAAACAAATCTAAGGGTACAAAGGAGATGCATCCCCTATATGGAGAAGGAATCTCTGAGATGAATGGTGTCTCTGAAACCTGTTCAAGTGTGCCTATGTTGATGCTGATGATGGCTTCCTCTAAAACTACTGAGAAGAAGCATAGATCAAACAAGGAGTGATGTAGAACCTATTTCAAAAAATCAATAGTCTTCTCAAATGACAAAGAGACCTTCTACAGATGCTGTACATAAGTATCCACAATCACATCAGCCTGGAAAGACTAATCATGTAGAGAATGGACAGGACATGAGGTTCACAGTGGGCCCTCACAACAACTGTAGAAGGATTTTCCTCAACAAAGGGAAGTGGTAGATCATTAAAGAAGTCTTCCAAATCTACTATGTGTGACTCCACAAATAAAGCTGAAATCTCAGTGAAGAAGTCATCACTTAAGATTGGAAGACCATTTGTACCCTATTGTGCTAAAGTACATGCATCTATCACTGTAGAAATGAATGAATTATTCACCTCAAAGAGAAGATGAATATCATCAATAGTGTCTCTCACATCTTCAATGTGAGACTCCATGAACAAGTCTAAAAGGGTGGAAAGGAAGTTGTCACATGAAGGTAGAGTAAGAAGACATAAAGGGTCCTACTGCATTGAATCAAAAGCATCTACGGATAGAATAGGATTAGTAGGAGCAACAAGAGTATCTGGAGTTCTAATCTCATCTGAGGAGGAGTTAGCTACAACTGAAGGTATGAGATATTTTGGGAATGGAGGAATTTTTCCAAAAAAATATGGATCAGATGACTTAATGTCAGACATTGTATCCAGAATGTCATAATCCATAAATAGAAAGAGAGTATGCCAAATGATGTCAATCTAGTCAATATCATATTAAAGGTCTATCACATACGGAAGTGCATTGTGTTGACTGAGAAATTTGATAACAAATTGACTCCATTCCTAATAGTTTTTTGGTGTCAAGTAAATCAAATCTTCCTCTTCCATGATGGACTAATCAATGTAACCCCCAAAGATGTAAAATAAATTAAAGAACAACCCCCACCCCCCCAATGAATGATTTAGGCACTTGATAGCCACTTGCCAATTTAGGGCCTATTTCTAAAAGTAGTATTTCTATCTACAGAACCTATAATATGACTATAGATCTAGAAAGTCGATAAAAAAAATGGAACCTGATTTGGAGTCCTGATGAGCCCGTACTAAGCATTTTAAGTGGCAAAAAAAAGGATTTGTGAATTGTAGAAAAATTCAAAAATAGAGATCTCAAACCACCTACACCAATGTGTAGATCACAAAATTCTACCCCAAAATAAAAAACAATGCTTGCAAAAAGGAGTCCGTATGAGGGAGATATCATTGTTTGAAAATCACTATTGCTGTTATATTTTCTAAATCATTGTCATCCGTCCAAAAAACAAATGACTTTAGATTTCACCTTGGATGTTTGATTTTGGTGAAATAAAAGTCAATTTGGGGGTTTTTGACTTTTGAATGTGATGTAGATATCTAGTTTGCACTAGAAAGCTTCAATTTTCACCTGCAAAAAATCTCTCCTATGGCCTGATGACCAAAAAAATTCTAGAAAATAATGCAGATCCAAAAAAAATAGCAGAGATGCAAATGAAAAAATGCATATCTGAAAATTAAATGTACAGATCTGACATGATCATACCAATTCTACAAATTGAGCCTCTAGGTGTCGATTTGCAAAAAAAATTTCCTCACAATCGACTTTGGCCTAGAGTAGGCAACTTTATAGCTAATTTTCATCGAATCAGCATTCTAGATGCAATGGTGAGGTTAGACCCAACTCTAGACCCTCCTAATTTCTACAATACTCTAGATTTAGGCTCAAGTGCTGAAGCAACAATGGTCTTGAAATGACTATGTGATGAGAAAATCTCCAAGAGCTCTGATACCACGTAAGAATTTGGTATAGCTCTGATACCATGTAATAATTTGCCTAAGGGAAAAATTTAGCCAGGAACTAAGAACTCAAACACAAGAACAACTATAGACCAAAAATGGATATGATCAATTAATCAAAGTATGTCCTAATACATTTCTCTATTCAATATATGATAACACACTAGGAGTGTCTGTATATAAAGGACTCTCAGGAATCACCTAGAATGTCTCTAGAAAGAACCAAGAGATCATGAAAACTAAGCACATGCCTTATCCATCATTCTAGATGAGTGGATAAGAATGATAGGGTTGTAGACACCATGTGCTTAATTAGTGTGCTAACTCCTATGTTGTAGACACCATGTGCATAAAAGAGGTGCAAACTCATATGTTGTCAACATGACAACTCACAAGAGTACACATACTCCTAAGTGGCTAATAAATAAATAATAAAAAATATGCATTAACCTAAGTAAACTTAAGTAAGTGTAAATAGTAAATACATATTTACACCAACACTCTTAGATCATTCAAGTAATTTGATATTTATTTCTAGGTCCGTGTCATTAACTATCTCCACTATACTGGTTAATTGTTCAATTATTGTCTTGTTTTCTTCTAGAGTTGGTAGACTAAATGCATCAAGAAAAATCTCTTTGATATCAATCAAGGCTTGTCTTTGCCTATGCTCCCTTTTGAGTAGTTCTTGATTTTTCTTCTTTCTTAGAGCCTCTTGAAGAATGCCCATTTTCTTAATCATGATGGTTGCAAGATCAAATTTAGGCAATACAATCACTTCATTTAAGCTCACATCACCATATGATGTGCCCTCATCTACATTAGATGTGTTTGGAATTGGCCTTGAGGATTGTAATGGTGTAGCTTCTATGCTCATCCTTTGAAGAGCTTGACTAGGAGGAATAGTAGATTCTAGTAATTTTACTAATGCTTGTATTACTAATTTATTCTCTAGCTTTGTTGTCAAACTTGACTCTTTAGTCACATCCTTCTCTTTCTCTATATTACTAGTAACACCTTGATTTTGTGCTAGAGGTGCAAGAGTGACATCCTGAACTATTTGAGCTTGAGCTCTATCTTTCTCTTTTGCTGTAATCTCAAGCTTTTGCTCACTAGATGTTTCAAATTTTCCATTTGTCTCTGTAGGTTCATCTCTGATGACTAGAGTACTTTGTACTATTATACTATTATTGGAAATTAATTGCTCCTTTTTATCATAAAGGGGTGTACATGTTTCAGGTATTTTTGTTTCCTCTTCAGTAGATGCCTTATCTACCCTCTCAATTTCATCAACATTTACCAGGATAGGTTTCTCAAAAAGTTTGGCCTTGTTGTTTAGTGTGGAGCCTAATCAGTCCCCAAGTGGGAGATTGTTAGATTGTGGTGAATGATCAGGAAAGTACTGTACATACTTCATAAATAGTGGAAATTTTTTTTTTTGGGCAGTAGCCGACATATTATGGCCAACATATGGCCGACATGTTATAACCCTAAAGTGGTTTTTGCCGTTGCACCAAAAGCCATGACTGTTAGTGAACATGGAACACCACATAATTAACCACCTGTGGGCAGGGGAGTGCGTCGCATCACCCAAAAGGCCTGGGTTGGATTCCACCAGTATCTTCTTCAACTCATCCTTTGAAAGGAGATTGATTTTCTAAGTGATAGTCTCATAAACATCCATAATCTTAATAGTGTCAATAATTACACTTGTCTCCTATTGAGGACTGGCACTCGAAAATTGTGTATTTGGTACACTCTATTTTGTTTATTGCTCATCTAGAATTGGTGCCTGGGTATCTATGTTCATCTCCGTGTCTCCCTCAATTGTATCTTATTCAATGTCTTCTTCTTTATCTTCTTCTTTTTCGTCACCCACCTCAGTTGGTGCCTACAATATTACCTTAGGTATTTCAAACCATATAGTGATTTCCAAATCAAAGTGGTCTTTTGTATGACATCCTCAATGTCATTCTACAATATACTAAATTTCCTATATTTTAATGCAAATTTTCCAATATTCTTCTTAATGGATTTTTCCATTGCACCCTTACTTAGTTCTGGAATTACTTGTGCAAGTGTTGTCTCTCTTATTTGTTTTGTAGTATCTAGACAATAGTGCAACTTTTGCTCAACTCTATCATACAAACTTTTGGGTATGGAGTTGGCAAGTTCAAGAGGAGCCTTTTAAAATATTTTCATCATGGCATATATACTTGATTCTTTTCAATCTTCTCAAGATTTTCAAACTCAATGTGAGAGAATCCAGATAAATTAGCATTATTTCTAATATTCTCACATAGATTATCTAAATCTAAAGAAGAACTATAACTTACCACTCAAAATTGGCTACTTTCATTAGATTTAGTCTTCTCTTCATTAGATTTAGTTGGGCCAACATATTTTCTCCTCGGTCTCTTCTTAGACTCTTCACCCTTGCTAGCTTGACTAGCTCTCTTTTCCTTTGGCTTGGCTTCTTCCTTAGCCTTTTGTGTAGTGGTTCTTGTAATAGCCCTTGTTGTAGGTATTGTAGGCTAAGTAGGTTTTGCAACCTTCTTTAGTTTTCTCAGTCCTGGTGATTTAGCTTTTATTTTCTTCTTCTCAATAGCTATAGGTGCTTCACTGGCTTCTTCTCCCTTGGCACCTTCTATAATTTCTACTTCCTCTTCTTGTTGGTCTTCTCCTTGACCTTTGGTGATGACAAGTGGTGCTTGGAAAGGTGCATTCTCTAGTTCTTTATCTTCTTCTTCTTCTTTTACCCCTTTACCAAATTTCACTTTTAGTTTCTTCACCATCTTATTCTTCTTCCTAATGATTGAAGTAGTCTTCAAGTCCATGGTGATTTTTGACTTAGCCACATCATAGTTCCTAAAACCTATAGCCTCCTTATTCTGCAAGTAATATGGTGATTACTATTGAGGCTTCATCAACATTGATATCATATCCCAATGGTCATAACCATCTAACTCTAGGAACTGCTACCTGGACATATGGAAAGTCAATGTCAAATAGGAAGAAAAAATCCTCAAAATGCTTCTCCACTAGTGAAAATAGTATCCTTAGTCTTTTTCTTTTCTTTTCTCGAAGTCTTTCAAGTAGCTTGTCATAATTGACTCAAAATTATCACCTAGTTGCTCAATGAATTCACCTACTTGCACTACAATAGGTCTATTTTCCTTCCATGCAACTTTACCAAAAGTAGGAAATGTATTATGTATATAAAAGAATATACATACAAGAATATATCTATTGGTAAATAGATTGTTCTTATTTTTATTTAACTCATAAGACTTAACAATTCAATAGTGCATACTAACTAACATTAAATTGATCAGTAGGGAACTAATTATAGAGAAATAAGTATTAACTTGAAGGAAAACACCTAAAGGATCTCTCTTGAACCTATGATGACAATACTTATCATATTCAACTTGCTGCCTCAAAACAAGGGAATGAAGCTATGTTCATTCCTTCTTTTAATTTAGATAAAAGAGAAAACATCTAATTAACAAATAACATAATGGAATAGAAAATAATTAACACAAAATACCATTCAATTGACTCTACAACATCCAATATTTCACACCAAAAATTAGCTGACCTTTTATTAATCTTTAATTCCGATACATATAGGATTTTGAGATGACCATTACAAAGGAAGATTAATTGGTTCATCTCTTCAAAAATGACAAATGACAGAGAATCAATTCATCCATTACAATTATTACATCAATGTATGAAAGAAGTGAAATATGAATCACTTCACCTTCTTTCCCTTTTCTATTTTTTTTCCTATAGGCCTTAGTGGCTACAATAATTGGAATTAATTCTTCATGCCTATGAACATGTACATTAGTATATCTCAAGAGCCATTTAGAATTCTCTCTAGCCAAATCTTTGACAACACTTAGCTGATTCTATATTTCTTGCATGGCCACATGCACACATCCAAAAGGTTTTTGGAGCTCAAAAATTTATTTTGGTGCTCAGAAGATATCCCCATCAGACTATCTATGTAATTGGAGAAGTTTGATTGCATGACAACTACTCTAATTATTCCATTTCTTTGTCCACTAGTTTGCTAGTTTGTATGAAAACATCTTAGGAGTTCATAGTCTCTATCTTGATCCTTCTTCTACTGCCAAGATAATTTATGACTTGAACTTCATGCTTTGAAGCGATTCAAATAAGGGCTCATCACCTTTAGGTAGGATCTTTTCTTTGACAGCCTCATTAGTCTTCATATGAGTGATCATCTTCAATAGAGAGACACAATCTTCACTCTTTGTTCTCTCCATGGCCAAGGTGGATCTATTTGATGAAATGTTATCTTTCTCTATTTCTAGCCTCAATATAGCATTTCCAATTTGTTCTATAATGGAGAGTCCCTCCAACTTGAGTTTCCCACTCCACTCTCTACCAATCTACCCAAAGTGTTTGTCTTCTTGGAGCTAAGAGATGAGTGCTTGAACATCTACAGTAGTAGGATCACTCATAATAGGTATTCCACAGATGCTTTCCAATAGGGTGACCAATTACCTAATGAAGCCATTTAGTTCTCATATTTCCACCTTCATCCTAACCTTTGACAATTTAAGGCTTTCTAGGTGTCCTTCAATCACCTCATTTGTTGACTTCCATAAGCCAACCTTGGTATCATGTATGGCTTCCTCAAGATCCACTAAATGGAGGGTAAAATCATCAGTAGACATATCCTTGATTCTTCCCTCTTTAGTAGGCTTTTCTATCTCCATTTTTAGATACCCTATTTTGTGATATTGTTCAAGAATGGACAAGGTCTTCTACTTCTTAACTTTACTCAGTGCTGATCTAGAGTAGATAGCAAGAGATAAGGTATCCTTGTTCGGAGCTCCTTCATCTTACCTTTTTCTCTTCTTGTCTAGAGTATCATCCAAACATGAATCTATGCCTGTCAGTTTGGAGGCCATCCCAAGGGAGTCTATGTTAAACATCTTCCTCTTGATTAGATCGATTGCATTTTTGGTTTAAGAGAAGAGATTCTTTGGAGCCTGTGAAATGAGCTTTGAAGAATCTTAGACTTTCTCCACCTCTAAACTCTTCTTTGTCACCTCATTAGATTCAGTGGATTCAATATCACTACTTCTTCCATCTCCTAAATCCACCACCTACACTTGAGGACTACTCTACTAGAGAAGTGCAACACTTATAGATGGAACTGGGCTACTATGAGGCAAGGGGGCCACAGTGACCGCACCATCTTTTGAAACCTCTAATTTCTTCTTCTCAGCTTCTGGTTGGGTTCCAATCACTAGGAGGGAGCTGTCTTGAAAAGTTTTAACTAAAGGAAAATTTTTTTTGGGAAGTTGATCACCTCTGTCTAATGGTTGAGCTAGTCCTTGAGTGATAGCCAAGGTTACATCTAATGTGCCACCTTGAGAGGAAGAGGCCACTACAATTGCTAGAGAAGCTTGAGCAGATGTGCTTTTACTTTGACTTCTTCTAGTCATGGTCAATTCGACCCATTTCCTAGTCCTATTGATAATCTAGGCCATCATTATATCTACCTCCTCTCCTACATCTTTGTAAGGTTTAGAGCTGATCAGACTGCCTCTTAGCTTGGTCATATAAGTGTTACCATACATATTTTGACCATCATCTTCTACTCCTTCAACATCAATATTGACTTTATACATCTTCACTTGATCCACTCTTAGCCTAGCGAAAGCATGATCACAAGCTCTTGAACTCATCCTTGCAATAAAACTAGTAGTCTTCAATTTTAGTGATATGTTTTATTACACTTCCAATCTACAACACTTCCCTTGCATATCCATTTAGATCAAACATGGGCCTTAAGACTTCATACATTTCCAATTTATATTTCATTTCAAATACCTTTAGCATGTTCTTTGCATCAGAATGAGACTCACAACTTAAAGATCCCACCTTCATAGGAAACTCATACCCTTTCTTCTTCAAACTCCTGCTCGGATAACTTAGTAGCTTCAAGGGGAAACCATCAAAACTTACAAGATAAAAATATGAAAAGGATGAGAATTGAATGAAGTAACTCCCAAATTGTCTAATGCTTGCCATGGCTTTAGGGCTGAATCTCCTTTTTGGACATCCTTGTAGCTCCCTGCAAATTCTCATGGTGAATGCATCATTAACTCTTATATACTCTACATAACTATTTTCCATCTTTAGACATGGGTAGAACTCATAAGACTTCACATCATCAGGGAAATTTTCCACCCTTTAGATTCTTGACCATAATTGTAAAGAAGTTAACATGTAATTGAGGAAGGAGGGCATATAGAATGTGTTGTAGAATTTTGCAGCACTAAGAGCATTGGGCAGAATATTGTTTACCTCATGAGCCTAATCAATATATTAGGTGTCAAAGCAGATGACTTGTACCAAAAAGAAATATTGCTCAACAAATTTTAAAGCTTCGAACTGACCTTTCAATCTATATAAGAGGACCAAGATGTCGACAATCTCAAGTTTGAGATTAGTCCCCAAATGAGTCTTAGGAACCTTACTGTTGGTGCTCCATGGTTTTTGGAACCATGACTACATGATTTCCTTTCTCCAAATCATCTTCTTCATGGAGAACTCAAAAATGGCTCCTCTGAATGTCAAATCTAAAAATTCCTCTCATTCTGGAACTCATAGGCAATTTAACATAGTTTTCCTATCAATGGAGATTAACACTATATCATTTGGCAATAAAATTTGCCTTCTGTCTAGGTTGTAACAATTTATACATTCATATATTAACTCTAGAGCTTGGATTGCAACAAAAAAACTAGCTACTTTGACCAACCCACATAATTGAAGCTTCTCAATAATGGGATGATTGGTTCTGACCTCACTCTCTTGTAAAAACCTTGCATGTGATAGAAATGAAGAGAAGTATCCATGAAATTCTATAGTGAAGACTTAATTCTGTTCAACCCATCAAAACCTGAAAATCGAGTTGCCATTTTTTTTGAAAATGAATTTTAAATCTAGAAAAATAAAAGAGTAGAAAATGCATAGATACTAGCTTTTTGAAAAATTTATGCAAATAAATAGGGTAATAGTTCAAGAAAGAGCAGTAGTTTATGTAACAGTTCATATTTCTAGCTATATAGGAGCTTCAGTTCATCCATTGATCTTTAGAATTTGTGCCACATTGATGAATTGAAGGAGAGATCCATTGAAATAGTAAATGCATGGTTTTAATGAATATCTTGGTGTCTTTTCACTATTCCATTTGCCTAGTAGTAACTTTCTATCTTCCCATACTTTCCCATTTTCCTTTAAGTTTCAAGAAGTTACCAATAGAGTACTCCATGGGAAAATATCCATTGAGTTGAATTCTAGTGCATATAATCTTTCTTGTAGCTATTAGATTTTTTCTACCATCATCTTGAGAAGTCTTATGTACAAATTATAGGTCAAATCTTATTATTAACTTGATTTTCTTTAAAATTTGGGAAATTGTCTTCATGGGTTGAAAACCCACTGAGGAGAAGACAATTTCCATTTCTCCACCCACACTTCCTTTTTGGTTTACCTTTAGACTATTGTATTCCTTGGGTTTGGAAATGTCTAAAAGAAGTGTGAAAAATCATTAGGGACCCACTTTTTGTTTCCTTTCCTTTAGAAATGGCTTTTACGAAAAACTAACTTTGTGGGTTGCAAACCCGCTGAGGAGAAGTTGGATTTGAGTTTTCTGCCTGGAATGAATATGAGAGTTGTGATGGATCTTGAATGTTTCCTGAGGTAGATAATTATAAAGGGAATGTGAATTTTCTATAGGGCACCTTACTATTTTCATACTTTGATCCAAATGCATCATTTGGTGCTCTTTGTGGAAAATCATCTTCATCAGTTGAAAAATTGTTGAGGAGAAGAAGAAGTCTAAATTTATGCAAGCTTATATTTTTATTGAGAAAATGATAGAACACAAGTAGATATAACTCTGTAAATGATCTTTGTTATGAGCAATGTGAATCTTCATTGAATTAGGCACTAAGCTACCTATATGATTGTGTCAACACAAAGCAAGAGCCGCCTGACTATGAAATGCAGAGAAGGAGAAATGGAGAAATCTAATGGAGACTGATTCCACCTAAGGTGGTTTAGACCTAGAATCAAACACAAATATGAATTCACTAAGACACAAGTAATCACTTTCATTACACAGGTAGAGGATGAAATGTGGGGCAACAACTGGCTTTGTCTAGGGACTTGGGTAAGCCATACCCAAGCAATGAATCCAAAATCTCTGGTTTCAAGAAATAAAATTTGGCTACACAATAAAACTAAAGCAAGGAAAAAAAAGGGAAGGAGGAAGGCAAGGGAAACCTAACCAGGAAAACATAAAAAGGAACTAAATGTAATTATAGTACAATATAGGGGTTACCTATTTTCAATTTTCAATTTGATAGAGCTTCAAATCCTGACCATTGAATGCCAGGAGTAGCACTTCACCATTTGGATATGCCAATTTAAATGAGCTTTTCTCAAATGCCTGATGAACAGTGATAGGACCCTTCCATAATGTGTCAAATTTGATCTTATGCATACCTTTTGGTGCTCTTTGCTTATCCCACAGTAGTATGCTATCTCTTGCCATGAACTTCTGCAGTCTTGCCCTTTTATCAAATAAGCTCTTTACATGCATCTAGTGTTGTGTGATGTGATCCATGATTTATTCTCCTTCCTCTTTGATTTTTCTCAAGTACAAAATCATCTTTTCTAGTCTATCTCTATATATGCCATCTTCAATTACTATTCTCAATTTTCTTCTAGCTAATTCTAGGGGTAATGGAAGATTAGCCTTAGTCTCATAGACTAGTTTAGAAGGAGAGATGTTGATTGCCCTCTTAGGGGTCACCCTATCTACCCATAGTGCCTAATGAATTTTCTTGTGCTAGGTTTGATTGGTCAACACCAGTTCCTTGACAATATTCATTAAATTCTTGTTACTAGATTCTGCTTGACCATTTTCTTGCAGGAAATAGTCAAATGAATGATTGACTATGATGCCATGCTTGTAACAAAAGTTAGTGATCTCAATTGAAGAAAAATATGTCACATTATCTATCACTAGTTTGATGGGGACACTGAATCTAACCAATATGTCTTCCTTGATGAATTCACAAACTACTTGAGAAGTAGTTTTCTTGGTTGCTTTGGCTTCCACCCACTTGGTGAAGTAATTAGTTACAGTTATAACATACTGGTGACTAGCGTTGGATGTTGGATTGATAGGACCAATGAAATCGAGGCCCTATTGTTGCAAAGGACCTTCAATGATGACAAGTCTAAGAGGCAGAGTGGCTAGCTAAGGTCTCCTAGTGAACATCTTACATTTTTCACATTTTGACACTCAAGAGTAGGCATCCCTAAACATTCCAGGCTAGTAGTATCATTGTCTCAATATTTTGAAAGCTGTGACTGAAGATGAAAAATGTCCACCACATACTTCATCATGAAATGTTTTCAACAACTTTTCCTATTGTTGTTTTTCTACGCATCTGAGAAAAGTATTATCTATATATTTCTTAAATAATTTGTCATCCCAAACTACATATTTGGCCACTTTAAAATTGAGATCTCTTCTTTGCTTTGCCATCATGCCTTTAGGGCATTCTCCATATGTTAGTAGATAAGTAATATTTTCAAACCAAGAGTCTTGTAATCCTATAATCAAAACTAATTTCTTCTCTCCTAATTCTTCTGGTTCTTCAATGATCTTATTTTCCATGATTGGTTTGCATAAAAAATTACCCCTCACTAGCTTAGTAGGCTTGATTTCAATGTTATACTCTTGTGTTTTTTCTATCCATGTTCCTCTGGCATTGCACCCTACATCTTGTTGCATTAGCACACTTTTTACCGCTATGTTAGGTACATAAACCATAGAATGTGAGTGCAAGATATAGAACCTAAAATTCTTCAGTGCTTTGACTACTGCAAAGGCATGTTTTTTGATTTGGGAATACTTCAACTCATGAATTTTTAGAGGTATCCTCATGAAGAAAATTAGGGCTTGTATCCCTTCTTTGTCATCTTGCATAAGAATAGCTAACAAGGTGTGTTTAGAGGCATAGTAGTAAATAATGAAATCTAACTTATAGTCTTGGTGACATAGTACCAGGGTGTTAGCAATAGCAATCTTTATATTCTAGAAGGCTTGTTTCCCAGCTTCAGTCTATTTGAAACTTGAATTTCCCTCCATCATATCTACAATACACTTAGTAGTTTCTGCAAAATCTATCACAAACCTTCTAAGAAAATTCACTTGCCTAAAGAATGATTTAACTCTTATTTTGTTTAGTGGTAGGCTTAACCTTTGAATGGCTTCAACTCACTCAAGATCAATTTTGATACCTTCTTGGGAAACTATATGGCCAAGAAGCTTTCCCTCTATCACATAGAAAGTATACATTTTAGGATTAAGTGAGATTCCATGTTCTCAACACCTTTGTAGTACCTTCTTCAAATCTTCTATGTGGTTTTTTCTATTTTTTGAAAACACGATGAAATCATCTAGGTATATAATGATAATCTAGTCTTTTAGATTAGCAAACATCTTACCCATTCACCTTTGAAATGTAGCACCAACATTGATAAGCCCAAAGGGCATTCTATGATATGTGAATGTACCCCAAGGAGTAGTGAAAGCCATTTTGTGTTGGTCTTTCTCTTCCACTTCTACTTGATTATATCTTGAGAACCCATCGAGCATGGACATCATCTCAGCACCAACTACTATTTGTAGTAGGTAATCAATGTTGGGAAGAAAAAAATTGTCTTTCAAAGATGCTTGGTTCAAATTCTTGAAATCTATGCATATTCTTATTTCTCCATTCTTCTTCCTAACTAGTACTATATTAGCTACCCAGGTGGAGTGATGGATGGGATACATGACCCTCACCTTTAGCATCTTGTCTACTTCCTAGAATATAAAGTCTACGAATTTCAAATTATTATTTCTCTACATCTATCACAAAGGGACTGCATTAGATTTCAATGGAATCTAATGTTTTATTTTCTTGCCCCTGTAGCTTTTCAAATCTTCATAACTCCAGGTAAATACATCTTAATATTCTATAAAAATTTATCTTGCATCTTCCTTCTCATCAAGCAAGCAACACTTTCCAATATTGATCATCTTAGGACTTTGTGCATCTCCAATGTTCACCCCTTCATTTTCACTAGTAGTAGCACCTTTCTCTGTCCTCATTTGCTTTATGTAGGCATCATGCCTATCAAATAGTGTTGGTGTAAATACATATTTACCATTTACACTTTACTTAATTTTACTTCGGTTAATACATTATTTTATTATTTATTTTGTGAGACACTTAGGAGTTTGTGTACCTTTATGAGTTGTCATGTTGACAACACATAAGTACATAACTCTAATTCAACACATGGTGTCTACAACACTAGAGTTTGTATCATTTACTAAGTTTTCATGTAGACAACATAGTTATTCACACTCCTAATTTAGCACATGGTGTCTACAACATAAATTTTCATGATACACCTTTGTAGGCTTATCCCATCATCATTGCACTTACTCCTATGCTTAATGGAGGATAACCCATATCTAGTGGACATGTGCCTAGTTGTATGACTTATCATGATTCTTATTCTTATGCATTGTAGAAGCATTCCAGAGGCCTTTATATACAAGCACTACTAGTTTACTTTCAATACATTGAATTGAATACATATCAATATTCTGATCATACTCTTTTTGGTCTACAATTGTGCTTGTGTTTGAGTTCTTGGTTGTTGGGTGAATTTTTCCCTAAGGAAAATTCTCCCACTTGCTATTGTTATAACTTCTTCCTCCTTGACTTGATTGGTTCTTATCACTAGCCACCAATGCTTTGGTCTTTGATGTCATGAGAAGTCCCAAATCTATCAAGTGAGATTGTTCAACAATCAACATCTCTACTGTAGAACAAGAATTAGTATGCAAAGAACATTAACAAATAAAGTAAACATTCACAAACCAAAAACTAAATTCACATATATTCTTAGGCAAAGAAAGAGAACAAGAAGTGCAAACCTCACAAGAGAAAACACTCCATGCTTTTCTTGATTCTGTAGATGTGTCCTTTTGCTGTGGATGTATGCTCAAGATGCTCAAAAGCTGCTTCAATGGATATGGGTAATGGAAAATTGGTAGCTTTGTGAGCTTTCAATTTGGAATTATAAGGGTATGGTTGATGGCTTTGGTTCTCAAAATAGCATGGTAACTTTAGCTCAAATATTGTTGATGAAATGGCTTGGGATGGGATTCAATTTATAGGCTAAGGGGTAGAGAGATGGAGGGCTTAGATGCAAGGATGGATGAAGGCTTAAGGAGGGCTAAGATGCACTCAAAGCGGAGCACATGGATTGTGCTTGTTTAGCACCAATGGGAAGGTGACACTTGTCACAAGGAGGATGAGTGTGAGAGGGTAGGGTAAAGGGTTGGTTAAAGGCATGATGAGTGGGGTTGAGTATGTAAGAGGGATGTAAGAGGAATGAGTGTGGAAGAGGGAAGAGTGTGGAAGATGGGTGTAAGAGTCATGAGTGGGCTTGTAAGAGTCTTTTATGTTTTGTAAGAGCACTCATGACTTAGTGGTTGGGATTTTTGAGGGGAGACTTTGGTTTGGATTAGGAAAGTCTTAAACTTGTTTAAGGAATGTGACAACATTAGGGGGTGGATTAGGCTTGGGATTAGGATTAGATTCGGATTGTTAGAGATGTGCAAGTGGATGGCATTAATGAGGGTGGGTGAGTTAGTGGCTAAGCTTGGTTAGTATGGGTGGATGGGGTGGATTAGGCTTAAATGGAGGATTAGAGATAGGTTAGGGGTTTTTGAATTTGAGGATTTCATTTATCAAATAGATTTATTTAATAAATGGGGATTTTTGGAATTAGATAGAAGAATAGGATTTAATTGATAAATAATAGATTATTTGATTTATCAATTAGGACTATAGATGATTAATTAAATTAATCAACTAGGGGATGAAAAAGGATTAATTAAATAGAAATTTAATTAATAATGCCTTTTTAGATAACTAAATAGGATTACTAAAATAGTGTAATCAAATTTAGGTGTCTACATCTACAAGTGCATCAAATGTAGGCTTTTGGAAAGCACTTCCCATGGCCAACCTGTGAGCGTTATAACTCAAAACAAAGGAAGCATACTCTAAAGGTAGCCTCTTTAGGATGTGATGAATCAACTTTTCATCCTTCATGTAATTTCCGCAATCTTTAACTATTGCCCTATACTCATTGGCTTTGTTGATATAATCTTGAATTGTTTCAAAGTTCTTTGGATCCAATAGAAGTAGATTGTCCTCAATCTAGAATCCCTTTTCCTCATCCACCTTACCATACAATGATTCAAGTTTGGCTTTTCTGAAACTAGCAATGTGGAAGAAGAGATCTCTATGTACACAACTCTTGATAATTCTTAAAGCCTAATTGTCTATAATTTTCCAATCAATGAGTTCTTTAGCATTAATGGGTTTTGGAATTGTACAATCAACATAAAGATTTAGATCTTTTTCCCCATACAATATCTTTCCATGTAGAATAATTGCATGAAGTTAGAAGTGGACCTTTAGGTGAATCCATGATGTAGAAAATAAAAAGAGCACAAAAGAGAGACACAAAACACAAAACACACCCCCCCCCTTTCACTCAATCAAAAGAACCCCCCCAAAAAATATTCTTTCGACACTTTATATGTAGTGTGCATACAATAGGCCACTTGTCAAAATGAACAAAGTGGAATTCTAATTTTTCTATGTACAATTGCCTTCTGAGGCCCAAATCTATCACTATGCACTATAGCTCAGATCTACAACAATTCTAAAAAGTAGTCAAAGCATTACAATGCAAAAAAGGCCCTAATTATATGGATGGTATGGACAAAAAATGACATGTCCACTTACGTGGTAGAAGTACAGAGCTGAGCATGCTATATGGTGGGATGATAAGGATTGATGACATGTCTGTCTTGTCTGTGTATATACTGAGTTGAATGTCAACTAGATGCTAATGTGGGTCCTACATAGAGGACAACTGTCAGGTTTGATGTGGTAGCTTTTAGGAGTGCCATGTGGTTGGCTAAGATACACCATGTGGCATTGGGAGGCTACACTATCCAAGACATGTCCAATGTAGATTTGTCAGTGTGTCATAGGTTGGACAAGTAAAATATTGCCACATAGCGTGGAGCAGGTTGTTCATGTGTACCTTACTATAGAAAACCTCCACATGGCCTGCACTATCACTAAGGTGGAGGGTGAGGATTTGACCACTCCCATGGGTCCATGTTTCTAATGGACTATGCAGGGAGCTAGAGGAACCACTGTGTAGGCATCAAAAACCTTTTACGATAGTTGGAGATTTAAACAATGGGCACTGGTTAATTGTCAATAGTGGTACCAAATTCTTCTTTGTGGGGTCCCATATCACCCATGCAAAGTTCTTTACGAGGGTTTAAATGATGTTGTCCACTAGGAAGAGTAATGTAAAGAAGTCATCAAGTTTTCTTGGGCTATCGCCAATGGAATTGGGTGTAATGCTCGTTGATGACTTGGCCACCAATACAAATCTGTGTAGTCAAAATTTGTTGAATATTGAACACCAAAAATGAGAAAGAGATATCCACCAATTAATAATAGAATATTCTTGTGTAGGGCCAGGGTGTGACTACTTGGTACCTATAAATTAATTTTCTCTGCAGGGGTGCCTAGCCAAAAAAATTCCAAAAATTCTATCCAAAAAAGTGGAGAATAATAAAATAACGTATTTGAAAATTAAAATTGTAGATATAAAAGATCATACTTGAACTTGCAAATTGGGGCCTTCCGGTGTCTATTTGCAATTTTTTTTTGAGTCACAATCGACTTTGGCCTAGGGTAGCTAAATTTTTAGCTGATTTGCACCGAATCAACATTTTGGATGCAATGGTGAGGTCTGTTCTAGCTCTAGACACTCCCAATTTTTGCGGTAGTCTAGATTTGGGCCGAGGTGTTGAAGCAAAAATGGTATCAAATGACTATGTGAAGGGAGATTCTCCAAGAGCTCTGATACCATGTAAGAATTTGCCTTAGGAAAAAATTCACCCAAGAACTAAGAACTCAAACACAAGCACAATTGTAGACTAGAAAGAGTATGATCAAAATATTGATATGTATTCAATTCAATGTATTGAATGTTCACTAGGAGTACTTGTATATAAAGGCCTCTAGAATGCTTCTAGAATGCATAAGAATTAGCACCATGATAAGTCATTCAACTAGGTACATGTCCACTAGATATGGGTTATCCTCCATTAAGCTTAGGAGTAAGTGCAATGATGACAGGATAAGCCTACAAAGGTGTATCACACAAATTTATGTTGTAGACATTATGTGCTAAATTAGGAGTGCAAATAACTATGTTGTCTACATGACAACTCAGTAAATGATGCAAACTCCAGTGTTTAGACACCATGTGCTGAATTAGAGTTGTGTACTTTGATGTTGTCAACATGACAACTCATAAAGGTATGCAAACTCCTAAGTGTCTCACAAAATAAATAATAAAATAATACATTAACCTAAGTAAAATTAAGTAAAGTGTAATAAGTAAATACATATTTACACCAATAAATAGTTTTTCCAAGGATACAAAGTATGGTGGAATGGCATTACCTCATAATTGGACTTCATTAGTTTGATCTACTTTTTTCTTATGGTTAGGATCTCCATGATTGTATTCATTGGGTTGGTGCTTACAAGTAGCTTTATCATTTTCCAAGAACAACTGTAGACTCTTGTCATCTTCAAAGACCTACCAGAATTCTGCATTGTCGAGAACAGAAGCTTGATATATAATTTTCACTTGATACTTTTTATCTTTGAATTTTTGGTGAGGGAGCAATAAAGAGGTGGAAAGAACAAATAAATTTTCTTTGGTATTCATCTCTTTTGGTAATAATTCAATAAAAAATCATCAAGGCCTTCTATTTCATCCCATATCCTATTTCTATAATTTTTTAACTTATGATTCTTCATAGAGTACTGCCCCTTAATTTGCCTCACAATGAGTTCTACATCACCTTGAGCCCTTATGATCTTTATTCCTTTTTCTTTCGTAGATATTATCCCAAGTAGTAGGGCTTCATATTCTTCTATGTTATTCATTTTCCCAAATTTCAATTTGAAAGCCATGGGTTTGGGTTCTCCTATAGGAGGTATTAATGCTATGACTGCACTAGATTCAGATGAGGAGTAGCTTCCATCGATCTCCAATGTCCATATAGAGGATGACTCTTTCTCTTCACTAAGGATTTTTATTTATGAGTCTTCAATTTCTTTCTCATTCAGAGTATCTTTAGTAAACAACATATAGTTACCAAAGTCTAGTTTTTGATAGAGAATCTGAGCTTTAGGGTCATCTATCCTTAAGATAGTAAATTTTTCCTTTTCTTTAGGTTCCAATTGGACCTTCTTGCTTCATATAGGTATAATTTATTAAGACCAATGTAGTTTTATTTCTATCCCTAAATCTCTACAAAAATTTTTTCTTAAGAGTAGGCCATAGCTTGCTGGAATATCTGCAACCAAAATAGTGAATAATAGCTTCTTTTTTAGATGAGAGGCTAGAGCCACCTAAGCATCCTTAATTTTTCCAAGTAATGGGATCTTCTTAGCATCCATTGAATAAAATCTCCCATGAACTTAAGTGAGGGTGAGACTCAAAGCTTTAGCTATAGAAAAAGGCATCACATTATCTAAAACATCTGAATCTATTATGCAATTGCTTAATTTACATCTGTTGATATATAGGGAGATGTAGAATGGGTCGGGTTTTTGTTTGGGGAAAGTCCCCAAGATAGTGGATTCTTCTTGATTAAATATGTTAGATGCCAAAGGTTCATCTTCTTCCTCAGTGGTAACATTATGGTTTAAATTTGAAGCACCTCCTTTACAATGATCTACTAATCTCTTCAACTCAGAGCGATGAGATTTCAAATAGTTTATAGGAGAGATTTGAATCTTTGACTCTTAACAAAATTGGATAAAATCAAAAGGACTCTTATCCTTACCTATTTGAGATGTCGATATTCCTTGATCAATGTGAGTATTATTTGATGAAGATGTGGGATCATTTCCTGGAACATGAATTGGGAATTGATTTTTGAGCTTTTGTGTCATGCCCAAACTATGAGAGAAAAAACACACCAATTTTTTTTTTATTATAATAATTAAAATGCTCTAAGTTTGATAAGTTTGCATGTTAATAGTCATGAAGATTGAATCAATCGCTTAATTTGGAACTTTTGCTATTCGATTGATATCGATCATTCTTTACATTTTTACATCATTATTCTACTAAATTTAGATTTACTACTTAATTTTCAAAAAGACAATTTTCGTGATTAATCTAAAACAACTTAAATAAAATACTTACTAACTAGTACTACTCCAAAGAACATTAACTAAATCTTATTAAATTTAAAAATAATTAAATAACAACTAACTAAATTTAACTAATTATTAAATTAAAACTTTCTAAAAAAATTAAACAACTAAATTAATTTAAAACTAAACTAACTAAATCTAATACTCACTAACTGAATTTACTAACAAAATATGACTAACTTAAAAACTTTAGTAGACAAAATTAACATCACATAAACTAACACAAATCTAAAATTAATTAAATTTAAAACAAACTAACTAACTATCACATATACTAACTAAACTTTATATAAAAAAACTAACTAAAACTATTAACAAAGAAGATCTTTTTAAAAAAAACTTAATTAAAACAACACTATACTAACCTAACATTAACCCACTTTCTAACACCTAACACTAACCTATACTCCCCCTACACCCTACCTACACCAAGGCCAAGCGCTTCCCAAGGCCAAGTGCTTCCCAAGTGCTGGCCGAGGTACAACACTCTGCCCCAAAACATAAAACATGCACAGACCCATCTTGGTGACCAAGTTTGCTAGGGAGAAAGGGCTTAAGCAAATTTAATCCTCTTTTTTTTTTACATTGCAAGTCAGATCATAGGTTTGCGAATTCCATGGAGAGGATAGGGTGACATCATCCCATATGATGACAATTGACTTTGTTTAAAAAAAACCTTTTTAAAAAAAAAAGCATAACCAAAACTGACGCCCAAGGGGAGATGGGTAAGCATTAAAGACATAAAGTTATATGGGTAGACTTAGGATATTTAGGATATTAAGATAGATAGTCATTAGTTTATACAATTTCATGTTATCATATATATATATATATATATATATATTCTCTGTTGCAAAATAACATTAAATCTCAAGCCCATACAAAATCCAGAGAGCTTTTTCTCTAGGAAAGTATAAACTTTTTTTGTCAAAATTTTCTAAGTGTTAATTTTTTTTTTTAAGAACAACAACAAAAGCACAAAGATAAATATTTTGTTTTAAAAGTATGAATACCAATTTTGTCCATTTATCAAAGGAGGGTATATATACAAAAACATTTTGTTTTTTTGTCATTGAATTTTTGCTAAAACCTAGTTAAGCCAAAAATCTAATATCTAATTAAAATAACATTGCAAGATTGATTTCGGGTTTACAAAAAAAACACAAAATTGAACCTTCATTTATAACACAATTTTTGTTTCCAACATATAAGAAAACTTTAAATTTTGCTTAATTGAATCAACTACATTTTCATCTTATTTTTGATGTGCATCCATATTAACTAAAAATTACAATTAAAACCTCATGAGAAGCAATAATACTCAAACACCCTTTTATTGGCAAACCTGATTCAAAGGCTCAGCCGGGAAAGAACTAGGAAGAAAACCCAGCGTCGTTGTCATTACAACAAAGTTTTGAAATAAAAATTACATAGGATTCCAATCTCAAAATTACAAAAATTTAATTGAATTTTTGTCATGACCCTATCAAGGAATCCATATCATTTTTTGCAATACAATGCTAAGATCATGGAGAGAACAGAATCTGATCGGGTGTCAAACAAACATGACCAAGAGACAAAATCAAACATGCATATTTATACTAGTTTTTCACAATAGGATTCACAATGAATCAAAACTAGGGAAAGGTGGATTTTTCCAATAGGAGATGTCAGACACAACACCCAAATAGATGCCCAATCAGGGCTATAAATCAAGAACTTTCGTTCTTCCATTTTAACCTGCCAAAACTCATACAAGGTTTGTGCTGATAGGTAGGGGCCCATAACAGCCTACCCTCTCTCCCTCTTCTCATCCTAAGAAGAGACTCTACACTATTGGAGTCCAACTAAAAATACCTTTCCTAAAATTGGCCACTTCTACCCTATCCAAGGGTGAGTATTGCCAAAACACCCATACAAGGAACTTCAAAATTCAAACAAGAACATGAAAGAAAAGCATTCAAGAAACATGGTTGCAATCCTTCCCAACATACCCAACATACATACAAGCATCCAAATAACAACACCAAAGAATTTAAGCATGAAACAAGCATGAAAATCTAAACAAGAGAGATGAAGAACTCCTACCTTCACAAAGAGGTAATGGTAAATGAACAATTTGAGTAGAGCTCTTCCTTCCTTGTCTTCAATCCTCCAAGACTCCTCTCTAAAAGTAGAGATTGGGTAACCACCAAAACTACTCCAAGAAGGGCCTCTCAATAAGACTCAAACTCAACCACCAAACAAGCAATACCCACCTACAAATTTAGAAGTTTCTAACTCAACCAAACCCAAGGTTAACCACTAAGTGGAGTTGAGGTGATGTAACTCATGGTAACCACTTGCAATTTTCGCACAATGGTAAAAATAGACTTTTTGAGTGACCTCAAAAGTCAATAAAAGGGGCTTAGGGGGTGGAAAATACTCCCAACCCATACCCATACCCCTTGGGTATAAAGATTTCATGTTTTAAAGGTCTAAGGAATTGATTTGGAACCAAATGAAAGCTAGGAAATTTTTTGGACCATTTGACAACTCTAAAAATGCAAATTAAGCACTAATCCAGATTAGGGTGACTAAACTCGATTAAGAACCAAATTAGCAAAAAGACACTAACTTAATCTGACTTGGGTCCAAAGGTTACACAGTTAACCCTAGCTAGCATGCTAAAAGTATAAAAAATTCATGAGTGTCAAGTGACACTATAAGAATACAGTTACAACATTAACATTTACTAATCACAGAAAGATACATACATACATCTCACAAATAATTTAGTTACGAACAATAAGGTTTCTACAAAAAGCACATATGGATCAGTTATGTTCCTCCGTCAAGTTTCTCGACTAAAATATCTTCACACTCACTTCACACATCAGTAGTCCCATAAAATCACATGCACATATGTATATAGGTATCAGGTAATCACATAAATTAAAACATACATCTATAAATCAGTCAGGGTTTCTCTCATCCTATTCAATTCTTAACCATTAAAATCCCTTAATCAAAGTGTTAACCCTACATTTACTTATTTCATCAACATACATATACATAAAACATTAAATGATGAACATCAAATATCTGAAAGTAACATCACACAACATGAAATAATATAATATGTTCAAAGCATCAGATAATTTCTCGACATCTTGAGTCATGAGTATGAAAATAATAGTAATGTATCACTATGCTATGATGGGTCAGGGCGAGGCCTCACATCCTCCCCCACTCGGCATGAACTTCCTGCTGGAGTTCATAAAAAAGATAAGGGTACTAAGACTGGATCTATGCTAAATCCTCCCATGAAGCCATGACCTCATTGTAGCAATCCCACTGGACCCTAACCTGGTCTAGCTCTCGACCTTGAAGTGCTAGGGTCTGTCAAGAAATAATATGGATAGGCTCCAGTGCTAGATGTCCATTTGACTCTACTTGTAAAGAATCCCAATCTATAATATGAGAATCATCATAAATGTATCCTCTAAGTACTAAAATGTGAAACACATTGTGGATGTGTGATGGGCTAGGTGGAAAAGCTAAATGATATGCAATAGGTCCTATCCTCTCTAGGATCTCGAACGGTCCAACAAACTGGGGTGCCAACTTAGAGCCCTTTCCGAATTGAATCAAACTCTTGTGCGGTCTCACCCTCAAGAACACCCTATCACTAACCTAATACTCTCCATCTGTCATCTTTGCATCAGCATACTTCTTCTACCTATCCTGTGCCTCTCTCAGGGGCTGTCTAATCAGGGTCACTTGCTACTCCATCTCCTTTACTAACTGTGGAACAATAGATACTCGATCCTTGATCCTATTCCAACTCAAGGGTGTTCTACATGATCTTCTATACAAGGCCTCATAAGGCAACATACCTATGGAGGAATGGTGGCCATTGTTATAGGAAAACTCAACAAGATGTAGGTATTCCTCCCATTTGACCTTATGGTCCATCACATACATACATAGCATGTCCTCCAAAACTTGATTCACTCACTCAGTTTGACCATCGGTCTGAGGATGGTACACTGTACTAAAATTGAGCCTAGTGTCCACAGCTACCTACAACGCTCTCCAGAATGAAGAAGTGAAAAATGAGTCTCTATCAGAGATGATCTTATGAGGAACACCATGAAGTTTGACAATGTCCCACAAGAATACCTATGCTATGTCTCATGCTGTAAAAGTAGTATGCATAGGTGAGAAATGGAAAACCTTGGTCAATGTGTGAACTATCACCAAAATGGCATCATGGCGGCGAGATGACATGGGAAGACCAACAATGAAATCCATAGATATAGTATCCCATTTCCACTCTGCAATCTCATGCAGCTGAAGAATCCCACCGAGATGATGGTGCTCCGCCTTCACCCTTTGGCACTCAAGGCATCTCGCAACTATGCTCACAATCTACACTCTCATGCCTAGCCAATGATACAACTACCTCAAATCTACATGCAACTTCTTAACATCGGGGTGCATTGCATGAGGTGCTCTGTGACCCTCAAGTACAATGAGTTCATGCAAACCCCCAATGAAAGGTACATACATACATCCTATATGATGCAAAAGTCCATCAAACTCCAAGGAATACTCTGAATAATTCCCTTCCAAGGGTCTCTGAGAATGCACTATCTCACTCACTTCTGCATAAAGCTCATCGGATGGTAAGTGTTGTAAGATCCACTCTCTCAAGTTAGTGCAAGTAGTCACAGATGAAAGCTCATGGTGCCTTTTACTTAAGGCATCTGCAACCACATTCTCCTTTCCCTTGATGTAATGAACATCAAAATCATACTCACACAAAAACTCCATCCACCTTCTTTGCCTAGCATTAAGGTTCGACTACAAAAATATGTACTGCAAGCATTGGTGATCAAAATGAAGCTCAAATCTATGACCCAGAAGGAAGTGTCTCCATCTCACCAAAGCATGAATCATTTCCACAAGTTCCAAGATATGAGTAGGATAATTGAGTTCATGAGTCTTCAAATTCCTAGACTCAAAGGAAATAGGTCATCCTTCTTGCATAAGGACTGCGCCTATACCATCTAAAGATGCATCGGTGCACACCACAAAATCTGCAGAAGGATTTGGTGCTGCAAGGATTGGTGCACTCGTGAGGGATCTCTTGAGCTCTTGAAAATATCTATCACACTTCTCTATCCACTCATACTTCTTCCCCTTTTTTGAAGAGATGTGATGGGGTGTGCCAATCTAGAGAATCCTGAAATGAAGTGTCGGTAATATCCTGCTTGCCCCATAAAGCTCCTCACTTCAGTAACACTGGTGGGTGCTATCCAATCCATGATGGCCTTAATGTTTGATGGGTCTAATAAGACTCCATCACTTGATATGACATGACCCAAATAATGTATCTCAGTTTTGAAGAATGCACACTTTGACAAGCTGCCAAACAACTAATTCTCTCTTAGCTTCTGCATTACCTACCTCAGGTGCTCTTCATGCTCTTTCTCGTCATGAGAATAAATCAAAATGTCATCAAGGAAAAAAACCACAAACTTATCCAAAAAGGTATGGAATACTCCATTCACGAGGCTCATGAATACAACTAGAGCATTCATGAGGCCAAATGGTACCACGGTGAACTCATAGTGACCATACCTAGTATGAAAAGTAGTCTTGGGGATATCACTATCCACAATCCTCAACTGATGATAACCTGACTTCAGATCAATCTTTGAAAATACACAACCTAAGTGATCCATCCTTCTTCTTTATGAAGATCATTGGTGCACCCCAAGGTGACACACTAGGTCAAATATGCCCCTTCTCTAAGAGTTCCTCCAACTGAGCCTTTAGTTCATTGAGCTCATGAGTAGTCATCCTATATGGTGCTCTTGAAACTAGCTCAGCTCCTGGCACAAGGTCTATGTGAAAATCCACTATTCGAGGTGGAGATATACTAGGAAGCTCTTAAGGAAACACATTTGCAAACTCTTGCAGGATTGGAAAATCATCGAGGGATGGCTCCCCCTTTGAATCTTCCTCTCTGTCACTAATGGTGATAGTAAACAACTGACAACCATTTTGCATGCACCATCTAAGTTGCATAGCAGAAATCATATGAAGGGATACAGGTCTCTTCACTCTGAATATCTCCCTAGAGATACCATCATCATCCACACATTCCACCCTCTTCTGTTGACAATCCATCCTAAGGCTAACTCTACCTCCCAATTGACATCCTGTCTAACTGCCACTAGCTCGCAACGCTCCACCACATATGGAGATATAAAAGAGTTAGTAGCTCTAGAATCAAATAAAACTACAACCATATGGCCCTATAATATACCTATAGCCTTGATAACTATGGCTTGATGCTCATCCTAGTGGTTGTCAACCACTGCAAAAACTCTGTGGGATCTACCCATGTCACCAACTGTTAGCTTTGAAAAAGCCCCTCTTTGACCACCTTGAGAAGGTTTCTACTACTGCTGTTGCTGTGGTTTCTACTACTGAGACTGTTAGCCCTTAGAGGACCCTGCTATATAGTTCTGATTCCCTTTATAAGGGGGTTTCTGCTGGGAAGAGTTTCAATTCTGAGATTGATCTCATGACTCCTACCTACCTTGAGTATCCTCAGCAACTAGTGTTATCTCCATTACCTGTCTAAAGGTGGTAGGGAAGGTCATCCGAACCTAACCCTGAAGCAAGAAATTTAGACCCATGATAAAGTGATGCACCCACAATTTCTCATTCTTCATGTATTCCACATAAGGAAGGAGCTTGAGAAACCTGCTCTCGTACTGAGCCACTGTAAGACCTCTCTGATAAAGAGAATGAAATTCCTCTATCTGCTTCTATCAGAAATGCTCTGACAAGTACCTCTCTCAGAATCTCTCTAAGAAAGACTCCCATGTGAGGGTATCCATCCTCACTCCTCCTATGGTCTCCTCATGATGCCACCAATTGGAGGCATCTCCTCTCAACTGATCAATTGCTAGGCATGCCTTTAGATTACTCCCATAAGGGTGTAATCCAAAGCACCACTGTAGGCTCTGTAACCATGCCTCTGCTACTGTCCCCTCAGTGGAACCAATAAATAATGGTGGCCTGAGTCAAATCAATTCCCTGATATCATCTCCTATATGTATAGGAGGTTTTTCAAGTGGGGGTCCTCTCTGGTGTATTGATTCTCCCTCGTGCTCACCCTATCCCTCTATCTATCTCAATGTAGGACTCTTAGTCCTCTCTCTGACTCTAAGTTTGCCTCCTCCGGGTCCCTCTACTTCCACTACAAGAATTTGCTGATGAGGCTAAACTATAGGTATTGCCCTCTGCTGAACTACACCAATCAAGGTCTAAAGTGCATCTATAATGTCCTGGTTCGAGTTGAGTGGTGGTGGAGGTGGAGGTGGAGGTGGAGGTGGTGGTGGAGGTGGTGGTCCATCCTCCTATCTCGCTCTACCACCCCTAGCCCTACGACCTTTGCCTTGCTGGTTCCTTCGAGTAACAGGAGGCATCTACATAATTAAAAGTTTGAGTTAAGTTTAGGAAGAACAATGGTTAAGGTTCCTAGTGTTGAAACATAGGCTCTGATATTTTGTCTTTGGGTCAACACTGTGTATGAACTTCCATCAATAGTTGCATAACATTCTCCCTTTGGCTCTGAGTCTGACTCATACTCAAAAAATAAATTTCCAAAGTCACAATTTCAGTACAAATATGACTTAGGACAAGGAGTCACAGTATTCAACTCATTAATGGATAACAACTGCATCATACGAGCAGTTTCTAGATAGCTTTCACTGTCATGATCTATTATCAAATGGAACACATACATATTTCCTTTCTATGGTGTTGTGTCAATCACCAACCTTTGTTGTGAACCTATAAGCTACAAAAATTTTCCATTATTATTCCTTCCTAGTGGATTTTGATAATTCTATTGGTAAGAGTGATTATATCTAGGTAATTGCCTCTTTACTATCACCAATGTTTTTGAAAACTTTTGAATCATTTCATCAGATGAAGTAGTATTACTAGAACTTCCTTTGGTTTGAAGTTCTCGTTTCCATTTTCTGGTGGAGATCAAGTCATCTTCAAATTTGACCACCTTCTTTTGTGCATCTACTAAATCTATGGGATGGGCTCTCCTCAAATCATAATTGATATTTGGTGGCATCACACTTATGAAGAATATTTTTAGATTTCCAGCAATAGGTCTGTTAGCAGTAAGGATCCTACTAGTGATCTTATTAAAAGTTGCAATGAAATCCCTCATAGTCATGGAAGGTTTCTTTTTAATAGATGTCAGTTGTGTTAATATGACATGCTTATCTTCAACTATTTTGAATCTTATTTTGAAAGCTGTCCTCATTGGCTCCCAACTTGTGACAAAGCCATCATCTAAATGATACAACCAATCCACTACATTTTCTATCAAAGTTTCTACAAAAATCCTTATAGCTACATCTTCATGAGATACTCCTAAGATGTGAGTAGTCATGAAAAAGGCATTAATATGTTCATCAATAGTTACTTTCCCATCACCTAAAAATTTAAGAAAATTCTTCCTTGAACTAGATGGGAGTGGGTGATAAGCTATCAACTCTAATGGACCTTTCACTGTGGCCCAAGGAGTAGCCATGATTGTTCTAGCAAGGTATGGTAGAAAATTAACAGCTGGAGGAGTAGTTACTTCGTGTAAGGCCAATACGTAGCAAGAAGAATGTGAAGAACTTTGATTTTCTAACAAGTAAAGGTGGTCTACTCCAACTTTTCTTTACACCTTTTTTTCTTTGGAGTGTCTAGGATAGGAAAACCAAGTTCTCTGAGATTTTCAAAAATAAGATCTTTCCTACCTTGCTCTTTGGTACTTTTGAGGAACCTTGCTTGTTCTAGGATGCTAGATTAATTTTTTCTTTGAGCTTTGTGTTCTAACTATCTTTCCACTCTTTAGATTTCTCTTCTTTAAACAAATCTTTCTAATGCTTTAGCCCTAGATTCCTCTTCTCCCAATACCCAACTTGTATTTTTGTAGTACTCTGTATTCCTTCTATGCCTCCAAAAAAATGTGTTAAGAGATGAGATTATATCCTCTTGGTCGTCTTGAAATCCAAGATCATGTTGGAGCATTAGGATTATGTTCTCACGAGGTTGTACCATTTTCCTTCATGTTATAAGTTTATTAGTCAAGCGACTATTTGTCTCCCTATCAGAGTCACCAAAAATTTGTTGGTAAACGAATTGTTCTTTTTTAAAAAAAATAAATTTTATATGGCTAAATTTGTGAACAATATCTGGTTACAACAGTTAGAAAGTTTTTTATAAAATGACTAACCTTCCTATGAATTATTAGGTACAACTCCCTATTATAGATTTGTGATGAATTATGTTTGTTCCTAAATCTAAAGAGGGGTATGTTCTTAACCTAATAACATGAGAGGTAAATCAATCCAAGCATATACAAAATTTAACTCAGGCAAGAAATGATTTTAGAATATTAATAAATTTTATGAACTCACACATCTTATGAACTCATAAGACTTAACAATTCAATAGTGCATACTAACTAATATTAAACTGATTAGCATGGAACTAATTACAGATAAATAAATATTAACTTGAAGGAAAACATCTAAAGGAACTCTCTTGAACCTATGACGATAATACTTATCATATTCAGCTCATTGCCTCAAAACAAGGGAATGTATCTCTATTCGTTCCTTATTTTGATTCAGATAAAAGAGAAAACATACAATTAACATCTAACAAAATGGAACATAAAATAATTGACACCAAATACCATTCAATTGACTCTGCAACATCCAATATATCACACCAAAAATTAGCCGACCTTTTATTAATCTTTCATTCCAATACAAATAGGATTCTAAGATGGCCATTACAAAGGAAGCTTAATCAGTTCATATCTTCAAAAATGATAAATGACGAGGAGCCAATTTTTCCATTAGAATGACTATATCAACATATGAAAGAGGTAGATTATGAATCACTTCACCTTCTTTCCCTTTTCTTCTTTTGTCCTATAGGCCTTAGTAGCTACAATGATTAGAATTAATTCTTCATGCCTATGAAAATGTACATTAGTATATCTCAAGAGCCATTTAGAATCCTCTCTAGCCAAATATTTGATAGCACTTTTTTGATCTTGTATTTCCTCTATGGCTATAGGCACACATCCACCAAGTTTCCGGAGCTCAAAAATTCTATTCTGGTGACCATATGATATCCCTATTATACTATCTATGTAATTGGAGAAGTTAGATTGCATGACAACTACTCCAATTATTCTCTTTCCTTGTGCACTAGACTATGAGTCTATATGAAAATCTCTTAGGAGTTCATAATCTCCATCTTGATCCTTTTTCACTTTAGCTTCAGTTTCCTTAAGTGCTTCTTGTACTGCTAAGATCATTTTGGACTTGAAATACATGCTCTAGAGCCATTGAAATGAGGGCTCATCTCCTTTAGGTAGGATCTTTTCTTCAATATCCTCCTTAGTCTTCATATGAGTGATCATCTTTAGCAGAGAGACACAATCTTCACTCTTTTTTCTCTTCATAGCCAAGGTGGCTCTATTTGATGAAATGTTATCTTTCTCTATGTCCAACCTCAATATAACATTTCCAATTTGTTCTATAATGGAGAATCCCTCCAACTTGACTTTCTTGCTCCACTTTCTACCAATCTACTCGAAGAGTTTATCTTCTTGGAGCTAAGAGATGAGCATTTGAACATCTACAGTAGTAGGATCACTAGTAATAAGCATTCCAGAGATGCTTGCCAATGGGATGACCAATTTCTTGATGAAGCCATTTAGTTCTTGTATTTCTACCTTCATCCTAACCTTTGACAATTTAAGGCTTTCTAGCTATCCTTCAATCACCTTATTTGTTGACTTCCATAAGCCAACCTTGGTATCATGTTTGGCTTCCCTAAGATCCACCAAATGTAGGGTAAAGTCATTAGTAGACATATCCTTGATTCTTCCCTCTTTGGTAGGCTTTTCTATCTCCATTTTTAGATGCCCTATTTTGGATCTTGTCTGAGAAGGGACAAGATCTTCTACTTCTTGACCTTACTCAGTGCTAATCTAGAGCAAATAGCAAAAGATAAGCTATCTTTGTTGGGAGCTCCTTCATCTTTCCTTTTTCTCTTCCTGTCCAGAGTATCCTCCAACCATGAATCTGTGCCTATCACTTTGGAGGTCATCCCAAGGGAGTCTATGCTAAAAATCTTCCTCTTGATCAGAGTGATTGCTTTCAAGGTTGAAGAGAAGAGATTCTTTGGAGCTTGTGAAATGAGCTTTGAGAAGCTTGGCCTTTCTCCACATTTGAAGTCTTCTTTGTCACCTCATCAAATTCAGTGGATTCACTATCATTACTTTCTCCATCTCTTAAATCCACTACCTACACTTGAGGACTACTCAACTAGAGAAGTGCAACACTTATAGATGGAATTGGGCTGTTATGAGGTGAGGGAGCTAGGGTGACCACACCATATTTTGGATCCTCTGCTTTCTTCTTCTTAGCTTCTGGTTGGGTCTAATAACTGGGAGGGAGCCATCTTGACAAATTTTAGCTATAGGATCATTTTTGTTAGGAGGTTGATCACCTTTGCCTAATGGTTGAGCCAGTCCTTGAGTGATAGCCAAGGTTACACTTGATGTACCACCTTTAGAGGAAGAGGTTGCTAAAACTACTGGAGAAGCTGGAGTGGATGCGTTTTTACTTTGACTTCTTCTAGATGTGGTCCATTCGACCCATTTCCTAATCCTCTTGATAATCTAGGCCATCATTATATCTACCTCCTCTTTTGCATCTTCATAAGGTTTGAACTTGATTAGAGTGCCTCTTAGCTTGGTCAGATAGGTGTTACTATATATATTCTAACCATCATCTTCTACTCCTTCAACATCAATATTGACTTTATACATCTTCATTTGATCCACTGTCTACCTTCCCAACGCATGATCATGGCTCTTGAACTCATCCTTCCAATTGGCCTAGTAGTCTTCAATGGTAGTGATATGTTTGATTACACTTCCAATCTGTAACACTTCCCTTGCATATTCATTCAGATAAAACATGGGCCTTAAGAATTCATACATCTCCAATTTATAATTCATTTCAAACACATTTAGCATGTTCTTTGCATCAAAATAGGACTCACAACTAAAAGCTCCCACTTTCATAGGAAACTCATACCCTTTCTTCTTCAAACTCCTGCTCAACATGTTCACATGGATTGCTTGCCACCTTGATCCCAATTAGCACAATCATATCGCTAGGATACCTCAATAGTTTCAAGGGGAAACCATCAAAATCTGCAAGAAACAAATATGAAATGGATGAGAATTGAATGAAGTAACTCTCAAATTGGCTAATGCTTGCCATGGCTTCAGGGTTGAATCTCCTTTCTGGGCATCCTTGTAGCTCCCTACAAATTCTCATGGTGAATGCATCATTAACTCTTATATACTCTACATAACTATTTTTTAATTTTAGACATGGGTAGAACTCATAAGACTTCACATCATTAGGAAAATTTTCTACCCTTGGGATGCTTGGCCATAATTGTAAAGAAGCTAACATGTAAATGAGGAAGGAGGACATAAAGAATGTGTTGTAGAATTTTGAGGACTAAGAGCATTGGACATATTCTCACTTACCTTGTGTGCCCAATCAATATATTGGGTGTTGAAGTAGATGACTTGCACCAAAAAGAAATATTACTCAACAAAGTTTAAATCTTCTAATTCACCTTTCAATTTGTGTAAGAGGACCAAGATGTCGACAATCTCAGATTCGAGATTAGTCCCCAACAGAGTCTTAAGAACCTTACTCTTGGTGCTCTATGGTTTTTGGAACCATGAATGCATGATTTACTTTCTCCAAATCATCTTCTTCATGGAGAACTCAAAAATGGCTCCTCTAAATGTCAAATCTAAAAATTCCTCTCTTTCTAAAACTCATAGGTAATTCACCATAGTTTTCCTATCAATGGAGATCAACACTATATCATCTAGCAATACAATTTGCCTTGTATCTAGGTTGTAACAATTTATGCATACAAAGATTAACTCTATAGGTTGAACTACAATTAGAAAACCAACTGATTTTACCAACCTACATCCTCAAAGCTTATGTACTATGGGATGGATTGGTTTTGACCTCACTCTCTTCTAAAATGTTGCATGTCATCGAAACAAAGAGAAGTATCCATGAAATTCTATAGTGAAGACTTAATTACATTCAACCAGTAGAAACCCACAAATCAAGTTGCCACGTTGTTTGAGAATGAATTTTGAATCCTAAAAAAGAAAAGAGTAGCAAATGCATAGTTACTGGCTTTTTGAAAAAGTTATGCAAATTAACAGAATAATAGTTCAAGAAAGAGTAGTAGTTTGTGTAACTGTTCATGTTTCTATCTATACAAGAGCTTCAATTCATCCCTTGATCTTCACAATTTGTGCCACATGAATGAATTGAATGAGAGATCTGTTGAAATAGTAAATGTATGGTTTTAACAAATATCTTGATGTATTTTCATTGTTCTATTGGCCCAATGGTAACTTTCTATCTTCCCATACATACTTTCCTATTTTTGTTTAAGTTTTGGGAAGTTACCAATAGAGTACTTCATGGGAAAATATTCAATGAGTTAAATTTTGGTGCATATACTCTTTCCTATAGTTATAAGATTCTTTCTACTCTCATCTTGAGATGTCTTATGCAAAAACTATAGGCTGAATTTGCTTATTAACTTGATTTTCTTAAAAATCTGAGAAATTGTCTTCATGGGTTGAAAACCTGTCAAGGAGAAGACAATTTCCATTTCTCTACCTAAGCTTCCTTTTTGGTTTACCTTTATACTATTATCTTCTTTGGGTTTAGAAATTTCTAAAAGGAGTGTAGAAATTCATTAGGGACCCACCGTTTTTTTCCTTTCTTTCATAAATGCCTTTTGCAAATAACTAACTTCATGGGTTACAAACCCAGCAAGGAGAAGTTGGTTTTGAGTTTTCCAGCTGGAATGAATATGAGAGTTTCGATAGATCTTGAATGTTTCCTAAGGTAGATAATTGTAACTTAGGGAACATGAATTTTCCATAGGGCACCTTACTATTTTCTTGCTTTGATTCAAATGCATCATTTGGTGCTCTTCGTGGGAAATTGTCTTCGTAGGTTTAAAACTCATTGAGGAAATGACAAAGCCTAGATTTTGCAAGCTTCTATTATTATTGAGAAAATGATAGATTGCAAGAAGATATAACTCTATAAATGATCTTTTTTATGACCAACATGAATCTCCATGAGATTAGGCACTAAGCTACCTGTATGATCAACTCAACATAAAGGAAGAACCACCCGGCTATGAAATGCGAAGGAGAAATGGATAAATCTGATGGAGACTCATTCCACCTAAGGGGGTTTAAACCTAGACTCAAACATAAATATGAATTCACTAAGAAATAAATAATCACTTTTATTACTCAGGTAGAGGATGGAAACTGGGGCAACAAGATCCAAATTTTCATTGTGCACTTTTGGTCTTCCTTATGGCTCCCAAATTCTTAGTCAATTGTTGCAATTGCAACTCAACAAGATCATAAGTATGATCTTTCTTCACTATCTTCTATCCCACATCAACTATAATACATGGTACATTATTGACTCTACTAGATTGATAGAACTTGTGTGATACAATTCTTACTACAAAACCAATTAAGGGATCTATGATTGTATCTATTGTCATCCCTCATTTATTCCATACAGCCTATGTATTCCTTTTAATTACCTCTTTTTCTTCACTTCTCATTGTCTTGGGCTCATCTAGGGTTGGATACCCTATAACTCTATGCATAATCTTCTTTGTGATTCTCATTGGTCCATTCTCTAACCATACCAAATTTTCATGTATTCTTCTCAAAAACTATCTTTATCCATTTTGTCTTGAAGATGTTGGGGAAATCTAGGGCACGAGTTAACTCTTTCTTCTCAAAAATTTTGTGTTCCTCCTTTAGCACTCCATTTTTACACAATTTCCCATATGTCTCCTTAATTTCCATTTCTCCTATGCTTCCAACCTTACATGTATAGAAACATCTAACATTTTGAATCATTAAAACTCGCGATGGTATTAGTGACAATGCACAAGATGGATCTTGTTTATAAGCTATTTCTGGAATAGCTCTAAAATTTAGTTGTGTAATATCATTACTTATTAGTTGCACATTCAAAACTTCCTTTCCCTCTACAACCTTGGCTACTGAATAACTAGATGCCATTTCATAAAACTATATTTTGCAAAAACTTAAATTGTGTAGCTCGACACACAATAAATACCTTTTCAATCCTACTGAGATGGTGTTGAACAACTATTAAATCCATTTGTAAACACTCAGGACAATTCCTCCAATCTTCCTTTAGCTCTTCATGCTCTCCTTCAAATTCAAATTATGTCGAATGAGTAGAAATCGATCATATAGATCTCAAAACCTTGCAATTAATGCTTAGTGCTTACACAACTATAAGCTCTGCTTCAATAAAGATTTTGACCCACTCATCTTCCATGAAGTTTCCTCTTGAAGACCACTATGAGCTCAGTCTACACTAACAATTTTGATAGCTCAACATCAACTAACATTTCAGTCAACGACCATAGTGAAACTTTTCATGCTTAGCAGTAACATGAATACTGACAAAACTCAAAGATTTCTTCTAGATTCTTAACAACACTTTGCATCTTTCTTCATGCACATGTAATATTTTATAACTAAATCCTTGGAACTGATGTATAGTATATCTTTTAGATATTAGTCCTAGATACCTCTTGATTTCTTAATTTAAGGAAGTGTGATCACCTAATCCATTGTCTGAAGTGATCCCTTCTGATCTTGATGTGCTGGAATCTTCCTTTCTCTTCTATGTCTTGTTCATCTCATATCTAACATTGTAAACATCTACCTTTCCTTTTCATTTTTTGAATTCACTACGTGGTGCCTTTGACCTTGTTGGACATTTTCTACTTATGTGACTAGTCTTCAAACAACTAAAACATGATGTTTGAATCAACCATCTATTGTAGTCACTTCTAAAATGTGTTCTTATGCAATTTTCAAAAACATGTCCATATTCTTGATAGTAGTGACAACTATACCTTGTATTATAATCCCAATTATAAGAGTTGTCATTGTACTTTACCTTTTTTTACTTGTTTGATGACCATTTAGGCTTGGATTTGCACTCATATACTCTATGTCCATATTTCTGATAGTTATGGCAGTATCCTTCAAATCTTTGTGTGCTTATGGTGTTGGTTCTACATTCATGTGCTTGATGTCCTTATTTTTTGCATTTATAGAAATGACCTATTAACTTTCTCTTAGGATTCTTACTTGCAGTCTTGCTCCTGCAAACATAAGAAACATGACCTATCTTACCACAATTATGACAAGTAGGTTTGGAGTTCTTACCTTTGTTGCTTCTTTCTTCACCACTTTTTGATGATTCTTCTTCTTTAGTAGTAGTGTAACACAAGCCAAAAGTGTCACTGTTGGATTTAGGGGATCTCATAAATTATTCAAAATATTTGATGGCTTCACTAGGTTTTTTAAACTATCAGAAAACTCCTTTTCTCTTTTCAGATCATTTCTTAGTTGTTCATTCTGCAACTTCAGTGTTGTGATCTCAATATCCTTTGTATTTAGTTCATGATTTGCAATCATCATTTGAACCAAAGTTTCCAATCTCATGTTAGCAATCCTAATTACCTCTGATGTTTTCTCTTCCAGTCTATTGGTCAAAATTCTTATGTCATATGCAACCATGACTTTATCCTCTTCAACTTTATTTTTCTACTCGGTCACTTCACATAGCAATACTAATTGGAATTCTTGTTCTCTTTTGAGATTTTTGACTTCTTTAGTTAGGATTCCATTCTTTTCCATCAGATCTGCAACTACTACACCAAATTCATTAGAGTTTCTATTTGAAAATAATTCAGTAGTGTCAATCTCTTGGTATTGTGTGTCATTCTCTTCAATAGAAATTACCTTCCCTCTCTTTAGTGATATCTTTAACTCATTTCTTGCTTCATTCAGCTGATGTAAGACAAGTTGTATTTCAATCATCTAGTTCTCAATAATCTTTCCCAATTTGTAGACTTCCATCTTCAAGATCTTTCCTCAAAGCTACAAAGCTTTACTTTTAGAGAACTGTGCTCTGATACCAATTGTTGGAAATACAATAGGAACTCTAGGTGGGGGGGTGCATGAATTAACACTTAAAAATTTCAATCTCTAAAACTATTCACCACACATCCATCTCAAAATCTATGCATATAAATAGAAATACCAAATTAAGCATATACATCCATAACATGAATGTAAAATATTCAACACATGTATGACACAAGATATTTGGTTACCTAGAAACCCTCCACAGTGAAGGTAAAATTGGGGTGGGGATGATGCCCACAAATATTCACTACTATAGTAATAAAGTGTATCCAAAGAAGGTTACAATGTTTGACCATGAAACATGACCTGTGAAAGGTCTACTCTATTATAGGCTTGCAAGATTTTTAGATCTTACCCTATTAAAGGATTTAAAAACCCCACTAAAAGTGTTCCTAATGAAAGGACTTTAACTTACAATGAAGTAAGAACCCTGGTAAAGGATTTACAATAGCCTATTAAGACTACTTTATTAAGAGATTTAACTGATTCACCTATTAAAATGTCTCAGCAATGATCCTTTGTTTAGCACTATGTTGCTTGATGTTAGCTCCTCTATACTGATGTGTACTTGATTCTTTTTTATTAGATGTATCTCTACTATCCTCTGATTCCTTTCCTTTATTCTCCTTTAATTGATTATACAATGTAACTTAATTCATAACGCATTAATCATCATGAATGCTCTGTTTGCACGTGCAAACTCTCTTCAACTCTCCTTAGCATTCATTATAAAGTTTAGGGTTTGTCTTCCTTAAGATGATGTAGAGCCACACCTTGAAAAACTCAGGAGGAATCAGTCACTCAACTGAGTTGCTTCAAGGGGCATCTACAACCTCTAGGATCACACACTAAAATTAGATTCAAAACAAAACTTTGAAAATAAAATCCCCCAAAATATCTTCTTGCTGCCTCCGGATAGACTTACACTCAGACAAGAATAAATTTTGAATCAAAAAAGATTTACTCAATCCAACTGTTGAGATTTGGTGTAACTAGATTTCAAACAACATATAAAAATTTGAGATAAATCCAATGGTTCAACCCTGAGATATTGACCACGCATCAAAGTACATTTTTTTGCAAAATATTGCTTCTTGTTGTCTCTAGATAGACCTATGAACAAACATGTATAACTTTTGAACCAGATCGAAACTCTTAAATCGTTGTGGTGAAGATGGGCATAATTAGGCCTATAATAACATATCCAAAGCTCATGAAAATCTAACCGTGCATTTGGGAGATATTACCCATGCACTGAGAATAATTTTTTGCAAACATACCAAATTTGACCCAAAACTAAAACTTTTTAATCTTCTGCAAACTATCAACTTGTTTTCAGTGAGAAGATAAGAAAAATCCGTTCAAAACTCAGACCATCGAAAACTTGCACAAAGAAAAAAAATGAAAAACATTCCATATCTCTCCAAATTTGATTCGTGTCTTACATAGACGACTGGCTCTCATTTTAAAACTGACTTTCTTTTCCTATTAAAGGATGTGAAACATTTTCTTCTTATTTTAGAAAAGAAGAACGTCTTCTATCCAAAAAAAAGATAAGAATCTGAAATGTTTTTCTACCAATATTAGACAGTCATTTTCTAAGTCAGGAATATTCCAAAAACTGCCTACTACCTATTATTGGATTTTAAAAATCATTAAACACTCCACCTACAAACTAAAAAAGACTATTCTAATTTAAGATCCACACACCTAGTCCTAGGTGGCTATATCTGGAGAGCTTATTAAACTACTACTCTAGGTATGCCACCACATATAGGATGTTATTACAAACTTCAAAACTAAAAGCATTTAAAACATAACATTAAATTCCCTATTACATTTTCAACAATGTTGCCTCCTATAGCATTTCTCTTCTCTACCACTGCAGCATACTCCCCTGTAGAATGAATCTCAAGTCCTCTTGAGATGATGTGTTGTAGAAATGAATCTCATTCTTCTTTCGAACTTTCCAATTTCTTTGAACTAGGATGAGCATATCTACAAGAAAAACAAAAATAATATCCAACTTCTCCACCTTGTAGCTTTGATTCTTTAATGCTGTAAATGTCACAGAAAATTCTCTAGCATGATTCACTATACATGAAATCTGCATCCCTGCATAAACATTATTAGAAGAAAACATATCATCAGCATTAACATTATTTGAGTTCTCTTTTTGAATATGAGCTTCCTTATACACCATGTAATGTGCATCATATCTATCTTCATCAATAGTAACCATAAACTTATCTGCTTCTTGACTATCAACCAGTTTCACATCTTGAATCTTAAGAATCGTATTTATCTCTTCTTCCTTTATTAAACATTTATCATCATCTTGATCTTCTGTAGTAATCTCACTTTCAAATATCTCTTTCTTATTACAACTTTGCTCAAGAACAATAACAGTATTGCACTCTTTCCTTTCTTCTTCAAGCTAAGTTTCCATACTACCACCATGCCTTTTCCATTCTCCCACAATGGCTGCAAAATTTTCCCATAAATCAGATTCTTCTTCAGAACTTGCTATTACACATTCCTTAGCTTCATCTTCATGCCATTCCTCTTGACATTTTTCTTCATTATGCATATTTAAGGCTTCATCAGTTACCTCCAAAATCTTTTCCATAGGAGTACCTTCCAACATTGTACTCTTCTCTATTTTCAAAGGACACATTATTGTTCCAACCATAACTTTATCACACTCAAATCCCATAGGAATTTCCTCTTTATTCTTCTCATCAACATTTACTTGTTGTACTCCTTCTTTCTGCATTTTATTTTCTCTCAACTTAGCTTCATTCTCTTCACGTTTCCTTCTCAAACTTTTTATTTCCTCTTCTATCTTTCTTACCTCTTCTCTTTGTTTTCTCATTTCTTCTTCCTCTCTTTTCTTCTTTTCTATCACTTCTTTCAAGAATTCTTTCTTACCCATCATCATAACTTTGGCTTCTGCGGTTTTGGATTCTTCTTGACTTGGCTCAACTAGAAGTATCAATTCAATGACCTTTCCATTCTTTGTAATGGTATACATATTCTTCACTCCATCATGATGTGCCTTGAGATCATATTGCCAGGGCCTGCCAAAAAGTAAATGGCATGCATCCATATTAACAATATCAAACAATAATCTATCTTTATAGGCTCCAATCTAAAATTCCACCCAAGCTTGCTCTTCGACTATAGTAAGTTGCCCTTTATTTAACCAAGATATTTTGGAAGGATACGGGTGTTTTATTCTTGGTAGCTTTAACTTTTCCACCATTTCAAGAGACACAAAATTTTCTATAGAACCAGAGTCTACTAGTACCTTACAAACTTTTCCTCTAGATTTACAGGTAGTTCTGAAAATGGACTTCCTTTGTGGTGGTTCTTCTTTGACAGGCATTTTCAATAGTGTTCTTCTCATCATAAGTGCTTCCCCCTTTTCTGGATAACCATAATTGTCTGAATCTTCTTGTAAATCCGCTTCTTGTGCCAGGTGTATTCTCCTTTCACCATGAGTACTAGAGCTTGCTTTTGCTGGACATTTGTGTGCCATATGACCTTCCTAATTACAGTTGTAGCATCTTATTGGTCCATTTGTCCTTCCTGGTGATCTTCCTCTGAAATTATCAAACTTATTATCTTCATTATGCATCTCCGTTTGTGGCTGAAAATTTGGACTCCTTCCGCTAAATGTACCTCTTCCTCTGAATGGTTGTCTTTCTCTGCCTCTTTTATTATTTTCTTGTCTGCTTTTGATTTTCTCTTCCACCTTTAAAGCCAACTGATAGCACTTAGCTATGGTGTTAGGACTCATCAACTGCAACTCTTCTTGTATGTTAATCCTCAAACCATTTAGGTATCTTGCTACCTTGATACTCTCAGGTTTTGCAATATGATACCATAAATGATGTAGAGCCACACCTTGGAAAACTCAGGAAGAATCAGTCACTCAACTGAGTTGCTTCAAGGGGCATCTACAACCTCCAGGATCACACACTAAAATTAGATTCAAAACAAAACTTTGAAAATAAAATCCCCCAAAACAACTTCTTGCTGCCTTCGGATAGACCTGCACTTAGACATGAATAACTTTCTAACCAAAAAAGATTTACTCAATCTAAAGATTGAGATTTGGTGTAACTAGATTTCAAACAACATATAAAATTTTGAGAGAAATCTAATGGTTCAACCCCGAGATATTGACCATGCATCAGAGTATATTTTTCTGCAAAATATTGCTTCTTGTTGTCTCTAGATAGACCTGTGAACAGACATGTATAACTTTTGAACCAGATCAAAACTCTTCAATCGCTGTGGTGAAGATGGGCATAATTAGGCCTATAATAACATATCCAAAGCTCATGAAAATCCAACAGTGCATTTGGGAGATATTACCCATGAACTGAGACCAATTTTCTACAAACATACCGAATTTGACCCAAAACTAAAACTTTTTAATCTTCTACAAACTATCAACTTGTTTCCAGTGAGAAGATAAGAAAAATCCGTTCAAAACTCAGACCATCGAAAACTTTCACAAAGAAAAAAAATGAAAAACATTTCATATCTCTCCAAATTTGATTCATGTCTTACATAGCCGACTGGCTCTCATTTTAAAACTGACTTTCTTTTCCTATTAAAGGATGTGAAACATTTTCTTCTTATTTTAGAAAAGAAGAACATCTTCTATCCAAAAAAAGGATAAGAATCTGAAATATTTTTTCTACCAATATTAGACAGTCATTTTCTAAGTCAGGAATATTCCAAAAACTGCCTACTACCTATTATTGGATTCTAAAAATCATTAAACACTCCACCTACGAACTAAAAAAAGCTATTCTAATTTAAGATCCACACACCTGGTCCTAGGTGGCTATATCTGGAGAGCTTATTGAACTGCTACTCTAGGTATTCCACCACATGTAGGATGTTATTACAAACTTCAAAACTAAAAGCATTTAAAACATAACATTAAATTCCCTATTACATTTTCAACAATGTTGCCTCCTATAGTGTTTCTCTTCTCTGCCACTGTAGCAAAGAAGACCTAGATGACTTAGGGTTAGGTATGAACCAATGATAGTGATTCACCCATATTGCTATTTAAAACTTCCCCTTTTCTAATTGGATGCATGTAATGCATAGGGATTCACAATTAAGATTCATCATTATCATCAAATATCATAAAATAATCCTTAAGTTACCTCAAAAATAGTTTACATAGTAGTTTGTGCCAATACTACTAACTATGTCAAAATTGTATTACTCAGCATCTGAAGTCTATAGTGCTTGACACCAACTTTAACTTAAATGTTGTCACTTGACATCTAAATGACTCGACATGCTTTGCTTACTCAACACTTGAATCACTCGCTGCATACTATTTACTCGACATTTGAGTGACTCAGCACTTGAGTGGCTCAGAACTCACTATTTACTTGGCATGCTTTATCTTATATGTTATGCTCAACATATGTTACTTATTTGACATGAACAAAGTAAATGACTTATAATGACTAAGTGTATAAACACTCATTTTTCAAAACCAATATGAGATCAACAAGATCTACACTATCCAATAGAGTGTAACCATCCCAAGAATCTTCCAAAAAGAGTGATGGTTCTCCAAATCTCCCAAGAAAATTAATTTTTGTTATATCCCTCTATTTCAAAAAATAATCCAAACTCTGGAGTCCTTGAGGGTATTTATTATCCTAAAGAGGTTGATTGGGTCATCATCCTAGATGTATTTTTTAAAAACTATTTTATTTCCATTTCCTATGATATTCCCAATACATTTTCCTTAACATTAGCTTGTCTGTAAGGCCAAAATTTTCCATTTCAAAATTTTAATACCTAATCCATAGCCTTGAGAGGCCTAAATTGTTTTCTCCCCTTTAATTAGTGCTAACTTTTTATTTTTTGACACTTGTTTCTCAAAAAAGGTTTTTATTTCTCTTTCCAACTTGTTTGTGACCCTTTGTGAGCAAGGTAAAAATGATATTTGATAAGAAGGAATGTTTGATATTATTTGATTTAATCATAGTGGATCTATCTACATTGGTTAGTTGCTTTCCTTTCCAAGTTTCTATTTTTCTATAATTCAACTAGTTATGGAATTCCATAATTTTTAAACTTGCATTGCTTTATCTATGTGAATCCCTAAATATCTACATGGAAGCTCCCCTTTCCTTAAACCTAGAACATGACAAATCTCAGCTTCTCACCTAGCTTTTGCATTTGCAATGAAAATCTCAAATTTATTAGCATTTACTCTTTGTCTTCAAGATATCATGTATAAAAAAATTAGTATCTCTTTGTAGCCTATATTCTAGTTTTCAACTTTTACTAGGAAGCAATTTGTCATCAACAAATTGATGGTGTGTGATATTAGGTACACCTTTCGTGACTTTTGTTCTTGTTATTTGACTTGACTAATGTGCTTTCTCAATAGCTCTACCAAAATCTTTAGCCACAATTATGCAAAGAAAAAGGGGAAATGAAGTCCCTTGTCTAAGTCCCTAATAAATACCAAAAAAAACCTTCAAGAGTTCCATTAAAATGAAATGAGATTTTTGGTGTGGAGATACAAATGAAAATTAGATTGACACATTATTTGAACCAAATATTTCAAGGCATTCACACAAAAATCTCTAACTAACCTAATCATAAGGCTTTTAGATACCTAACTTAATTGGCATACATGGACCTTTATTTTGTTGGGTAAAGTGAATGATCTCATGTAGTATAGTGATACCATTAAAGATAGAGCTAGTGGGAATAGACATAGTTTTTTCTTTTTGAGATGATTTTATGTAGTAACCTCTTAAGCATATTTGCTAATGCTTTTGAAATAATTTTATAAGTAGTATTACAAAGGGAGATGGGTTTGAAATCTCCAAGCTCTTTACAACTTTATTTCCTAGGTATGAGTGGTAGAAAGGTGTAGTTAATTAATCTAAGCGACCTATCTAATTTCCTAGTATTCTCAATAGCTTCCCAAATATCCTTACCTAGAAAATGTCAATATTTTTGAAAGAAAAAAAAACCTAAAATCCATCTAGACAAGGTGATTTACTAGGATGGATTTGAAAGAGGGAAGTTTTAATTTCTTTTATATTGAATCTTCTATTAAGAAAGTGCTTTTGATTACCACTAATCAATTTTGGAATAACATTTAGAAGATATTTTTATCCATACAGGTCAAAATAGTCTCATTTATTTAAATTATTTGAGTAAGAATATACAAAATCTTTTTCTAAGATTTGAGAGTTTTTTTATAATTTCTCCTCCAATATTTTTTATCTTCAAAATATTGTTAATATTCATTCTATTTTTTGTCCTATTATGATTTTTTTGCACTTTTGTACCCCTCAGACAACCAAGTCTCTCTAGACTTTTGTTTCTAGAAAATCTCCTCTTTGGGTAATAAGTTTTCATACTTTTCTAACAATTCATTTTCTATATAATTGTTATTACAATCCATCCATGATCTAATAACTTCCACATTTAGTTCCTGAATGTTAATCTCTACTTGTAGTTTTTTGTCAAAGAAATTTGTTAAATGTTCTATGTTCTATTTTAGGAGTTTAAATTTAAGTGATTTTAGTTTGGACATAAAAAACAACATATTGGATCCTTCAAATATATTTTCTAGCCACCATTTCTCTAATAGGTTTCAGAAATCTTATCTTGAAATGACATATCTTCAAATTTAACAAGATCATTGAGCAATTTTCTTTCTTCCTCAATGCCTAATATAATTAGAAAATGGTTTGACAATGATGTTGCAAGAATACAATGAGGGGGTTTTGTCAAAGGTCCTCAAGTTCCCTTTAAACAGGAGCCTATCTATATTTTCAATAATGTTTCCAAATCCATCTCATTTATTGTTCCAAGTGAAGGTTTTGTAAATCATATTATTATCCAAGATGTAATTCCTATCATCCAATCTCTTAAGTACTTTAAGAGATGGGATTCATGTTGGATACCACCAATCTTTTTGTTGGCATTATGTTGTAGTTTTTCATTAGTGACAACACTTATTTGATTCTGAATGCTTATCGAGCTCATCACTCAGTCCACAGTTTATACCGAGCATTCAGTGGTTACCTTGTAAGTTCAGCAGTTAAGCAGTTCACACTGAGCATTCTTGAGGCTATCGAGTGAATGTGTAGTTCAACAGTGTTTATCGAATAGATAATGGTCACCAAGCTTCACAATATAGATATAGTGTCATCAGCTTGCATGATACGTAGCCAGTTTCTACTGAGTAATGGATGTGTAGTGTTTACCGAGTAATAGCAAGGTAAATGAAGGTTTTAGTATTCACTGAGTGACACTATATCTACTGAGTCTCTAATGGTTACTGAGTTCCAAGCTATGTTGTGTGATTAGTATGGACCGAGCTTCTACTTCTACTGAGTGCATGATGATGTCGAGTAATGTAGTGGATGCCGAGTATCAGAAGGTCACTGAGTCAGCTTGAAGAGCTCAAGTTTTCTACAATTTGGCTGACTCAGTAACAAGGTAAACTTTAAGAAAGTCACCTCCAAAAATGGATATAAAATATTGGTGAATCTTTCATTATTTTGAAAAAATAAAATCATTTCTATTAGCAAATTTCTCAAATTTTTATTCTAAATATGATTAATATTGACGATTATTTTTTAATCATATTATATATATATATATATATGTGTGTGTGTGTGTGTGTGTGTGTGTGTGTGTGTGTGTGTGTGTGTGTGTGTGTATATTGATGAATCTCAATAATAATATGAAGTTCATTAATCACCGTGGAATATTACAAATCAAAATTGAACATTTTTTTACCTCGTAGAATATTATGAGGATCATTACATATACTTTAAATCAATAGTGAAAACTAAATATTAGTGATATACCCCTAAAGTAACTAATAATTATGATAATTATTCATCAATTTAATTTAATTTCTCTAATAATATATTATATTTAGGTGACTCAAATCTAATCATGTAATGAATATTGTGGCGAATATTTGAATTTAAATTTTTTAATAAAATAAATTATTGAGCTATTTTAAATATTCTAGAACTAAATTTTATAAAACTATGGCAATTTAGGTTGTATCAAATCTTAAGTTATTAGCCAAATTACTAGCTAAAAAATTATAAAATAGCCAATTTTCAAATATTAGCCACTAAAATATACCTTTCTCAGTAATATTTTATTTACTTGTGTTTTAGCCGACCTTGCAATTGTAATTATTGAAATGGTATATATATAATGTATTGTATCATTTGTAAATTATTAGTATTATCATTGTCATGAGTATGTCAAGGAATGGACATGCAATGTTTTTAGAAGAGTGAATGCGAATCAACAACAGAGCAGAGCTTTCATCAAGGTCATTAAGGAATAGCAAACACATATCAGTCACAAGAGGTGATATGTACTTCAAGATCTATTCAACAATCAAGTTTGTAAGTCAAATCTACTATTTCATCCTGACAGGTGAATCAATTTTCCAAATCCTTTAACAGGGTAGACCTAATAGTCTTTTTTATAAATCTCCTAATAGAGTGCATACTTCATTGTATGTTTGTAAAACATTTAACAAGGTGGACCTAGCAGCCCCAATTGCTCTTAATAGGGTAGATCATCAGAAGTGGTCAATGTAAGCCTTAATAGCCAACTTTATACTACAGTAGTGAAGTTTTATGGGTATCATCCCCACCCCAATTTTACTTTCTATTTGGAAGGTTTCTAGATCACCAAATTACTGTGTTCATGTGTTATGAATGTTTATCTTTTCTCATGCACGTAGTAGATTAGATGAATGAATGATACATCATTTATATGCTGAATGGATTTAAATTTTTTGAGGTTATTGGTTCACCCCTCCCCTCTTAGTAACCTAGCTAGTCTTGAGTATTTCTAACAATTGGTATCAGAGCTTTGTGGTTCTCAGGATAAAGTTTGATAGCTTGAGAAAATATCAAGGACAATGGAGATATTTAGACTTGACAAAGCTATTGAGAATGAGAAGCTAGATTTGGAAATGGCCATAGCTCAACTCAAGGAAGTAAAGGAGCATCTCTCCCAATCCCTAAAAAGATGGAAGGAACTTGCAAGATAGATGAATGACCATCAATATTTTGAAGAAAAGATTGAATATTGTTTCCCATCAAGTAGCTCAAATGAAGCAAATGAGGCAATCAAAGAACTATTAGCAAAGAATGGCTCTTTGCGAGAAGAGGTAAGAAAATTGATAAGAGAACAAGAAGTTTAGTCAATAAGAATGTGTGAAATCTTGGAACAAAGGAATAAGGCAAGTGAATACTTGGAGGCAAGGAACAATGAAAATCAAACTTAACCCCTTCAGCAAGAAAGTCTTATCAATTAGCTCTCCAAAGGAATGATCTAATCACTGAAAGATAGTTCAATGAAAGATTGAAAGCTGATCTAATTTATAAAAAGAAACTCAATGAAAGGATGATGAAATCTCAAATAGATATGGATTAATTGAATCAAAAAAGTGAGCAAAATCTTTGTAGGCAAAAAGCAGGACTTAGCTACAAAGAAGAAGTTGAATCTTCCAAACAAGGTGCCCAAAGGAATCAAAGACCTACTTGTAATCACTGTGGTAAGTTAGGCCATACATCAAACAAATGTTGGAGTAATGGAAAGGAAAAATTCAATGGAAAATGCTACAATTTCAATAAACATGGTGATAAAGCTAATGAATGCAAGGAGAAACCAAAATTTGAAGGTAAATGTCACAAATGCAAGAAACAAGGTCACAAGGCATTTGAATGCAGATCCAAACCATTCAATCTAGCTGAATAGATTATTCAAGTAATATTTGATTGGGATTACAACACTTGGTGTAGATGTCACTATTGTGGATAATATGGACATATTGGCATAGACTGCACAAGGCATCACTTAAGAAAAAGAGATTCAACAGTAATATGTTAGATCTGCACTAAAATTGGTCATATAGCTAAAAACTACATGAACATAGGAAGAGTTGAAGATAAGAAGAAAGCTAAAGCTAATAACATTAGAAAGTAGATGAGATAGTAGTGGATTCCTAAATCTACCAAGTAGAATAATTCAAATGATGGCAATGTCACTCAAGAAGTGGGTGACTCCACCATTTCCAATTAGATTCTTCTAAGGAGGAATTGGAACTGCATCTTCAAGCTATATCTTGAACAGTTCCAAATGGAAGAAAGCAAAAGATCCAAATTAGTATTTTAGATACAAAAGGATCACATGAGTTTAGTTCATATCGAGCTAGGTCAGGAGCAATGTAAGTTTGTTTGATCGTTGAGTTACAAGTTTTTACCGAGCTAGTAAGTGGATGATAGTCTATCATGCATTATGTTAGTATGGTACCTATTGGCTCCTGATTTAACAGTTTTGGAAACAACCAAGAAACCAGACAAATGCATCTAAGGCTAGAAAATTCCTATGATGAATGCACCTAACTACAGTCTTGGGCCAACTATGAGGATAAATCTTTGTTCACTTCAGGCTCTGCTAGACCTAGCTGGGTTAACCTTGAGGTTCTGAGATATAGTACTTGTGCATTTAAAACATAAATCTGAACCTGTTTATTACAGATGAAAACCCTTATATCTCCTAATAACTCATGAAATAACATAGATCTACAAAAGCTAAATGCAAATCTATGGATCTCACAAGTTGAGTGAGGGCATTCTATTATATCTCTTTGACATAAAATGTAAAGATGACTTGAATTTGATTTTGATTTAAAGATTTAATTTTCTCAGCATAACTCGGGTATGCAACAACAAAGAACATGTATCCTTCAAGCTGGCCAGTCCCTTATCCGTTGGGCATCAACTAAACCTTAACATATAGATGGATACCTAAAGTATACTAATATATTTAGGCATTTGATCTATCTATTTGACTTGCAAACAGACATCAATCTTCATAACAACACTCATACTTATGATAATATCCTTCTGGTGTAACCTGTAACCCTATCAGTATAAACAAGCATTTACTTGGCTCTTTGTTCCAATAAAAAATCTATTTTGATATACAACCTTAAGGGATTGCAATTGAGTTCAAGCTCTTTGTTCTCAAACACAAAACATTATAGATAACAAAAGGAGATGAGAATTAGAATGAAACGAAGAATGTTAAACTCTTTGCATTAATTTCCTTGAAACCAATACATCGTCTGCATATCAAAACTTAGAAAATACACAAAGAATGACTATGTAATATGAAATTCCTCAAAAGGAATACAATATGTTGTTCATAACAGAGGAACACTGGGAAAACTAGTATCACAACTCTAAAAATTGGAGCCAACCTTGTAGTCTCACAAGTCCTAAAAATTGGAACCTTTACAATAAGCAAAAAAGGAAGATTTATAAGAGAGAAGATCTTTTAGGAATTGTAATATGGAATTGACATCTATCCCACTAAAAGAGTTTTCAATCTGGAGTTGTTGAAACTGAACTTCCTCATCTACCTGCACTTTTAAAACCATAAATGAGGCCAAAATATCTGCTATATCCTCACTTAAAATATGCAAATATCTCATGAAGGGATATCAAGAAATCATTACAATTTGCACTGCAGCTCCAAAAATTTGATCTTTACTTGTCCTATTTGCTTTTTTGTAAAGATCAACTTGTGTAGTTGCCAAATTTTTTTTTTCTTCAAATACCTCCAAAACATTCAATTCATCCTTACAATGGCTGAAGGATTTAAATCAGATGAAAATGTATCCAAATTTGATTGCAATTTCATCTACAACATTAAATTCACACCTCCTCTTTGTATAATTCTCGTCACAACTCTTCGGATTGCTTGATGAAAAATTTGTGCCCTAGCTTTGAGCTCTGTGCCATATTTAACTCTTAGTAACCGTTACCTCCAAATTTCAATCAGCTTTAAATTTTACCCATAGATTTTCACCACATCAAGTAGTTCTAATTCAAAAAGAAATGGACCTTATATCCTTAAAAGTGGGCCATGTGTCACATTACTGCTTACCCGCATTCCTTCAATTTCCTGCATCTTAAAATTGTGGGTAAGCACCAACCATTGATCAAGACAAGATCAATGACTACGGAATGAAAACTGGGCTGACCCACTTTCCTCTTAACATGCTAGTAGTCAACCCAATAAAATACTTCCATCTATACCTTTCCTTCATTGTTGGCACCTTTGAACTGGACCCACAGAATTTTGAGGACATGTGTTGATGAATCGCTATCTCGCTATACATAAAAAGTGAGCACTTTGCTATAGTGAGATAGTGACCATCATTGATTCTACATTGATTATGTGGAATAAATTTGATGTATTACTTAAGATAAATATGGTGGGCCCCTATCACTATGTTTCTATTCGTAACCTTCATGCAACTCATCATAGCGAGATAATAACGATCGTAGATTTGAGATCGATTTGATGATCAGAATCATTGACATGTTCTATGCATGGGGATGTGGGTCCAATTATTGATAACATGAGAAAACCCTACACCACTGGCATATAAATTCATATTTTAAAAACCTAACCATATTACCACGCTGCTTGGGTCCCACTGTGTGTTTATTTCCCGATTGGGTGCTATGTCGCTAACAGTGAGAAGAACAAGTTTCTCGATAGTGATATAGTGACCTCCAACATTGTCACTTTTCTTGGTACATATGTGTATCCCACTAGATTCCATCATGTGGCAAAAATTTATAACTAATATCTGATGGAGCAATGTTTGGGACCCACTTTCTCTAAAATGTTGCCGCAGAATTACTTTCTATAAAGGCACTATGTCGCTAACGGTGAGAAACACAATTTTTTTGATAGTGACATAGAAACTTCTAGGGACTTATCAAAATTTGAGGCCAGAAAGATAAAGGCAAGTGAAGTAATAACCACCCTCATTAATGCTTTTGACATAACAATAAAACTACATGTCCATCACACAGCTTGGAAAACTTATGGTCACTGAAAAACTTAAAAGTGATTGCCGACCATTTCTTTTGGTGAAATTGTCATGTCGCTAATGGTGAAGTGCTCAATTTTTTCAATAGTGACAAAGAGACTAATCAAAAAAGTTGAGATTTCTATTGATGCATTTTGTACTTAAAAGTTCTAACACCTTTTTAGGTTTTGACAGGTCTGTCATAAAAACATGATCAAATATTTCTAAAGCAATACAATCTCTGATCACCGTAATTCCATTTGACGACACTACTCTTCAACTTAGTAGCAGTTGTTATGGTGCTAAAGGTAAAAAACTTGCATCTTGTCATAGCAAGATAGCGATCACCGTAGATCTTTTAGGGATTAGGCAGTGAGAAACAAAAAGGAAAAAGGGAGACTCGGGGCACAGAAAGTTTGAAAAAGATGGAGAATATTCACATATTTTTAAAAGGTTTTCATGCCATCAGTGGATTCAGTCTAATTTTTTACCTAGGCAAGGGAAAATTATAATGCAAAAAATTAGACCAATTGTACCTAGCATTAATTGCAAATTTTCATCAAATAGGCATAGAATTTGACTCCATTTTTCACTGTGTCTTTAGTATTCATAGAGCAAAGAGATTTCTAGGTGCACACAAGAAATTCCAAGTGGTTTTGAGAAAATTTGTAGCTAAGGAATTTGTTTGAAAATTTCCATCACTTACCAAGTAGCAATGGCATCTGGAAGCACCAGCAACATAAGGGTGAAAAGGGGTTCATAGATGTTTGTCAAGGGTGTAGAGTGGAAAGCACCAAATTTCAAACTTGTTCTAGCAGTGGCAGAGACACTTGACCCTAATGGTGAACAATTCTAAATTCCACCAAAGGTACTATTAATTAACCATATATGCACTCATTTCAAGTGTTCAATTTAGGAGATAGGAACCCTAGAAGTGGATAGTGCTTTAGAGGAAATGTATGTTGATGAATCAGTGAAACCCAAACATAAGCATCTTGAAACAAAAGGGTTGACACATATCGCACAATTGCCAAGAAGTTTTCAAATAAAAATGGATTAGTTATATTCTTAGCAGCATACACAATGGTCAATTATGGTTAGAGCAGCCTATATTGATAACCAAAAAGATGATTCACAAGATTACTAGCCTTCCCATACTGAGCAAAGAAAAATCTACCAAAACCCTAGGTTGGGATGAATTCCAGAAGAAAATCCTAGCCAAGTGGGATGGTAGAGGTTTGAAAATTAGCACCATTTCTAATGTGGAGTTGAGGTTTGGTATCCATGTAATTGCCGACAAGATCTACAGTTCTAGTCATTTAAATAGTGTGCCATGTGAGGTAGTGGACTTAGCATTTAAAGTTGTGAAGAAAAACATGGAATTTGATCTATTAGAGTTACTACTCAAACAATTAAAAAAGAATATAGACAACATCCAAACATCAAAGAACAATCCTTGTAAATTTGGTTCTTTATTGACATGCCTTTTCTTTTATGTACAAAAGTTCTTTCCATCCAAAGGTTTTGTTGTATGGAGAAAGGATGTTCTCATTTTGTATTAGATAAATGAGTTTATTGCAGAAATGGGTGTAAATTTTGACAGCATAATGGATAATTATTTTGAAGATTTCAATGAAAGGATGAACAATAGGTTTAGGGTTCCTCCTAAACTTGTTGAGGATTATAAAGATGATGTGTGTTTCATGGTAGACTATGATAGAGTATACATTCAGGCAGTCAGGCCCCAAGTTGCATGGGTGAAAAGGTCAATATTGATGAAACTAGGGACATCATTGAAGCATTGGAAAATGAACCTGTAGACCCTAAGCAACTATTATTTAGCACATATGATGAGGAAAAAGCTAGAATTGAATTGGAAATAAAGCTACCTCAAGCAATCAACAAAGGCAAGAGGAAAATTGCAAAGATGAAAACTGCCACTGGTCCCTTAATGCTTACTGAGGGAAAAGGAGAGGATGAAGAAGAAGAAGAAGAAGAAGAAGAAGAAGAATGAGAAGAGCAAGAAGCTAAAAAGGAGGTAGAGCTAGCAAAGAAGAAGGGAAAGGTAATTATTACCAATCCACCAAAGGTCTCCATAATTGTTTTCACTAGGAGAGGCAAAGGCAAAGGTAAAGGTGAAGTTATGTTCAACAAGCCTCCACTTACCTTCTAGGAAAGGCTAAAACAAATGGAAGAAGGAGTTGGCATCACAAACTTCGAGGCTGTAAAGTTTGAAACTAGAACTGATGCTGAGAAGATGCAAATTGGGGAATTGGTACTCACCAAAATGGGAAAGTGGAAGTATTCCCTAGACCAGATTTCTCCTCAAATCTCAAAGGAATTATTGGTAAGATTGCAGCCAAGATGGGAGTCAGTTGCACAAACAACCAAGGATGTCTATGAAAAATATTTAAGGAAACTATTGCCAAATCTTACTGATGTAGAAGTAAAATTAGCCATGAAGAACAATGAAGGTAAAATGATGATTAGATTCCACACATGTTTGATTTTAATCAAAGACATTGAGCATGTTGTAAGAGATGAAACAAGCATGTGGAAGAATATCTATCATCTACATAAGCCTAGTGATGATCTAGTTGAGATCAAGGATGATGATGGTGATAGTGATGATGAAGAAGATGATAACACTCTATGTGCTACTATTGATGTTGAAGACTATCAAGCACTAAGGGTTGATGATGAAGAGAAAGAGGATGAAGCTGAAGAGGAAGATAGGGAGGAAGAAAATGAAGAATATTACCCAATGAAAAATGTAGTAGAAGTCATTACTTCCCTTCCTCACTCTCCACCTAAGCCAGCAACATCATTAGGGTTTGAGTCAGCTTTAGCAGGATTGATTGCAACTACATCAGAAATATCATCTGCTCTTGCCACCTCATAGCTCCAAGTATCTTCAATGGAAGTATTAGTTACTTCATCTACCAAGATGTAGCCCTCTTCATCAACACCCGAGAAATCTACCTCAGTAGTGTGCATAGCTACTAGTTCTACAATTTTATCAACTTCTACTGCAGCTTGTTTAGTGAGTTTGCCAATTTGTTCTACAATTTTTTCTACTACAACTTTAACTATATCAATTTTTTTCCCAGTTAGTTCTTCAATTGTATATATTCCAGCTTGTACATTACCTATTGGTACATCATTTTTTGGAGGCACATCAATTTTGGATACATTTGGTACTTCTCTCAGTTTTCCTTTAGTTGGACCAATTCAAGTCTTTTTTGCTAGTCCAGGTACTTCAACTATTGTTTCCATTTCTAAATCCAAGGAAGTAAACATAGAAGTAAAACCAAAGACTCCTCTAAAACTTTTGCTTACTGGCAAGGCAATTAATGAAGATATAGACTTGGATAAAGAAATTGTTATCCCTAAGATAGATTTGGACACTACCATAGCCAATGAAATGAAATTGGTGAATCAGCTTTTAGAGAAAAAGGCAAGGCAGAAGTAGCTTAGAGAAGAGAGAGATAGAGAATTTACAATAATTGAGAATGCCAAAAACATGATTACTGAGGCTATAGGTATTGATGTTGACCCATCTCAACACATTTTGTTACAATTAGAAGAGGCTGCAAATAAGTTCAATGTGGACACTTCTTGTCAAGAGAAGCTCATTGAGAAGATAGAGAAGAAATTTGACAATAATGTGCTTGAGCACATTGCCCATTACATTGAAATAAATTAGGTAGAGTTATGCTCAATTTTGAGCAACCTTGAACAATCCTTCACTAATGTAACATCCCTTTTTGGCAAGCTTTGTGATGATACTAAGTATACCAAGAATATAAAGGAGAAATTGAATAAGATTGATATAGATATGAAGGCTAGTGCTCAAAGCTTACATCTTGACCCTAGTTCAAGCTCAGCACATCACATGAAGGTGAAATTTTTGTCAGAATTGTAGGCAGAGTTACTTAGAGAGGAAGCCAGGATCAGGTCTACACTGATTGATATCTAGAATATGATTCTTCCAGTTATGGACCCAATGCAGAAACATATTGCATATTCAAAAACATTGGTCCAAGATAACAATTTTTTAGTAGTAGATCATATGATCAAACTTTCTATAGAAGTTCAAGTGACCCTCTCCACCTGCACAATTTTGCAAGATAATTGGGATAAGACATTGGCTCTTATTCTCAAGGTACACTCTAAACTTCTCTCACATTTTGATGTCTCTATTTAAATATATTGCATATACCCTTTGGCATTATTGTCAAAAAGGGGGAGGATGAAGATAGTAGATCGCATGGGAGTAAAGAGAGACTTGTGGAGAAATAAGGGAGAAAATAGATTGATATATATATACAGATAAAAGCTATGAATATATTATGCCATATGTATGGGGGAGATATGTAAGATATGTTTATACAATATCTTTACAAAGATCAATTTTGAAAAATAAAAAATCAGAATGTCAGTGTACATAAGTTTTGGCTTATAAGTGTTTTTGTCACTAATGCCAAAGGGGGAGATTGTTGGCATTATGTTGTATTTTTTCATTAGTGACAACACTTATTTGATTCTCAATGCTTACTAAGCTCATCACTTAGTCCACAATTTATACCAAGCATTTAGTGGTTACCTTGTAAGTTCAACAATTAAGCAGTTCACATCGAGCATTCCCGAGGCTACCAAGTGAATGTGCAGTTCAACAGTGTTTACTAAATAGATAATGGTCACTTAGCTTCACAATATCTACCGATTCATTAGTTTACGTGATATGCAGCCAATTTCTACCAAGTAATGGATGTGTAGTGTTTACTGAGTGACAACAAGGTAAACAAAGGTTTCAGTATTCACCGAGTGATAGTATATCTACCGACTCTCCAATGGTTACTAAGTTCCAAGCTATGTTGTGTGATTAGTATGGACCAAGCTTCTACTTCTACTAAGTGCATGATGATGCTAAGTAATGTAGTGGATATTGAGTATGAGAAGGTCACCGAGTCAACTTGAAGAGCCTGAGTTTTCTACTATTTGGCCGACTTAGTAATATTTTGTTTATGTGTGTTTTTGCCAGCCTTGCAATTGTAATTATTGAAATGGTATATATGTAATGTATTGTATCATTTGAAAATTATTAGTATTATCATTATCATGAGTATGTCAAGGAATGTACATGCAATGTTTTGAGAAGAGTGAATGTGAATCAGCAACAGATCAGAGTTTTTAACAAGGTCATTAAGGAACAACAAAGACATATCAGTCACAAGAGGTGATCTGTACTTCAAAATCTATTCAGCAGTCAAGTTTGTAAGTTAGATCTACTATTTCATCCTGACAAGTGAATCAATTTTCCAAATCCTTTAATAGGGTAGAACTAACAATCTTTTGTATAAATATCCTAATAGAGTGCATACTTCATTATATGTTTGTAAAACTTCTAACAAGGTGAACCTAGTAGTCCAAATTGCTCTTAACAGGGCAGATCATCAGAAGTGGTCAATGTAAGCCTAACAGGCCAACTTTATACTATAGTAGTGAAGTTTTGTGGGTATCATCCCCACCCCAATTTAACTTTCTATTTGGAAGTTTTTTGGGTCACCAAAATACTATGTTCATGTGCTATGAATGTTTATCTTTTCTCATGCATGTAGTAGATTAGATGAATGAATGATGAATGATTTATATGGTTAAGTGCTGAATTGATTTAAAGTTTTTGAGATTATTGATTCACCCCTCCCTCCTTTTTTATTATTCCTAATAGGAATGTATACATCAAATATAAAAAAAACCTAAATAATTCTTAATATTATGAACCCACTGCCCCACACGCCCACCATCTAGTTAGATTTCTTGACTCTAATCTTGTAATCAACTTTCCTAGGATCCTATAATACAAAAAATCCTTTCAAAGTTTCTTCTAATATGATTTTTTTCTATTCTACATATGCTGATTATTTTCCTAAACTTATTTTTTTCTTCATCATTTAACTTAGTTTCATGCATTAAAATTATATCAAATTCCATTAAGATAAAGTTGTGCTTAGTAAGCATTGTTTGTTAGAGGTATTTAGACCCCTAAGATTCCAAGTTGTGATTTTTATTGATCCTTGGGGAGGACCTTCTCCTCCCCTACATAAGATATACTAGTCACTTATTATGATTTTCAGCAGCCCCAACCAATTTCCTTACTTCATTTAAGGATTTCATACCTCTCTTTTCAAGATTTTCCCACATACTAGGATTTCTAAACCTACTTTGGTGGCTGATTACCTAGCTTAACATTATTCACTCCATTTCCTTCAACATCTATTATTTTAGAATATTACTCAACCTTATTTTCCTCATGTTCCAAAATAGTGTTGACAATAGTTATGTTCCTATTGTCAACGCCCTCTCCAACTACTTCATCCTCAATGTATTCATCATCAACTTCATGACTAATATCCATGATACAATAAATTGATTTTGATTTTCTAGGAATATAGTTTCTCTCATTATTGTCATTCTCAGTACTTCAAAACTTTTATCCCTAGATGGTGATGCTACCTTATTGTAGGGAATTACAATCTCTACCTTATTATTCAAACTAAGAGTCATAGGTGATATTGCCTTATTGGATTCGTTCTTAAAATTATACCATGCATTTAATTCTTCTCTAACTTTATTGTGAACCATCAATATTTAAGCTATATATTAGAAAGAATATGCATATTGGCCTCTAACTTCCTATAAATTTCATCTTAATTACTATAAGGAACTAATTCAACAATTGAGGATTAGTTTAGTAAATCCTAATTAAAGGCTTCTAGAATAGGAGTGCCTAGATCAAGAGGATGATCTACATTATCTTGAAACTAAACTGGTTCCTTGTCAAAAAAAGAAGAAGTCTCGTGTCTCTAAAAGATTGAAATGAAGGGTTGGATCTAATGCCTAAGTTTAAATAGAGGAAAGTAAACCCAAATTGCTTTAAATGTCCTTAGGGAATAGGAGATATTTAGAGGGATAGGATTGAATTTATTAGTTTGAGCTAGTTATAATTTGGGTAAATATCAAAACTACCCAATTTTGAAGAAATTTGAATAGTGTTGGTCTTTGAAAGAGGGTTAATTTTAACTAAGATCTTAAGTTCACTAGTTTCACAACTCAATTACACAAATCCTAAAATAGATTTGTTAGAAATATTAATATTTCCTTTTATTTATTCAATTTGGGATATTCCAATCCCTACATGTATTTTTTCCTCTTGTACACATGTGAAGGACATGTCATTTACTTGTCCTCTAGTCCACATGTGAGGACAACTCATTTAATAATTCATTTTGTTGTGATGTGGGGCCTAATTAGACTCAAAGGTTTACTCAGTGTAGTTTCTCGCCAACTTATTTCTATGGGGACTTGTGGGTAGTAACCTCAAGAAAAACTCAAGGGGAAACACCCCTTGCATTGTCTTTGGATAGTGCCCTAGATGCACTACCCGTCGTAGTATAGGTTGGGGTCGAGGGCCAATGTCCTCATGAGGGTTTTTGGGGATAGTGCCCCAAAATCCAAAAGTGACCCTATTATTGCAAAGGGTAGAAAATTCTATTTTTCTATTGGACAACTTATTCTAGCCCTAATTTTGTAAGTAGAAAAAGCTTGTATAAAATGGCTTAGGGTTAGGGATTTCATAATGTATGCTGATATTTTGGCTTCTTGCAATGGTATTGAGCTGTAAGAGATTGCAGTTTGTAATCATTGGATAATAATAATATTGGACTTGTTGTTGGTGGACATAGCCCAAGGATTGGGTGAACTATGTTAAATCTTTGTGTCTTGTGTTCTCTTTTGTGCAATTTATTATTTTTTTGATATTGGCTATATTTGCATGTAACTGTTATTTATGTTTGTGGTTAATCCTAACACCTTTTAAAAAGGAAATTATTTTATCCTCCTTAATAGGATCTTGACCCTTTGTACACACTTATAATGAATTTGGCATTCATAGATGTTGGATTTACAAATGTGACTCTTTTCTCATCTCTATAAAAGAGATGCCTCCTTCTTATTCTTCTCCACACATCACATTGATGCTATTTTCTCTCTCTCTATCTCTTTCTAGATTTTTCCTTCATCATAATACTCATAAGGGGTTTTCTTTGCTTTCCCTTTCAAAATCTTTGTCTCATTTGTTGCTCTACATCGGTGTATGCTCTTGGAATTTTGCTATTTCATGGTAACACTATTTCTCACTTGGATTGATTTAATTTCCTTTCTCTATTTTATCTTTTCTTACATGGTATTAGAGCTAAGGTTATTAATCCATGTTTTGAGTTTGTAATGTTGACGGTTTCCATCATTGGAGCCCACCTTATTTGGAGAAGTTTTTCTTAGAGAAGATTTTTTGTGGATTTAGCTCATTCTAACATTGTGTGTGAAGGTTTTTCATGTTTCACCTTTTTATTTGTATCTAATCTCCTTTGGAAGGCTTGCTGCTAGAGGGTTGCTTCTTCTTACATTTTTTTACTCTTTCTTTGGAAGGCTTGCCGCCAAAATAAGAGACATTTAACTCTATTTTTCTTGCAGGATTAATATACTAACATTTTATGTTCTTATAGACTTCATTATTTGTTATTCTTAAAATTTTGTTTCATTTATTTGATTACTTTACTAACAACTCTTGTAGCAACTTTCCTCCTATCACTATTTTCTATTTTTTCCTAATCCTATAGCTGTATTATTCTAGTCCCAAGGTTGCATATTATTCTTTGTTAATTAGTTCCTATAGAAAGTTTGTAACATTGCTCCTATTTCCATTTTCTAGGTTTTTATGTTCCTACAACTATATTATTCTATTATCAAGGTTGCATAATATTATTCACTAATTAGTTTATGTAGAAAGTGTCTAACATTGTTCTTGTTGCCATTTTATGGGCTTTTTATGTTCCTATAGCCATATTATTTTGTTCTCAAGGTTTCATATTATTTTCTATTAATAAGGTCGTGCTGTAATCGGTTTCTGTAGCAAATTTATGATAGTAATATGTTCCTGTAGTAGTAATTTCCTATAGCATCTTATTTGGGTGCAATCAAACTGAGTATTATATATATATATATATATATATATATATATATATATATATATATATATATATATATATATATATATATATATATATTCTTATTTAGAAACACTTTGTCTAATTGTTAATGGATATTGAGTGTATGCATGATTCTTTGATTAAATATGTGGTGCTTTTTCTTATCCATTTATATTAATATATCATTTTAATATTATTTTCATCCTTTTAAAATAAAATTTTATATGCATTATATGTTTGAGTGATAAAATTAAAATTTAAGCATTATTTTAATAAAGAAACTAATTTCTTTCCAATTCTTTTAAAAAAATTAATTTATCTTTTTTTTATTTTTTCTCTTCTTTAATAATGGGGATATTTTTTTCTTTAAACCATGTCAACTCTTATTCCATAGATTAAACTTAATAGCTCTAATTATCATTCATGGATGATACATATTTCATTTATTTTTTCATTTTAAACACATTTTGGATGTTGTATGATGAGTCTAAAGCATTTGCCACCCAAGAAGAAAAAAGATTCTTGAAAAATCAAAAATTAAGAGGCTTTAGATTTGATTGACATTTCAATTATTCCTTTTTTATATGTTTTTATATCAAATTTTTCTAAAGATAATAAAGCATGGGAAATTTTTCAAATTACTTATGATAGTGTAGATGAATCCCACAAAATACAATTGCGAGATCAACTTGAGGATATTAAGTATACGAATTCTAAACCCATGGATGAACTTATTTTAAAATTTGTTGCTCTCAAAAGTGATTTAATTTTCTTAGCTTCCAAATTAGCTAATATTCATTTAATCCATATCACTCTTAAAAATTGGTTTACCTAGACAATTTCAATAATTTATTGTTGGAAATATAAGAGGAGTAACTGGGAGGAAAGGGGTGAATCAGTTACTACAAAAATAAATCCTAGATCTGTTAGATGTTAGCAAAAAAAAAATTGAATACTATTGAAGCTTGGTAAACACACAGAATGTTGCAACTCGATAATAACTGGATTAGCTTGATAAATGATTAACAAATAAACCTTTAGAAATTATATGTGATTACCATTACTTTAATTTAGTTACAAACATATAAAATAAAATAGAATGAACACATTTGACACCAGGATTTAACATGGAAACCCAATTTGGGAAAAACCACCAATTGCAACTAGTTACTATGTTTTCACTCTTCTGAAGTGAGCCCTATTAGGAGCCAACCTTGTTAAAGGTTACAAAACATATTGTTAGGTGTGACCTTGTTAAAGGATTTAATCACCCTACTAGGAGTGGTCTTGTTAGAGGTCTTGAGAACAATTCACTGGAATCGCCACCTTGTTAGAGGATTTGCAAATAGTTGTTAAGCCAACTCTGTTAGGAGATTTAGATCACTGCTACAATGGTTAGAAAGTAACAATGAGATGACCTAATTTGAATGCAACTAATTTTTTTATTACAGATCTCTATTCTAGCTTGTACTTGATCCTTCCTAATCTAATAGATGTTTGCTGCTCTAAAAGGATATTCTAGTTATCCTTCAAATTCACTTCCTCTTCTCATCATTAGGTATTAAATCACATCACTATCTCTTACACATTTTATTTCTCACTTTAAAATCACAACATGACCTTATATCTTTCACTTTTTCAAGTTGGCTCAAATGCAACTTAGAATAATCAATATTCATCACCATAGTCGGCTGGAATCAATAGATAAATCAATTAAGCTTAATACAACAAAATAAGAAAATCCTTCGTTAGCTAACCCAACTCGATAGAAAGTAACTCAGAAAAAATTTCCTTTGTCAACCAATAGAAGCTCAGTTAACACTGCAAACTCACAAAAATCCTTTCGCAACTGAGTGAGCTTAGTTAGCACTAGTTCCATCCAACTTTCCTTCATTACCTGAGTGAGCTCAGTTAACACTCACTTTTTGTAACTTTTCCTTTGACGCCTGAGTGAACTCGGTAGACACTACCTTCTAAAATAGGCAAACACTGGAACGCTTGGTAGACACTGAGAACTATCTTCATTAGCTGAGTGAGCTTGACATATACTGATTAATAATGATATGACATTTGTGTAACATCAAAGACAACACACAATTAACCAATTGTATCCAACATTTATAACTAATATTCATGCTTAACTTGCTATTCCTAGTTTATCTTCTCAATTGACTTATGGTATTTAACAAAACTTACTCCATTAGAAGTAGTTAAACTAATTCAATTTGGTACTCTTAAATCAAGTGAACGTGCTTTCATGTCTAGGAATTCAAAAAATATCTTTAGATCTAATCATAATCATCATCATAATAACCATAATCATAATCATCACAACTCTAATCACTCAAATAAAAAATATAATGTTAAGTCTCATAATAATCATAATAATAATTTTATAATACAAACCATAACAATAATAATAAAAGGACTAACTCGAATTATAAACATCATTGTACTTACTATGGCCAAGATGGTCATGTGATAAATAATTATTTAAAAAATAAAAATGATAAGAAACCCATGAACAACAATAATCAACATAAAAAATTACATCATTAAAAAGGTAATTCTAATGGTTCTAATTCTCATCATGCTTTTGCTTGTAGTTATAATACCTCTAGACCATTAGGATGGATTTTGGATAGTGGTTCTTCTCAACATGTTACTTCTCATAAAGAAGTTTTTGATTCCTTGCAATTGGATTTGGCTAATAATCCTATTCAATTAGCTAATAATCGTACTTGCAAAGTTGAATGTTTAGGTAATATGAGTGTTCCTAATGGTTAATTTGATGTTGTACATTATGTTCATGATTTGGAAACTAATATTCTTTCTATTGCTAAGCTATGTCAAGATTATAAAGTTGGATTTTACAAAGACATGTGCTATGTAATTGATCCTCAAAATAATCATGTTGTTGTTAATGTCATGAACTTGCAAGTCAAGGTATTCTTTACATACCACTATTGATTTCAATATATCTCATGTAAGACTTGGCCATTTAAATTCAGAATATATTACTTTGATGCAAAAAAAGAAAATATGATTGATGGATTACCTCACATTATTCCTTCCAAAGTTTTATGCACTGGTTACATGAGTGAGTTGCATAGGGAGCCATTTCCACATGGTAAATCATGGAGGGAAACTCATAAGTTTTTCCTAGTCCATAGGGACCTATTTTGCCACATGGAGAATAACTCCATCCAAGAATCAATGTATGCACTTACTTTTGTTGATAATTTTTTTAGATGAACTTGAATCTATTTTTTGCATAGAAAGGATCAAGTTCTTGATACTTTCATTGAATTTTATTTATATGTTGAAAGACAGTCTAAGTTTAAACTTAAGATTCTTAGAACCAATAATGGGAAGAAATATGTGAATAATGCTTTTCATTCTTATTTAAAATCATGTGGATCCAAACATGAGCTTACTTTTCTTTATACACTACAAAAAAAGGGTATGGCATAAATAAGACATAGAATCATTGTGGAAATGGCTAGATGTATGTTGCATGTTAAGAATATGCATGATAAGTTTTGGGCTGAAGCTATGTCTTGTGTCACTTATCTTATTAATAGGACTCCTACCAAAGCTCTTAATGACACAACTCTCGAAGAATCTTGGTCTAGTAAGATACATGATTTACATCACTTGATGATTTTTGGATTTATTGCTTATGTTCGTACCCCTAAATTAAAAAGGCATAAATTAGATGCTAAGTCTTCTCCATATATTTTTGTTGGGTATGATAGAAACAAGTTAAGGGTTATAGAGTTTATGATTCTAATAATAGCAAAGTGTAAGTTGTAAGGGATGTGTGTATTGCATAAAATTGAGTTCATGATTACTCCAATGTGTAAGATGAAGAATTTAGTGGCAATAAAATAGTGCTATTGGAGGACTAACCTCCTTCTCTAAATCCTACTCCTACTCTTAAACCTCCTCCTCAAGCACCATATTTTATTCCTCTTGTTTCATCTAATGCTATTAATGATGATAATGTTGATACTAATGAAACATTTATAGATCATGACTCTTGTGTTGGAAATGTAATACAAATTGAGTGACTAAGAGGGGGAGGGGGCGAATCAAAAACCAATAAAATTTCAACTTATATTCACCAATTAAACCTTCACAATATAATCTAATCTAATTGCATCCATGAAATACTGAAAGCAATAAAACATTCATAACACTTGGCACAATTTTTGGTAACCTAGAAACCTTCCAAATAGAAAGTAAAATTGGGGTAGGGATGATACCCAAAAGCTTTATTACTATAGTATAAAGTTAGCCTATTAAAGCTTACAATTGATCATCTCTGGTGATTTTCCTAATTAGGAGTAGTAAGGATTGTTAGGTCAACCTTGTGAAAGGATTTAAAACATACAATGAAGTATTCACTTTGTTAGGAGATTCAAAAAATATTGTTAAGTCCACCTTGTTAAAGGATTTGGCTGATGCACCTATTAGGATGAATTAGTGGCTGATCTCTGATTTGAAACTCTATTTGTTGAATGAGATTCCTTTGAAATACAATGACCACTTGACTATGATAGATAAGAATCTTCTTTTCCTTATACTTCTTGTAGCCTTCTTAATTCTCCCTCATACTACTTTCTTGATTCACTTTTATATTACATATATACAAATCCAATAAATTACCTAATGGAGTCAGCTACAATACCTAATTCAAACAATCTTCACTAAGTTGGCTTATTGGTGTAACTCAGGTTTTGAAGACAAATCATATGATATTCTAACACATGACAACACTATCAACTTGAAAAAATTGAGCATTCATCTAAAACTGATGCTCGGTTCACATTGATCACTCAAAGTAGCAAGAACTTAGTTAGTAAGTATGACTTGGTGAACACTAAAGAACTCAGTAGATATGATTGGCACTGAAACACTAAAGAACTTAGTAGATATGATTGACACTAAATGGATCAGTCAACACTACCTTCATTCACTTCGTTAAGACTACCAGCTTGATAGACACCGATTAGCTTGGGTAACACTGCAGAGCTCAATTAACACTACATCTTGTATGGTTTGCATTGATGAACTTGGTAGAATATATGTAGCTTGAAAAACACTACAATTTGAATGACTAGCTCGATAGAAACTGTGAAACATGACTTACATTGCATTCTATCTCAAATGCTTGGTAGATACTATGAATCTTGAGAGACTCTTCTTTTTGCATATGGAGCCTGATAGAAATGTAAACAATTAAGTGTTAAGTCACTAATAGAAAAATGATTTGACCATAAGATCAACAATTTTCCCCTTTGGCATTAGTGAAAAAAGCACTTATCATACCAAAAATCTAAATACTCAAAATACAAGCCAAAACTCCCCCTATCAACATATATAGGTCTGTAACTTGGCTCTGACTGTTGTCTACTCCTATTGCTCAATAACATCTGATTCTTTTAAAAAAAAACAAATTTTTTTTGTAAGCATATTTTCTACATTGTATATACATCTTTCATACTATACATATATTTCTTCTTTTATATATACACTCCCCCTTGTGTATGATAATACTATTATCCCTTATATATGATATACATTCCCCCTTCTTTGACACAAATGTCAAAATCACATATCTACAAGGTAATGCCAAAATGTGAAAGGAAATCACTATGTACCTTCAAAACTATGGATATTTTCTTGTCCCAATTCTCTTGCAAAACTTTTGAGCTATGCAAAGATATCTATACCTTTGCTGATAATTCCATCATGTGATCAACTATAGAGAAATTTTTGTTATGGATCAATGTTTTTTCATGTGCAATATATTTTTGCATTGCATACATGTTATTAAGTATCATGCCCTATATTTATGCTAGTGTGACCCTTATCTTTCCTTCTTCCCTCAATAATTTTGCTTGAAGATTTGTCAGATATCTAATTTTCACAAAATGTGCAAAACTATTGATAGGATCAAGTGACAACTGATGTTCACTTTCCTTCATATCAACATCTATCTTAGATAGATTATCCTTTATTTCCTTATTAAAGTTTTATTTATCACTTAACTTTACAAATAAAGTAACAACATTATTTATAGAATCTTCAAATGTAGCAAGAATAGTGGACAACTCCACTTGGTTAATAGAAATCTTCTGTTCTACTTTCTCCAAAACTTTATTTTCAATTTTTCTTTCTTCCCTTTGTAGAAGTTTGTCTTGTCCATTCACTTCTTCATTATACTTGTGAACTACTTCAACAAGTTGATCTAGAATTGGTTGTTTTTCATCAACTTACACTTAATGCATCAAAAATATGCTCTTAATATATTCAAGGTGTTGGTTTTCTTTTTCTTATCCTCTCTAAGATTTTGTTGTTTTGCTCTCTTCTTCCACAATTCACCAAGGGTATCCATTTGATAAGAAGTTAGATTGGAAAGATCCCAATCTAGTATTAAAATGTCCTCCTCCAGATAAATTTCTTTAGTGGAGGCTTCTACCTCTTTACCCTTTTTTTTTTGAATAACAAAAGGAATAATTTCTTTTTCTTTCTTCAAAAATTCAATGCTTGGTTGAGGCTTAACCTCAACTTTCATTGCACTTTCCATAGTAGAAAAAATAGTATAATATCAATGATAGTTATAACATGAAAACTTATGCTAGTTGTGACTCAGTTTGATCCATTGCTATAACAATTGGAACTTTTTGCTTGATAGATGAAGTTGTCAACATAGAACTCAGTATGATAGTTCCAACTATCAATTGTATGCTTGATGGAATAATGGTTATGACAATTGACTTGGTAGTGGTCTTGTCTAATATGGATTACACTAAGGCTTTTCTTAGAGAGAGTGGGAGGGAGGCCATTACTTCTACTACTATCTTTTCTAGGCCTAAGTCTTGAATACTCTAAACTTTAGGGAGGTCACCACTAGCAATCCGATCCTCTTCATCCTCTTCATTATTGACTTCTTCATCAACATTGTCAGTTTCACCAATTTCATCATTATTTATTTCCTCATCATCTTTCTCAACATTTTTTTCATCATCTATTTGCACAATCTCCTCAGTAGGCTTGTGTAGACCATAGATGTTCTTCCATGCAATTGTGTTAAATTTCACAACTAATTCAATGTCTTTTGAGAATGCATTGAACTTAGGGGTTAGCTTTGGTTCATTCCTCTTCAATGCTTCCTTCAATTCCTTATCAGATAGACTCGACATAAGTTGTCTTAGGGTTTGTTGTGTAATGTCCTTGGAAATGTTTAATGCATTATTCCATCGTGGTGCAACTATCTTTAGTAAGACATTAGGAACTTTCTTTGTTAGTTCCTCTAGAGAGTACTTCCACTTTTCCATCTTAGCCACTAGAGCTTCTTCAACTTGTTTCTATTGCTCCTTGGTTCTTATTTCATATTTGAGGGATTTAAAATCTTCCATGACTCCTCCATTATTTAGTCTATCTATTTTATCTTGGAAGGTAGGGGAAAACCTCTTTAAGACCACTTCTTCTTCCTCATCTTCATCACTACCCAATTTCAACTTCTTCCTAGATTTTGAAGAACTCATGGAGAATCTAGTAGGGAGGACTTTGTAGGTCTAGTCATGATAACCTTCCCTTTATTCCTGGGTGGCTCCTCCTCTTCAAATTCTTCTTCCTTTGTAGGTTCCTTAACTTCTTCCTCTACCTCAATGTCATCTCCTTTGCCCTCTGTCAGTAGAAGAGGAGAGCTAGACTTCTTGGTTTCCTTCAAGATCTTTTCCCCTTGTTTTCTTCCTCTCTTCATAGCTTTAGGAATCTTGATTTCCAATGAAATCCTAGCCTTGGCTTCCACATAGGTACCAAAATATGGTACTTTGAGGTCCACTGGCTCATTCATAAGAGCCTCAATTATTTCCCTTTTACCATTAATGTTAACCTCATATCCTAGAGGCTTTACCCATGCCACTCTTGGCCTTACTATCTAGATATGAACTTTATCACAATCCACAAGAAAACAAATATCTTTCTCATAGTCTTCAATTAATTTCTTTGGAATCCTATATATACTCAGCATTTTTTCCTTAAAAGTTTCAAAATATGCTTCCATAATTCTTTCAAAATTATCACCCATCTCTACTATGAATTCATTAATTTGATACACAACTGGTGTATCCTTCTTCCATGCCACAATTCCTTTGACAAGGAAAATTTTTTGTAGATAAAACAATAACCAGGTCAAAAGAGATCCAAATTTACATGGATGATTCTTTGAAAACCGAATGCTTTCCATGTTTTTGCTGAGTTGATTGAGCTACAACTTGGCAAGGTCGAAAGACAAGTTGTTCTTCACAACTTTGAATGCTAGATCAATAGATTTGCACTAAATGTTGTTCAAACAACTTGAGCTATAGATCTTGTGTGCAATAACATGTATGCCAAATTTGATCTCCATATCAGTAACTCCATTTAACTTCATGTATCTACCATCCCATTTGGAAAGAGTCTTCTTTGTAAGTTTGACCTAACCTAGGGTTTTGATGGTTTTCACTTTGTTAAGCATCGACAACCCTACGATTCTATGAATCATCTTCTTGGTGATATGAATGGGTTGATCCAACCATAAATTCATATTGTGAACTCATTTTAAAATAAACCTAATCCACTTCCCTTGAAAATCTCTTGGCATATGTAGGATATGTGTCAAACCTTTTCTTTCCAAGTGCTTGTGCTCAAGTTTTAGATTTCCATCCACACATAGCTTGATATATGCCTGGTTTATGTCTAGGGTTCCTAATTCTTTGATAGAATAGTTATAATATGACCAAATATTATGAATTAGAAGTACCTTGGGAAGAATTCACACTTGAGATCCAACTAGGTCAATTTCTTCCATAATCACTAGACTCGGTTTGAATCATAGGGCTTTATAATCAACTCCTTAAACCAAAATTTATGAACCTTTCTTTACTTCACTACTGGAAGATGCCATACTATTGAGTAATACTTTAAATGTAGGGATAAAATTAGATGAAATATCTCTAAATCACTCAGGGGCTCTAGAATACTCTTCACTCTTTACTCTAGAAATTCATGATGAACTAAATCCTTTGATTTCTTCTTTTTAACAATATTATGTCTTCAAGTCATCATTAATGTGTCATACAATAGTTGGCTTAGTGACAGGCTATCCAACTTGGCTAAGTCTTCATAGCTCAGAAGATAGCTTTGACATGGTAAAGTTATCTACTCGATAGAGTTTTTAACTTATCAAAGTCTTTAACTCGACAAAACTCTGATCTTTCCATCTATATCCAATATCAGTTAGGTCTTGCAACTAGAGCATGCTCAATAAGGTCTTGGACTTACTTTAGCTGTCATCTTAACTTGGTGATCCTTATGTGTCTAGAAACTTGATATGGATCTTGTTCTTGTTGACTGCAATTGATGTGAGAATCTCCATAAATAAATAGGTTGAAATGGTTGAGTCACCCAACTCATTGACTTGGGTGTTAATACTTTCATTACTCTGATTTGCATCCTTGGGAGATTTCCTTACCCATTACTACCTCATTTGACTTATGATATTGTCTTCCTTTTATTTCTTTTCATCTTCAAATCTTCATCAATTCATATAGTTCTTGGCAAGATGTCTAAGTTATGTACATACAAAACATCTCTTTGTAGTGTTTCTCTTCCTTATGTGATGTTTTGTAGAATTTTCTCCAATGTGCCCATACTTACCACAATAGTGACATTTGTAACATGTGTTGTAATCCCAACCAAATATAGCTTTGATAATTCTGAAGATTTGTGCCCTTGTTTGTTGCAATTGAAATACTTTCCTTCAACTTTAGATTTCTCTATGAATTCACTTTCTCTATTTCATTGTTTGTTACAATTATAACACTTTCCTCTGAACTTTAGTTTTCCATTGCTCCAACACTTTTTTGATGTACATCCTATCTTTCCATAGTGATTACATGTAGGACTTTTTTTCTTTTGAGCTCCTTGCTGAGCTAATTCGTCTTCTTTTGTGTATCCTAATCTAGCTTTTCCTTTGTATCTAAATTGATTGTTCTCATTCAATTTATTCATGCTTTCTTGAGATTTCACCATCCTCTCATTGGTTTTCTTTTCTATGCTAAGATTATTCTAAAATTTTTTATTCTTTATCCTTAAGTTTATAATCTCTTGATTGAATCATTGAGTTGACCAATCAGATCTATTTGCTAAAGAGATAGTTGATGAATTTCATGGTTCTTTTCTTCTATTTATTCTTTGGCATTTTCATTTTGTTCCATGACTTTACACATTTTGAATGATTGAATTTCTTTCTCTCTTTTTAACTTTCTAACTTCTTCATGAAGAGTAAGATTCTTTTCAAGTAGATCTATGATTATTGCATAAACTTCATCTAAACTTCTGTCTTAACAAATGTCTTCAATTCTTTCATCAATGTAGATATTTTCATCCATCTGTGCTACAAGGTCTTTTCTTCTTTCCAGGGATTGAGAAAGTTTCTCCTTCATTTTCTTGAATTTTTCCATTGCTAATTGTAGATCCAACTTTTCATTTTAAATAGCTTTCTCCTGTCTATAGACTTGCATTGTCTCTAATTTTTTTTCAAGTTGCTAAAATTATGATGTGAGAACCAATGCTCTAATACCAATTATTGGAAATGTAATATAGACTAGGTGACTAAGAGGGTGAATCAAGTACCAATAAAACTTTAACTTATCTTCACCAATTAAACATTCACAATATAATCTAATCTAATTACATGTATGAAGTACTAAAGGAAATAAAACATTCATAATACTTGATACAACATTTGGTAACCCAAAAACCTTCCAAATCGAAAGTAAAATTGTGGTGGGGATGATACCCACAAGCTTTATTACTACAGTATAAAGTTAGCCTATTAAACCTTACAATTGACCAATTCTAATGATCTTCCCTATTAGGATCAGTAAGGACTTGTAGGTCCACCTTATGAAAGGATGAAAGGATTTACAACATACAATGAAGTATGCACTCTATTTGGAGATTTGAAAAAGATTGTTATGTCTAACTTGCTAGAGGATTTGGCCGATGCACCTATTAGGATAAATTAGTGGGTGATCTCTGATCTACAACTTGGTTGTTGAATGAGATTAAAATACAACGATTGCCTGACTGTGATATATGACTCTACTTTTCCTTATACTTCTTGTAGCCTTCTTAATTCACATTCATACTATTTTCTTGATTCACTTCAATATTGTATTTGATATAAAAAGATATATTACCTTTAATGGATTGGTCAACACTACCTTCATTCACTTCATTAAGGCTACCATCTTGATAGACATTGATTAGCTCAGGTAACTATAGAGCCTAGTTAACCCTATATCCTATATAGTTTGCATTGATGAACTTGATACACTCAATAAAGCTTGAAAAGCACTACAATTTGAATAACTAGCTTAGTAGCAACTGTGAAACATGACTTACACTAAATTCTATCTTAGATGCTTAGTAGACACTGTGAAGCTTGGGAGACTCTTCTTTTTATAGATGGATCCTGGTAGAAATGTAAAAAATTGACTAACAGACAAATGATTTCATCATAAGGTCAACATCTTTTTCTAGTGATGACTCTATTTCTACTAAGAAAATACCTAAATGGGCTCAAGACTTACTTAACAAAAGTGTTGATTATCTTACTAGATTTGGTGGACTTAACCTAGGAGGATTAATTATTGCAATTATTCTTTGATGACTTTTATCATGCATTCTTATGATCATAATTCTTTTGAACAAGCTAACTCTCAACCTCATTAGCAAAAGGCCATGCAAGAGGAATATGATTCTTTAATTTCTAATCAAACTTTGGATTTAGTTAATTTACCTCATGATAAGAATTTCATTTCATGTAAAGGGTTATATAAAACCAAGTTGAATGCCAATTATCAAATTATTAAATTTAAAGCTAGACTAGTTGCTAGAGGATTTTCACAAGTTGAAGGATTAGATTACAATTAAACTTTTGCACCCTTTTCTAAGATTCCTACTATCAAACTTTTTATAGCTTTAGCTTCTAAAATTAATTATCCTACTCATCAAATAGATGTTAAAATTTCTTTCTTAAATGGTGAATTACATAAATAAATCTATATGGCTCAACCCCCCAAGTTTGTGAAAAAAGGTAGTGAAAATTTAGTTTATAAATTAAAATAATCTATTTATGGTCTCAAACAATCACCTAGGGAATGATATTCAAAGATAAATTCCTTCTTTATTTCTCAAGGATTTACCAGAAGTAAAAATGATTCTAACTATTATAGGAAGCATACTCAAGATGATATTAGTATTCTTATTCTTTATGTAAATGATTTGATTCTTACTTCAAGTTCAAATGCTTTAATTTATTGTATTAAGTTTCAACTTAATAAAAATAAAATCAAATGATTGATTTATGTATTTTACATTACTTCTCAGGCATGCACATTTGGGAAACACCTAAGGGTATTTTTTATTCTCAAATATATTATGCCTATGATCTTTTGCAAAAGTTTAAGATGAATGATTCTAACCATGTTTCAACTTCATGTGAATTAGGAACTAAATTAATGGCTGATATGAATACTCATTTTGTTGATGAAACTTTTTATAGAAAACTAGTAGGAAGTTTGAATTACTTAACTCTTACTAGACTTAATATTACTTATAGTGCTAGTTTAGATCCAAGGTTTATATCCAAACCTCAACAAACACACTTTAAAGTTGCTAACATAATATTAATGTATATCAAAGGAACAACTAATATGGAATTATTTTATGATGAAAATTATGATTTTACTTTATAAGGATATACTAATTTTGATCTAGGTGGAGATCCCAATGATGAGAAATCTACTTCTGTGTATTGTTTCTTTGTTGGTTCAAGTGAAATTTCTTGGAAAAGTAAAAAAGAACATTTGTTTCCCTTTGATCTACTGAATTTGAACACAAAGGTTGTACTAATGTATCTAAGGAGGCTTTATGGATTAGAGGGATACTTGAAGATTTGGGTCTACCTCAAAAAGAACCTATTCCATTATATTGTGACAATTAAAACTCTATACCATAGCCAAAAATCTAGTTTTTCATGAAAGGACTAAACATATCTCTCTCCAACATCATTTCATTAGAGAACAAGTTTAAGAAAAGAAAGTTATATTTATTTATTTCAAGGGTGAAGATCAAGTGTTTAATATTTTGAAAAAACCACTCTCTAAAGAGAGATTTTAATTTCATTGTAAAAATTTGGGTTTACAACCCCTTAATGTAAACTCCCCAAGTAAAGATTAAGGAGGTGTATTAGAAATATTATTCTTTCCCTGGCTATATTTAATTTTTGATATTCCAAGGATCAATACATTTAGTCTGTCCTCTTGTACAAATGTGAAGGACATGTAATATACTTTTCCTCTAGTCCACATGTGATGATAATTCATTTTGTAAAGAGATATTTAGTGTCTCTCATTAGTGTTTGATATTTTGACGAAACCACTCTCTAAAGAGAGATTTCAATTTCATTGTAAAAGTTTGGTTTACAATGCCTTGATGTAAACTCCCAAAGTAAAGATTAAGGAGGGGTGTTAGAAATATTAATCTTTCCTTGGATGTATTTAATTTGTGATATTCCAAGGATCCATACATTTAGTTTGTCCTCTTGTACAAATGTCAAGGAAATGTAATTTACTTCTCCTTTATTCTATATGTGAGAGTAATTCATTTTGTAATTCCTTTTAGAAAGGAAATTAGTTTATCCTTATTAAGAGGATCTTGACACTTTGCACACACTTATTATGAATGTGGCATTCATAGAAGTTGGATTTACAAATGTGACTTCTTTCTCGTCCCTATAAAAGAGATGCCTCCTTCTCAGTCTTCTATACAAATCACATTGATGTTATCATAATGAGATATTCTCTCTCTCTCTCTCTCTCTCTCTCTCTCTCTCTCTCTCTCTCTCTCTCTCTCTCTCTCTTCCATAGGATTTTTCCTTCATTCATAATACTCACAAGGGATTTTCTTTACTTTCCCCTTTTAAAATATGTGTCTCCTTTATTGCTCTACATTAGTGTATGCTCTTGGAATTTGGTTATTTCATGGTAATATTATTTCACACTTGACTCAATTGGATTGATTTAATTTCCTTTCTCTATTTAATATTTTCTTACAAGAACTTGGAATATTACAAATAATATTAAGAACATCTTGATTCCTAACTTCCACAAAAGGGTAACCTAGGTTAAATTGTTGGAAACTAGAATTGGAGAAATTGTTACGTTGTCATTGATGTAAAACCTATTGGTAAGACAAAGTTTCAAGCCTACTAGAGAGACATTTACCAATAAGTGTAGAGTGACATATCATTTGATTGATGAAGCAAAATTGAGAAGAAGATATAGCAAGGTGAGCTAGTGAGTGTTTTTGAGTGATGAGAACTTAAGTATCATGGAAATACAATGCGAACTTGATAAGTTAGTCCTTAACAAGATAATATTTTGTTAAATCAATACATAAAGTGAAGAAGATAGTTGGATGAAGCTTGGTTGAGTATTACTATTGGTCGATCAATGAAGAAGATGAAGTAAAATATTAAGGAACTTATTTAGAAGCCAAAAAAAACACTTCAAGTTGAGTGTTAGTTATTTTTGAAAAAATATATGAAGAAGTGTTAGTAGAAACAAAACATAGTAATGGTTGATCAAGCTTGTTGATGCCAAGTGAGACAATATAGTTTATTTCAAGCTATATAATGATGACTAAGAAGATGAACACAGTGATTATTGTGTGACAAATAAGTTACATTTTGAAAAGAATTGAATTTGAGGCTAACACAATTGGAATTTTGAATTATTCAAAGGCATGGAAGATAAGGATTAATAAGGTGACAAATTTAACACACTAGGAGATTTTTTTATGTGATCAAAGGAAATGATTTGATTAGAAGTTTCTAGAAGAATAAAGAGAACAAAATGATGGAACAATTTAATGATTTTGACCTAACCCTAAGATCAATGGTGATGTTTAAGTGAAAGAATATCAAAATTACCTATTTAAGGAGGCATAAGAGATGTTTTTCCAATGTTGGTTCATTGTTGATTGGTGATCTGAAGGAGAATCTATGGAGATCCAAGTAGTAGAGAAGAAGTGTGAAGAGTTTGGTGAAGAGAGATTTCTTGAGGAAATATCAAGCATATCAGTGATGTAGATGTGAATGGATGTGAGTCAATGAACTAGTGGATGAGCATACAAAGATCTAAATTTGAAAAGTGAGTTGTATTCTATAGATCAAACCTACTATTATATTCTAACTATTTTATTAGTCAATCCTTTAATCAAGGTTGACCTAACAATTATTTTGTAAATCCTTTAATCATGGTGATATTATAATAGAATGATCCAATGTCCTCTAACAAGGACACTTCTAGCAAGGTGATTAAATACTTTAATAGGGTCACATTTAACATTGTTTTATATAACCTTTAGAGGGTTGGCTCTTAACCAAGCTCACTTTAGAAGAGTGGACAATTGGTCGCATGTTACTTGGTGGTTTTTCCCAAATTAGGTTTCTACATTAAATACTATTGTCAAAGTGTCATTTTCATGTGTGGATGTTATTCTTATGCATGCTATAATTTTTATTGTAGTGAATTTACTAGCAGCTCACACATATAGGAGACAAAAAGTCAAGTAATTATATGAAAAGTTGATTTGCTAGTGATATTCTATATAGATTGACTGGGTGTTTGAGATTGATTAAGTTGTTTGAATTTAGTAAAAATTGAATTGGTACATCTAGACCTAAGGATAACTAACCCCTCCCCCCCCCACTCACCCACATCTTAGTTATTCAAAACCATTATAACATAAACTAGATAGTATTTATGGCCAATTGATTTAAAAATGCATCAAAATGTAAAAACTAGTTGAAAATTAAAAACCATGTCCATTAAAAAAGAGATTAGTACCAGATAATAGATATTATTTTAAAGCCATTTATTTTCACTTAATTAGAATGATTTTTCTTGCAAGGTGAGAAATGCATACTTGATTGTGGAATGAGGTATTCTACTAGCATTATACCTGTTCCATTTTTAGAATTTCCTCACATCACTTAGCCAACAATATAATCTTCTCAAGGTTATTAGAAATAAACATTAAATATATTGGTTGTAGATTTTCCCTCAAAACCCTATATTCAAGAAGAGATTTTGTGTTTGTTTCTTCATTGTTAGGGTTTTGAAGATGACCAATTCTATTATTGTTAGATTTCTCCAAAAGGACTTGCTATCATTTTAGTAAACTTTTCAATATAGGAATAGATGAAATGTTATTGGAATTGAGGTTGACACAATTGGTGTCACTCTCAAAAATAGGTTTTGAGAAAGTGAGAGAAATGACCCAAGTACTCACAAATTTTCATTTGATGGTTTATTAGCCAAAAGAACCATATCTACGTTATTTGCATGATGTTTGTGTTGGTGTAAATAAGTATTTACTTATTACACTTTACTTAGGTTAATGCATTATTTTATTATTTCTTAAGTGAGACACTTAGGAGTTTGCATACTCTTATGAGTTGTCATGTTGACAACACTGGAGTAAGCAACTCTAATTCAGCACATGGTGTCTACAACACTGGAGATTGAATAATTAACTGAGTTGTCATGTAGACAACATAGTTATTTGCACTCCTAATTTAGCACATGTTTTCTACAAAATAATTTTTTTGCTACACCTTTGTAGGCTTATCCTCACACCATTACACTTACTCCTATGCTTAATGGAGGATAACCCATATCTCGTGGACATGTGCTTGGTTGTATGACTTATCATGTTGCTAATTTCTATGCATTCTAGAAGTATTCCAGAGGCCTTTATATACAGGCACTCCTAGTGTAATTTTATCCATATTGAATGAATATTATATTGTCATTCTGATCATACTCTCTTTGGTCTACTATTGTGCTTATGTTTGAGTTCCTTGCTCTTGGGTGAATTTTTCCCTAAGGAAAATTCTTACATGGTATCAGAGCTATACCAAATTCTTACATGGTATTAGAGCTAAGGGAGATTCTCTTTACATAACCATTCAAGACCATTCTTTCTTTAGCACCTCAACCCAGATCTAGAGAATCCATAGAAATTGGGAGCATCTAGAGCCAAAGTGGACCTCACCATTGCATCTGGAACATTGATTCGATGAAATTTGACTATAAATTTGCTTATCCGGCAATAGTCAAAATTAAGGCAATATTTTTTTGCAAATTGGCAATCCAAAGGCCCGATTTGCACAATTGGTATGATCATTTCATATCTCTAAATTTAAATTTTAGATCTACATATTTTATCATTTGAATCTTTGCTATTTTTTTGGATCTGCATTATTTTCTAAGAAATTTTTGGCCATCGGGTTAGTAGAAGATATTTTTGTAGGCAAAGATTGAAGCTTGTTGGTGCAAATCAAATATTTGCATCACTTTCAAAAGGTCAAAATATCCTCAAATTGGATTTTGTTTCATGCAAATCAGACATCCAAAGAAAAATCTAGAGCCATTTGATTTTTAGGGGTGCAACAACTATGATTAAGGAAAAATAATTACAATAATGATTTTTAAACAATGATATCTCCCTCATATGGACTCCTTTTTGTGAGAAATTTTTTTGTTTTGGGGTAGAATTTCATGATCAAGACATTGGTGTAGGTGGTTTGAGATCCCTCTTACTGAATTTTTTTGCAACTCAAAAATCTCAATTTTTGCCACTTCAAATGCTTAGCACGGGCTCATCTAGACACATAATCAGGTTCCATTTTTTTTGAAAGTGCATTTTTTTTGTCTCCTTTCTAGATCTAGAATTAGATTATAGGTTCTATGGATAGAAATACTACTTTTAGAAATAGGCCCTAAATTGGCATGTGGCTATCACACTAAGTGTCAAATCACACATTAGGGGGGTTGATCAAATATTTTTGCATTTTGGGGGTTACATTTATTGATCTCATGACATCTTGTCACATATGTCAATCTAGTTTAAGACTAAAGTTGACACCCAAGAACTATTAGAAATGGAATTCTTTGATGCTTGATCATCTAAGAGAGCATCGAGATGCGATTCCTTATCTTTGCTTGAAGATACTGCCACCTCATCCAAATTGGATAGATTATCTTCATCATCTTATTCACTATATGTATCAAAGAATGAGTAAGGAATCTTTTGCTCCTCTTCTTATGGCTAGTTTTCCTCATGATGTTTGGATGGCTATTTGGGAAGCATATGGAGATCCATTAATTCTTCCATTTCCAAAGGACATTCTATCTTTAGCAACTTCAGTATTGATTCCTTCAACTCCAGATGAGATCATACGTCTTGATGCTCCTCTTGATACTAGTAATCCAATTCCAACCACAGATGCTTTAGATTTAGTACAATAGGAAATTACATGTCTTCCTACTTTAGGTTCATGGGACTACTTCCTTCCAAAAATTGCAAAGTTGTTCATGGAGTTTTTTGGTGTTTGAAAATGCTGGAGGGTTTTCAATTATCCCACTGAGAAACTAACATATCTAGGGGTAGCTAAATCCCATTTTCAACATGCCATTTCTGACAATGGACCAACTAGACTGCAACACTTGAAAGACTATAGTAAAATACACACTTGGAAATCTCTTACCTATAGTTCTTTTATGTTGTTTGGCACTTGTGCCAAAATCTACATGATCCTCTGAGTAAATGATCCTATTTCCATAAGGTGCAACTTGAGAAAATCTTATAAGTTACACTCTATTTTTTCTTTTCACATGCAAAACTTTTCATATCTCATTAATATGTAGAGTGCCACTACCTTCAGTATTTAAACCTATGCCATCGATCTCTAAAATCATACAATTAAGGAATGAAAACTAGGCTGACTCAATGTTCCTTTTAGCATGCTAGAGCTCAAACAAATAAAATACCTCCATCTGTATCTCTCCTTCAAATCTAGCATTTCAAACTGGGCCCACGGATGACCAAGGACATGTATCATCGACTCACTAACTCGCTATACTTATCTTTTGAGCACCTTTCCATAGCGAGCTAGTGATAACCACTGATTTAGCTTTGATCGTATGGAAGATATTTGAAATGACTTTTAAGAAAACAATAGTGGGTCCCTCACTTGTTAACTCGCTATACTTATTCATCGCACATCTCTTTATAGTGAGTTAATGAGCACCGTTGATCAATACTTGATCTTGTGGATGACAATTCACTACATAGTGGTGAGCCATTGCTCGCTAACTCGCTATGCCTAACTTTCAAGCATCTTTCCAGAGTGAATTAACAATGGCCTTTGATCCAGGTTTGATCTAACAATCAGAACTCTTTGAGTGCTTTATACTTGGGGAGTGGGTCCATGCACTACTGTCACTGAGATGGTTGAACACGCTGGCACACACACGTACTATTTTTTTTTGTTAATGACATCACATGTTATTGGCCTTGCCATGTTTGTGTCTTCCAAGCGGGTTGCTACATCACTACTGGCAAAACACTAAATATTCGGCTAGCGACCTCCCAATAAATAGACACCAGGAAATAAAGCTCCACTTGTGCAAAAATAAATGCAAAGTTTGCACAAGATTTTATTTGGGATCTTCAAAATCACTTCTAGATATAAAAGAATGTCATGTTTTGCAATGATATGGCCCTCGCTATGTCACTACGAGAAAAGTGGTATTATTCTGGCTAGCAATATAGCAACCTTTGATGGATTCTCAATTTTTGTGATAGAAAGAAAAACACACATTGATTGAAAACCCTACTAGTTAATGCTACTATTAGAGAAGGTGGTCGTGCTCATTTATAATACTGCGTGGGAGCTTTTGAGCTCATATCAACTTATTGAAAGAACAATGCCTTTTTGCAAAATTTAGGCATTCGCTATGTTGCCATTGGCAAGTCACGTGGATATTTCTGATACTGACTTAGCAAATTGTCAAAAAAACTTAGATGTTAGTGACACCATTCACAGTTTTCTTCATGTGCATTTATTCTTAAAACTAACAAGCTAGGGACACAACACGTGCTAAAATTTACCTCATGTTAACACAATTCTCAATGCTGGATTTCTCTTTTCAATATCATGGACATGTGTCATCAATCTCGCTAACTCACTATATGTAATAATCGAGTATTTTTCCATAGCGAGTTAACAATGACCATAGATTCAAAAGGATTCGACAGCGGGGTAAAACTTCTTTCACAAGGATTGAACAACAAACTCAACACAAGCAGGAAAAGAATATTTGCTTATCCTCCTATTTTTAAAATTTTTTGTGCCAAGGAAAATTTAAATGGAATAGGATATAGGGTTTTAACAAAAAATTTCAAAGGCAAACAAAAATATGACTTAGCTAGAAATCCTATTCACCAATAATGGAGATAATCTGAATTTTCTATTCCTTGATAGAGGAATTTTATCATACAAAAATTCAGACCAACAGTGGCTCTGTCTGGGGATGCATGCCCCTTGCAGGCATGGTAAGGATTGAGATCTCTGGGGAAAGTAGACCATACACCTAACAACAAATTTTTTCTCTCTGACAGCTTTACCAAAAGCAAGAAACTACCACTAAGATTATGCATAAACGATGGCCCTGGGCCATTGCAATTCAACAAATTTTTTAACCTCTATCATAAATTTGATTCTCATCTGAACATGCATGAGGTAAATTGAAAATATTTCTCCTATCAATTTCACCAATCAGCTTGGCATCATGAATTAACTCCCTTGGTAAAACTAAAATTACAATTTCACCTTCATAATGCATATAAAAACTAAAGTTACTTGCAACCACTTGCTCATTATAAAGGTTTTGATCAGCATTCTCAAACATACCAAACTGAAAATCCTCTTCATTTAATGACTTATGCATGCAATCAATTTCAAATATGAAAGTTTCATACTCAACTTGAGGAAGAGGATCACTCATACCTTCAAATTTTGTATCCTTATGCATATCCAAATGGTACTCTAAAGAACAATCTGACTGGTACTCATATGTGTCATCAATGTTAGATACTGAAACTAATCCACGATCCTCAAATGATTCTTTGAGATCAGCAAATGGGTTAGTTATCTCATTAGAATATTTATCATAAAATTCATTACAAGGTGCACGCTGATTTTCAGAAACCCCTTCATCCAACACCTTGTTATCAATTTCATAAGATGCAATCTCATCAATACATTCACCATCATATCTGGAAGAAGAACAATCTGATCTCTCACAATAGTAAGATAATGTATGATCATTAAACTCATTCTCAGCTGAATTTGAACTTTTCATGTCTTCTTCAAACAATGGGTTAATGATTCCATGCATTGATCCCTTTTGTACATTAGGACAAAACATGAGTTGCTCATCCTCACAAGAATCATCATATAAAGTGTTATCATATACTTTAAATTCACTACCCATTTTATTCTCATGGAAGATTTCAGTGTATGAAGAAAAGTTAGAACTATATGAAGACTCCCTTTCTATTTATTCTACCAAATATATAGTGTCCATAATTTCATCCTCTTCATTATCTTGTTTAGAATAACCATTATGAATAGACCCTGATTCATTCCTAAACATCCCACTATATGCTGAATCTTTACTGTCTAATATAAAAACACCTGACAACTCTTCCCTGAAATCTTCATATGCAAATTTATTAGCATCAACTAACTTCACCATCTCTTTATCATCATACTTTATGAATAAATCACTTTCATATTTTTCATTTTCTAACTGATTTGTATGACGCCAAAAATTAGATGCATTTTCCTTTTTAGAATCAGAGGAAGAATTCATACCTTTAGCTTCATATGAATGTTCACTATCATCATTTCTTTCTTCCTCCCAATCAAGATCAGACTCATATGAAGACAAACATACAATGTCATTTTCCTCACTACGATTCAAGCAAAAACTCTCACCATCAGCTTCATATGATGCTTCTTGATTGTACATTGGATAAACAACTTCATTGTCATCACTTGGAAGATGACTTACAACTTCTTCATACTCACATTGAGATTCATATCTTTCTAATTCATTATTAACATAATGCAACCTCTCAATAAGAGAATTCAATTCTTGCCTATCCGACTGATTAAAAGAATACATCTTACCATTTACTACTGAAACATTATCAACATGTGCATTCTGTTCTTTTGATTGTGGCTGAGGTGACTATGATTCATGCTCTTCACTTTGTGTTAACTCTCCATGGCATGTTAGATCAACAACATCAAAATTGGAAACATTAGTAACATCATCATACAAATAACTGTCATGAGAAGAAGTTTCTATTGTAACTAATGTTTGATCTATAAAATCAACATGTCACTGAAACCTATCAGAGTCTGAAATATTATTCACTACTATAGCATCATGGATATGTGTATTTCGATTTGCAACTAGACTAACCTTTCTCATACACACATTCTGATTTGAATTCTCAATCTGATTATAACTTACAGCAGGGGTGTTGACATTCTGTTTTGAAACTAAAATATCAACACTATGTTCCACTTTTCAATCAAACACATTATATTGGCAATCATTCAAGGAAAAATGACCTCTAGTCAATCCGTACTTCAAAGTATTCTCAATATCTCTTGCATTCATAAAAGCCTAGTATAATGTCTATGGTTCTTTATCTCTTAGTAGATAATTTATTTTCTTATCAAATGCATCAAAATAAATAGCTAAACACATTTGATCATTAGGTTTGTAACTCTCAGGGATATCATTCAAACTTCTAGCTAATCTAATATTAAATTGAGGCAGAAGTTCATCACTCCTAGTTTGGATCTTTAAAAACTTATCATAAGAATCAGACATGCTTTCCCTTTCTCCAAATTGCTCCATGAAGGAGGAATGCAACTCACTCCAAGATGAAATGAAACACACTGGTAGAAAAGAAAACCAATCTCTAGCATCACCTTCTAAGGTCTGAAAAAATAGCTTCATGTGTACATCCTTGTGAGCAATTTCATAGTGACCCATCAAATCAATGAACAACTCAATATGATGACGAACTGAAACAAGATGGTTCCCACTAACCTTAGGCATTTCAGACATCACTAGGAATGACATTTGGGAAACCATGAATACCATTGAAATTCAATGGAATATATCGCTTGGTATAAATGGATCTAGGCATTTCATTAACTGGCTGCATCCTAGGTGAACTGAATCTTGATATTCTTAACAAAATTTCAATCGCATTCACCCATAACAACTTCTGATTTATATTTTCCAGCAGATCTATACCCTTCTACCCATTTCAACTTTTGAAATACACTTCACCACTTTTAAAAACAACCAACTAAAATTGATCTAATGAAATGTATAACCTTAAAACCATTCTCCTCTTCTCAGTGCTAAAACTTCACTTGATGGAGAACACACTTGTATAACAATCAATTTTCATGAAAATGAGAATACCTTTAGTGTTGTTGCATGAAACCATTGATCTGCTGATTGGCCTGGTACTAACATGAATTCCTCACACCATTGATCATAACCTTATAGGGTCACCATCTCCTTGAGGAGAGAAATGAAATCACAGCAGTGATTCACATTTATCATTTCAAAAAATTTTAACAAAAAATTAAACAACACTTTATAACGTACTACTTAGAAACTTATATGGATCTCTCTTCTTGCTTGAAAATTCACACAACTTTCAGATTTGCTTATTTCAACTAAAAACTCTTTGAAAGTAATTATACAACCGATCTACACTGGTTTAGAGATCCTTTAGATAGAGTTGCCACTCACTTTTGTGAGAAAGATTTGAAACATAATTTGCATCATTACAGATCTGAACTGAAATTTTACTTTGTAGAATTTTGCAAAACTTTTAAACACTGTAAAGAGAGAAACCCCTTTCCAACAATTCTGACTTTGAATTAAAATAGTATTTTGAAAGCAACAACCAACTGACTTGACTGAATATGAACATTCTTAGCAACAAAATCTTTATTCAACCTTGAAAAATACTATTGTAATAGATAAAACTTAACTGGGGTGCATGATTTAAAGTAAGAAAACTGGAAAGACACATTAGAGAACTTACTATTGCAACTTTTTCATGCCGTTCTCCTATTGTATTGAATCCCTTCTCAAATTCTCAAGGTTTGTCTAAATCTGATTAAACATAGTCCCCAGCAGAGTCACCATCTTGTTGGTGTTTGAAAATGCTGGACGGTTTTCAATTATCCTACTGAGAAACTGACATATCTAAGGGCAGCTAACTCCCATTTTAAACATGCCATTTCTGACAATGGGCCAACTAGACTACAACACTTCAGAGACTATAGTAAAATACACACTTGGAAATCTCTTATCTGTAGTTCTTTTATGTTGTTTGGCACTCGTGCCAAATTCTACACAATCCTCTGAGTAAATGATCCTATTCGCGTAAGGTGCAACTTGAGAAAATCTTATAAGTTACACTCTATTTTTTCTTTTCACACGCAAAACTTTTCATATCTCATTAATATGCAGAGTGCCACTACCTTTAGTATTTAAACTTGCACTATCAATCTCTGAAATCATACGATTAAGGAATGAAAACTAGGCTGACTCAATGTTCCTTTTAGCACGTTGGTAGTCAAACCAATAAACTACCTCCATTTGTATCTTTTCTTCAAAGCTGGCATTTCAAATTGGGCCCACGGATGACCAAGGACATGTGTCATCGACTCGCTAACTCGCTATACTTATCTTTTGAGCACCTTTCCATAGCGAGCTACTGATAACCACTAATCTAGCTTTGATCGTATGATAGATATTTGAAATGAATTTTAAGAAAATAATGGTGGGTCCCTCATTCTTTAACTCGCTATACTTATTCGTTGCACATCTCTTCATAGCAAGTTAATGAGCACCATCGATCAATACTTGATCTTGTGGATGGAAATTTACTACATAGTGGTGGGCCATCACTCGCTAACTCACTATGCCTAACTTTTAGGCATCTTTCTATAGTGAATTAACAATGGCCTTTGATCCAGGTTTGATCTAATGATCAAATTTCTTTGTGTTCTTTATACCTAGGGAGTGGGTCCATGCACTGCTGTCGCTAAGATGGTTGAACACGTTGGCACACACATGTACTCTTTTTTTTGTTAATGACATCACATGTTATTGGCCTTGTCGCATTTTTGTCTTCCAGGAGGGTCGCTACATCGCTACTAGAAAAACATTAAATATCGGGCTAGCGACCTCTCAGTAAATAGACATCGGGAAATAAAGCTCCACTTGCACAAAAATAAATGCAAAGTCTGCACAAGATTTTCTTTGAGATCTTCAAAATCACTTCTAGTTATAAAAGAATACTGTGTTTTGCAATGATCTAGCCCTCGCTATGTCGCTACTGAAAAAGTGGTGTTATTTTGGCTAGCGATATAGTGACCTTTGACAAATTCTCAATTTCAGTGACATAAAACAAAACACACATTGATTGAAAATGCTACCAGTTAATGCTGGTGTCAGAGAAGGTGGCCATGCTCATTTATAATACCATGTGGGAACTTCTACAGTCATATCAACTTATTTAAAGAACAGTGCCTTTTTGCAAAATTTAGGCATTCGCTATGTCACCACTAGCAAGTTGCATGGAATTTTTTGATAGTGACTTAGTGAATTGCCAAAAAAACTTCGACGCCGGTGACACCATTCACAATTTTCTTCACGTGCATTTATTCTTAAAATTGACAAGCCTGGGACACGACACGTGATAAAATTTACCTCATGTTAACACAATTCTCGGTGCTGAATTTCTCTTTTCAGTATCACAAACACGTGTCATCAATATCGCTAACTCATTATACATAACAATCAAGCATTTTTCCATAGCGAGTTAACAATGACCATAGATTCAAAAGGGTTCGATGGTGGGGTAAAACTTCTTTCACAAGGATTGAACAACAAACTCAACATGGGTAGGAAAAGAATATTCTCTTATCCTCCTATTTTTTAAAATTTTCACGCTAGGGAAAATTTAAATGGAATAGGATATAGGGTTTTAAAAAATATTTTCAAAGGCTAACAAAAATATGACTTAGCTAGAAATCCTATTCACCAATAATGGAGACAATTTGAATTTTCTATTCCTTGATAGAGGAATTTTATCATACAAAAATTTAGACCAGAAAAGTCTCACATTAAAGATGTGGGAGACACCATCAATGATATTCATCTTCTCTTTGTTGAGGAAAATACTTCATTCATAGCCACAGTGATAGGTCTAGAACAACAAGGTACAACTTATGTTCTAGCTCCAACATTAGTGGATGACTTCTTGATAGATATTTTAGGTTTGTTTGTGGGGTCACACATCATAGATTTGGGAGATATATTTGATGATATACATCTTCTCTTTGATGAAGAAGATCCCTCTTCAATTGTTACAAGGGCTCACTCTGACCCTCATGTCCATTCTCTAGATGATCGATCTTCATAGATATATATGATGATGGATTCTTATGTACAACAATTGCAGGAGGTCTCTTTATCATTTGAGGAGATAGTTTGTTCTTTGGGACATGTTCTACGTCTGCCCTTGCTAGATCTACACTTGTTCTTTTTAGTACTGTTGGAAGGGGTGACCATCAGTATCAACATAGAGATAATTGAGTAGGTTTCAGAGACACCATTCATCATCGAGATTCTTTCTACACATAGGGGAAGCATCTCATTTGTACCTTTGCCATTGTTTCTTCCAAATGGGAGGAACATTATTCAACAACACTGGATCAACTTCTATATTGGAGCAGCTAACACTGATTGACACTCTACATTTAGGGGGGGGACTACCTTGTCTCCTTCTTCCTCTTTTTTATGAGGGGGACTTTTTCCTCTTACGAGGTTTTATTCTTCTCATAATTCTCTTTTGTATATACTTGATGTATGTATTAATGGGGGGGGTCTTGATTACCCCATCCATCCATGCATCTTGTCTTTTCATCTCTCTTTTTTGAGGGAGGGTTTTTCCCATGAGGTTTTCCCTCTTTCTATGCTTTATGAGAGATTTCATTACATTATGTACATGGGTACCTAAGATGGCCTAGTAGTCTGGACCCATCTTTCATTTTTCATCATAGCTTTCATAAGCTTAAGTGCATTCCCTTAAGTTGCACTTAAGGGGGGGTGTTAGTGTAAATAAGTATTTAATCATTACACTTTGCTTAAGTTTACTTAGGTTAATGGATTATTTTATCATTTCTTAAGTGAGACACTTAGGAGTTTGCATAATTAATTGAGTTGTCATGTAGATAACACAATTATTTGCACTCCTAATTTATCACATGCTATCTACAACATAATTTTTCTGCTACACCTTTGTAGGCTTATCCTCACACCATTACATTTACTCATGTGCTTAATGGAGGATAATCCATATCTAGTGGACATGTGCCTGGTTCTATGACTTATCATGTTGCTAATTCCTATGCATTATAGAAGTATTTCAGAGGCCCTTATATACAGTCACTCCTAGTGTACTTTTATCCATATTGAATGAATATTATATCATCATTTTGATCATACTCATTTTGGTCTATTGTTGTTCTTGTGTTTGAGTTCCTTGGTCTTGGGTGAATTTTGTCCTAAGGAAAATTCTTACAATTTGGTGTTCTAAAAACCTAGGGTGAGGCCCTTTATATGGGAGATGAAAACTATTTTGATCATTTTATGCCCTAGGCCTCTATGCCTTTGAAATTTAGTAAAGGAATCATAGGGTTTACTAAAATTTCCTTTCTTATTGCTCACAAATCTCTCAAAGACTGAATCATTTCGTTGAAATTTTCAACTATGATCCTCAAGAGTTGCTCCCCTATGAATCCTCTATTTGGTTCTCTTGCTAATAATCAAATGTCAATCCCCTAATTCATTACTACTAGTGGGAGATATTTAAGTCACAAAGTCTTGATGATTCACATATTCACATTTTTAAAAATATCTTTTAATATGCAAGTAGAAAATAATTTAGTTCTCTACTAATGTGCATAAAAAAATTCCTTTTTGGCATTTAATTGAATGTAATTGATTTTTTAAATTTAAAATATTACATATACCACTAAGGGTCTATTTGTTTTTCTAGAATATAAAAATGCTAGAATTTACGAATAGTAGAATTTAAAACTCTTGGAAGTTTTGAATCTAGAAAATAGATTTTGGAATATGGTGGAATGTTTGGTTCACCTCAAAGCTGAATGAGAAGATGCATTTTCTATATTTAGTTCCATAAATCTAAAAGTGAATATCACCTAGAAAAAGGCTAGATTGTGTATGATAATGATTTTTTTAAAGTCACAACCTAGTACTTGTAGTAATGAATTAATCTAGTGTCATTTCATGTCCAAATTTATATAAAAAAGAAAAAAAAATGATTCCCAATTCTCTTCCTTGAAATAGTAGAATATGTTAATGATGTTGAGTAGGCTATAAAATTCATTGTGTGAGCTTATGTTGTGAGGTAACAATTTCACCTTTATTTGTAGAAGAAAATGGTGTATAGAGAAACAAGTGATGGGTTCCTCAAGGAAAACAATGTCTTTTTGCCTAATGCACAATATTTGACTCTATAAGGATGAAAAATTGTGTGCCTCAACAATCTTGTCCTACTCAAAGTTTTCCCTCACTAATTCCAATTATGTCATTTGTTCTATGGAGGGTACATGGAAAAGATGGTTCAACCACAAAATTCTATGTGGATCAAGGGTTATGGTTTACAAAAAAACACTCTCAAATAATTTTTCACAACATCTCTTCTTGTGGATGGTATGGTTCGCTTGGAGGAGTATTGACTTTCTTTAATTAAAAACACCTCAAGATGTTAGGGCCACAAAATGGGGACTGAGACTGCATGGATCTAACTCAAAATGGTGGCCTAATCTCTTTGAATGGATAGAACATTTCATATTTTTGGCAACCTCCTTAGTAGACATTGAAGTCACTCATCTAACATTAGAATTCTCTAGAGACATTGAGCATATGTTGAATCATCGATTGTGCATGATAATCTATAAAAATTACAGATGTCATTTCTATAAGCATCAAAAAAACATTACAATTTGATATGATATAAACAAGAATTGTGTGAACCACATAAACCCAAATCATTGAGCTGTCACTATTGATCTACATTCAACTTCAAGTGATCTTGATTGTTGATGCTTTGTAGCTTCAATTAGATAAACTATGGCTATATATAATTATATATAAGATATAATTACATATGCAATATAACTTTATTATATGAGAGAAATTAATATGATAATGATGTATAGGTATAGGTATATGTATATGTATGTGTATGTGTATGTGTATGTGTATAAATACACACACACACACACACACACACACACACACACACACACACACACACACACATATATATATATGATTATTTTGTTATTATATTAATTATCAAATTAATGAATAAACATCTCCCATAAAGGGAGATATCTCTTCTTATCTTTTCCTCATTACAAATAAGAGGTTGCTACTATTTGGAAAATACACCTTCCAAAATATAGAGAGTTCTTAATTAGTACATTTGCAGTGATCCAAGAAACTCAACATGGTATCAGAGCCAAACTACAAATGTAAACAAGTGTTTGAATAATGGAATCTTGCAAATATGGTGTGAAATTAGGTCATAATTGAGAAGAGGGTGGACAAAGTTGGTGGAATGTTTTAGAAATAAATGTAGTGACCAATGTCATGTACAAAATGTTTAAAAAAATGTAGAGTGTAGAAGAATGCAAAGTGCACAAAATGAATTTTGATCAAGCATAATTACAATCTAAAACTTTCAAAAAATGTGGGGATAGATGCAAAAACAATGTGTAGATCATACCACTCATTGGTAGGAGACATAATGGACCACGAGCTGACAAGTGAGAGTAAATTAGAGATGGAGTGTGTAATACATATTATAGAGGAATGAATATATGGATATGATGACAATGATATGGTAGAGAAATTAAACATGTGAATTCTTATAAAATTAAAGTTAGAGATGAACCATGTTCTTAACTCTAATCAAAAGTTATGGAAAGGTCTATGCAAGAAAATATTGGACGATTATGTTGTCAATTGTTCTAAGAGATTGCAAGGTGATTTATTGTCAGAGGTCATTCATAAAAGAGTTGATATCTATACCATAAATAGATAATACTAGGAGGGGGGGGGGGGGGGGGGGGGGAGGTTGGGGTGAATCAATATTTTAAAAATTTTTACCCACAACTAAATACTGTTAATTACTTTACAACATGCATATGAAAGGAAACTAACAATGCTACATAATAAATAAATCCATCCACAAAGGGAAATCATAGCACCATATTTTGTTAACTAGAGAAACCTTGGCCAAGGGAAAATCTTGGTGGGGATGGTACCCACAAAATGATCCACTAAACAAAAGAATAATGTTAAGGATATTGATCGTGTTAGGAGTCTATGAAATACATATAGTGTATCGGTCCTTTTTAGAGGACTAGGCTCTATTAAAAGCCTCAACATTGTTAGGAGTTTCTTCAACCTTGTTAGGAGTTTCTTCAACCCTGTTAAGAGTTGGTAATATAATTACAAATGTATGCAAGAATAGCCCACTTACTTAACATGCAATTATACAATATAGTGCCTTTATACAAAAGAGATAGATACAAAAACCACTTTATTGTTGACAGTTGTTCTTTGCATATTTATGATCTTTCATCAAAATTCACATTACATAGTCTTCACATAAGCTTTCATATCACATTTATAATTCACATTCACACCACACAATTTGAAAGTAATAATTTCTTACTTGTACCTTTTCCTTTTACAAAGCTCTATCCAATCAACTTCAATGCTTTCACACATTTGTCTAAATACAAAAATGATGTCATGCTAACTTAGGGTTAACATATAGGATGTCGTCCCTAAAGTATTAAGTAATTATTTCATAAAAATAATAATTCATTAACCTATTATTCATCTTTTACTATTCTTCTATGTTCACTGCCTTTACTAGTAAATCTAATATACCTAGCATTGTACTGGTTGTACCATACTATGCACTTAGCCACATCATCTAGATTATTTATACTACATGTCCTTAACTGTGCACGTGCCAAATGTTTCTATATAATTTTCAATATCAAAAAATTTCTCTGCACTGATATAAAAAATGTTTAACACTTAGAAATTTTTTTGTCTTTGATTATAGAATCTTTAATTATACATGCTTCCTTTCATTCTAGAATTATATGTTGCCATAAATGACAACCATTAGTTATCCTACATAGTCATATTTCCAATAATCTCCCCCTTTTCCATTGATGGTGACATATGGGGAAATTGGCTAAGTTCCAAAAATGTTACTTAAAAACTTCTTCAAAATTTGACCTTCCAAGCTTTATAGAATTTCAAAATTACAAAAATTGTGGATCATTACATTTATAGCATATTTTCCTTTTATCTCCTAATAATACTATAAAACTCCCCCTTAGTATATAACTATTTCTTTCCTTTACATTATATTCTATACAATTTTCATGTAATCTTCTCCCCATACAATTTTTGTGTATTCTTCTCCCCCTTTGAAATCAATGAAAAAGGTGTCAAAACTTATATACATTTCAAAATTTGGTTCACTACCTCTTCTTAGGCTGATAGGAGAGAAATAAAATCTGCAAAACTAACTGTCAAAATCTTCATGCTTTTCTCTCTTGTGTCCTTTACTCCTTTTGAAATGCTAATGAGAGTACACAACCCATAAGATGCAATCTCTATTAAATTCAAGTCCGAGTAGATGAACTTGTCAAATGATTCCTTTGCTACCAACAAATCTTCTAACTATTGCTCAATTATTCCTATTTTCACAGATAGATGTTCTTTCAAAAGTGAGAACCTCTTTATAATCCTTTCCTTGCTAACTTCTAACATACTTATTTCATCATAATTCTTACACTAGTAAATTTGGACCTATTTTTTGATGCATTGGTGGTCAAAATTTTTCCACTTGAACATTTAAAGTCAACATTGCTATAATTGTATCAAAAGTTTGATGAATTTCATGGTTGTTGATTTAGCGATGAGTCACTCCATTGAAAATTATTGGTGTAAACACATATTTACTATTTACACTTAAGTTTACTTAGGCTAATGCATTATTTTATTATTTATTTTGTGAGACACTTAGGATTTTGCATACCTTTATGAGTTGTCATGTTGACAACACAAAAGTACGCAACTCTAATTCAGCACATGGTGTCTACAAAATTGGAGTTTGCAGCATTCACTAAGTTGTCATGTAGATAACACAGTTATTTGTACTCCTAATTTAGCACATAGTGTCTACAAAATTAATTTTCATAATGCACCATTGTAGGCTTATCCTCTCATCATCACACTTACTTCTGTGCTTAAATGAGGATAATCCATATCTGGTGGACATGTGCCTAGTCGTATGACTTAACATGATGATATTCTTAGGCATTCTAGATGGATCTCAGGGGCCTTTATATATAGGAACTCCTAGTGTACTTTGATGCATATTGAATTGAATACATTTTTATTCTGATCATACTCTTTCTAGTCTATAGTTGTGCTTGTGTTTGAGTTCTTCGTTCTTGGGTAATTTTTCCCTAAGGAAAATTCTTACATGATATCAAAGCTTGGAGAATCTCTCTTCACATATCCATTTGAGACCATCTTCTTGCTTCAACACCTCAGCCTGAATCTAGAGTATCATAGAAAATGGGAGCCTCTAGAGGTTAAATGAACCTCACCATTACATCCAGAACGTCAATTTGGTGAAAATTGACTATAAATTTGGCTATCCTAGGCCAAAGTCAATCGTACGGAAATTTTTTTTTGCAAATTGACACCCAGAGGCCCCAATTTACAATTTAGGTATGGTCATTTTGCACATCTAATTAATTATTTTTTCAGATCTATAAATTTTATTATTCTCTACTTTTAAAAAAAAAAATCAATTTTTTTTTAGGCTAGGTGGCCTTGCAGAGAATTTTTTTTTGTAGAACTAAGCAGTCACACCTGGGCCCTGCAAGGATAAATATTCATCTGGCTAAGCATATTCTAATAGGTGAGCCTCACAATATATTTTGGCGAGTTCAGAATAAATATGGCACATTCCTCACCTCTAGTCGATGAAGTTCAATAACCACTAGCAGACTTTACATTTTACCACAAAATGACCAAGACCCTTCCGGCAGCTCATGTTTGGTTTATCACTAATGCCCATTGTTTTTAAACACCTCATAAGTTGTTATTCTTGTGCATGTGGGATTAAAAAGAGGGACCATTGACAATATTTTTTGTATTCCGATAGTGCTTAACTCTTTCTGACCACTATGATCTATTGTCTAGGAAATGTACCTTTTTTGGCACCATAGAGTCAAAATTGGCCCCCATGAAATATTTTTGACCTCAGACAATGCAATTTATAGTTTGGTAGCCCCTTGCATAGTTAGCCTCTGCATGACCACACCACGCTATAGACACATGGACTACCTATGACACAACAAACATGTCATCTAGCTCCACACCTGCCATAGTGGATTGCATAGTCACCAAGTGACTCAATGCCATGTAAGCTGTACTCTGACTAAGAAGACCTACATAGTAAGCACCAAGTCAGTGTACAATGCCACCTAATTTATACAATCATACCAGTGCCACATCAACAATCTATACTACCATGTCACCTAAGCAAAAAAAAATTCTGACATTAGCATTTCCTGAGGTTAAATTTGATAGATTTCTGACTCTCATTTCTAGGAATTTTGTAACTACTATGATAACCATTTGACCATCAAATTTAATCAAATAGTTTCCTGCCTAGAACCCTCTTTAGGTGCATTTTTTATTTGGCAGCCCAACTTTGAGAGCCCATAGCTTGGTCATCCAGACTCCAAATTAGGTGCAATTTTTTTTTGATTTTGGGTAAAATTTCCTGAACTTTCTAGTGGTGGTGTTCTTTTTTGGTTTTGGTGCAAAGATTTTTCAGAAATTGCATTTTTTGGTGACTATACCTATTCAATCCTACATTTTGCAACTTCAAATGCTTCGTATAGGCTCATCTAGACACAAAAAAAAGTTCCATTTTTTTAAAAGTGTATTATTTTTCTTCTAGTTTCCAAATCTGTAGTCATATTCTAGGGTTGTGTCAACAAAAAACTCACTTTCAAAATTAGGGGTTTTTCTACATTGTATTGCTTTGATTACTTTTCAGAATTATTGTACATCTGAGCTACATTGCTTAGTGATAGATTTGGGCCTCAAAAGGCAGATGTAAAAAGAAAAATTAGAAGTCCATTTTGTGCATTTTGACAAGTGGCCTATTGTACACACACTACATATAAAGTGCCAAAAACATCTTTTTTGGGGAGGTCTTTTGATTGAGTGAAAAGTGGGGATGTGTATTGTGTTGTGTGTCTCCCTTGTGTGCTCTTTTCATTTTTTACATCATGGGTTCACCTAAATGTCCACTTCTAACTTCATGCAATTATTCTACATGTAAAGATATTGTATGGAGTAGATTAATGGCAAAAGGCCCAAATCTTTATGTTGATGGTACAATTCCAAAACCCATTGATGCTATAGAACTCATTGATTGGAAAATTATAGACAATCAGGCTTTAGGAATTATTAGATTTGTGTACGTAGAGATCTCTTCTTCTACATTGGCAGTTTCATGGAATCCAAACCTGCATGGGACAAAGTTGAATCATTGTGTGGTAAGGTGGAGGAGGAAAAGGGTTTTCAGATTGAGGACTATCTACTTCTGTTGGATCTAAAGAAATTTGACACAATTCAAGATTACATCAACAAAGCCAATGTGTATAGGGCACTACTTATAGATTGTAGAAATCTCATGAAAGATGAAAAGTTGATTCATCACATCCTAAAGAGGCTACCTTCAGAGTATGTGTCCTTTGTTTTGAGTTATAACACTCATAGGTGTTAGAGTAAATAATTATTTAATTATTAATTATTTATTCTATTACTTAAGCTAACTTAGGTAAATGCATTTATTTAATATTTTGTATTTAATGCATGTAGTGGTTAGTTGTTAACAACACAGGAGTTTTTTCCCTTCTAGCATGTTCCACCTTTTGTGGATATGTGCTAAGTTGTCATCCTTATCTTCTACCACCTTCTAGCTTGTTCTACAAGCTTCCATGAGCTCTTTATAAGTGGGCTCACTCTTTGTATTTTCATATCACATCACTTCTTGTATATTGTAAATACATTTTCTCTTTTGTTTGCATGCTTGTGGTCTCTCATGTCCGTTTAGGGTTTTTCCCTTGCTCCATGCTCTTCCTCTCCTTGGCTTCTCTTTGATAGGTTTTCACATGCAGGTGATCTTGGGCATCTTCAGAGTTGGCTTTCATCAAATCCAACATGGTATTAGAGGCTTCCTACTACTGCTTCATTGAAGATTTTTGAAGCCATGATTTAAAGTCACAAACCCTAGTTTGTTTGTGCATTTTTTCTTCAAATTAGGGGATCAATAATTTTTTGGAGCACTTTGGGCCCAAATGGACATCATCATTGGATCTAAAAGGCTGTTTGTAGTCAGGATTTATATAAAACTTTCCATTTTTGGAGACAGAGTTCAGGGAGGCAAATTTTTTTTTAGCCCTACAGGCTGTTGTATGGACTGTACGGTCATTTTTGGCAATTTTTTTTTGAAAAAATACAATTTTATAGCGCCACCAGTGCACTGCTGAGTGCCCACCCATGCTCTGTTCACTGATCACCATAGCTAACTGAGCAACTGTTGGGCTGCTTCGGTCTGGCCATCGCTGGCGAGCAACCTCGACACTACTTCTCTAGGGGGCACCATCCCTCTGCGCCAGAGGACTCTGCCTCCCTTCCACTCTGCTCCTATGGCCACCTTTGCTCATCTAATTCAACCGAATAGTTAGCCTGCCAGCATGGTTCAAGTGCTTCATCAAAAGGTTGGTACGTCGAATCAGTGGTACAATCAATCAATTTCATCAGCCTGCCCACGTGGCATTATTGCCAACTTAGTTGCAGTTTGTAGATTAACACATGGCAGGTCTGCCACGTGGCACTTTTCCATGTGGCCCTTGCCACATCATCTGATCTGCCATGTGGCCTCTTTTTTTGTAGTGATGACCTCTAAGCCATCAATTTTAATGCCATGGCTTGCTGACATCACTGCATCAACCAACCTTGCACATCTCTAGGGTCACTTTTAGACCTACTGTTGGTTTTTTGGCCATAACTTGAGCATACGGAGGTATTTTTCCAATCCAAAAGAAGTACCAAAAAGCTGGTTCCGAGATGGAGACATTGGTGTAGGTATTTTTTGGTTTTGATGCCATTTTATAGCTCATTTTTTCTATTGAAGTCCAAAGTCCTATTTTTGACTCTGGCATGCATATCTTTTGCGTGCCATGCTTATTTTTTGAGAACTTTATATTTTTGGAAAGCTAGTTCTATCATATTTTTAGAAATGTAGTCCTTTTTCTAAGTTTTTTGGCCCATTCTCTTTCTATCATAGTTTTTGCATTTTTGCTATATGGTGGATATCTTGAGTGTTTTAGGCCTGAGGATCATTTTCCTTAGCATGGTTTCCTTTGTTTTAGGATGTACTTTGATTTGTTGTAGCTTGTTTTCAGTTTTGATCATTGTAGCTATCATTTTGAAGAACTTTTATGTATTGCACTGAGATAAAGTGCCACTTTTTCATTATGGGGATCATGAACATTGTTTTGAATCATTTGTACATGCACTATTTTCATAAAGAACCATGGGGGGGATAGTTTTTTTCTATTTTAGGCATTCTCCCTTTGTCAAGTGAGTGTCCCTTCCATGACATTAGCCCATGCAGAGTCAGTTTGAGCATGTATTTATAGGTGTCTATACCTCTTTCCCTCTCTCGTCGTTCTTGGTTCATTTGCAGGAGACTTTGGCCCACCTTCTTAGTTTCCTATCATCACAACCTATCTGCATTAAGGGGAGGTTATTCTGTTGTTCTAATGCATCCGTGATTCGATGGTTTGATAGTGTGAACTATGTATTCAGTGGTTGATCCTATGTACAAGGTGATTGCAATGGCTGGCTACCTATGCATTTCGATGAGATGAATCATCTACGATATAGACATGCTCGGTTCATGCCTTCTTCTTCCATGGAGGTTCTTTAGATCAGCAGTTTGGTAGATTTTTGGCTTCTTCATGCTTCAGTGATGCTTCTTCATGATCACTCCTTGTTCCTATTTTAGGGGACATTTCCCTAGTTGGAGGCTTCTTCAATTCTTCACTAGAGGTTACCTCTTTTGGGGGAGGCTTTTTCCCACGTGGTTTTCTCTCTTTCCCTATTTTATAGAGGTTGCATTTTTTTGCATTGTACATGGGTACCTAACATGGCCTGGTTGTCAGAACCCATTTTGCATTCATCTTAGTTTTGTGAGCTTAAGGCATTTCCCTAAGTTGCACTTAAGGGGGGGTGTTAGAGTAAATAATTAATTATTTATTTATTATTTATTCTATTACTTAAGCTTAATTAGGTAAATAAATTTATTTAATATTTTGTATTTAATGCATGTAGCGGTTAGTTGTTGACAACACAGGAGTTTGTTCCCTTCTAGCATGTTCCACCTTTTGTGGATATGTGTTGAGTTGTCATCCTTATCTTCTACCACCTTCCAGCTTGTTCTACAAGCTTCCATGAGCTCTTTATAAGTGGTCTTCCTCTTTGTATTTTCATATCACATCACTTCTTGTATATTGTAAATAGATTTTCTCTTGTGTTTGCATACTTGTGGTCTCTCATGTCCGTTTAGGGTTTTTCCCTTGCTCCATGCTCTTCCTCTCCTTGGCTTCTCTTTGATAGGTTTTCACATGCAGGTGATCTTGGTCATCTTCAGAGTTGGCTTTCATCAACTCCAACAATAGGTTGACCATGGGAAGTGATTTCTAGAAACCTACATTTGACGAATTTGTAGAGATGTTGATTATTGAACAATCTCACTTGATAGATTTTGGACTTCTCACATCATCAAAGACCAAAGCATTGGTGGCTAGTGATGAGCACCAATCAAGTCAAGGAGGGAAAAATTCTACCAACAACAAAAAGAAGTAGTGGAAGTAGAAATAACAATCTGAGACACAAAAATCCTCCTCACAACAAGGCAATTATTCTTCCAACAAGAAGAGAAGTAATGAAAACAAGGACAAACTTTTTTGTGCATATTGCAAAAATCCAAATCATGACAAGCATCATTGTAAGACTAAAAGAATTGATGAGTTGGAAAACCTACTCAAGAAGAAAAAAATTCAAGTGCCAGGTACTTCCAAGGATTCAACTCCAACCTCTTCAAAGGGAAAATGGCAAGAACTTATGGAAAATCTAAGTTCTTCTTTAGATGGATACTTGAATCAGGTGCCTCCTATCACATGGGTTCTTCAAAGGGAAAATTTTCTTCATTGAAATAGTCACAAGTACCACACATCTTTGTGGGAGATGATACTAAAATGGAAGTTGAAGGGAAAGGATATGTGGGAAGGGAAAATGGGGAATTCAAAGATATTCTCTATATTCCAAACCTTAGCTCCAATCTCCTCTCAGGTTACCAAACTACTCACCTTGGAGATGGAAATAAGGTTGAGTTCCTTCTAGATTCAATGATGGTGCGAAGTCTAAAACATGATTCATTGGTTGTACTGGGGAAAGTTAATCATGACAAGAGGATTTATTCCTTCTCCCACTTTGTGCCTAACTTTCCTTCACATGCCTTGTTAACTTAATCTAATTTAGAAACCAATTTATGGCATGAGCAGTTTGGTCATCTTGCCTTCTACTATCTTTAACAACTTTGCTCAAAACACATGGTCAAAGGTCTACCTAACATCAAATTTTCTAAGGGTGACTGTTCATCATGTTTAGTGGATATGAATCTTGAGGAGAAGTATGATAAAGGGAAGTCTTCAAGAGCACCAGTTGTTCTTCAGTTGGTTCACATGGTTTTAGTAGGTCCTTTTGTAGTGACATCAATTAGCCAAGGCCACTACATCCTTACTTTTGTTGATGACTTTTCACGCTTCACATGGGTCTACTTCCTTCATCATAAGAATGAAGTGGTTGATAAGCTTCAAGCCTTCAAGATTCATCTTGAATAGAAATCAAGGAAACCCATCAAGGTTCTATGGATAGATAATGAAAGAAGATATGTGGACATAAGACTTAAAGAATTTTGCAACCTTGAGGGTATTGATCTTCAAAATCCACCAACATTTAGTCCACATAAGATAGATGTTACAATACTGAGGATTAGACCTCTTAATTCCATGACAAGTTGCATGATTAAAGCCAAGTCTCTTGATCCTACACTTGAAGTTGAAGCCAATAGTAGTTCCACTCACATATTTAATAGGTCTCCTCATAATGCCCTAGATGGGAAGACACCTTTTTAGGCATGGTGCGGCATAAAACTAGTTGTGAGTCACTTCAGAGTCTTTGGTTGTCTAGCATGGGCAAACCTATCTTGAGACTCATGGAATTTTTTTGGTCACCCAAGTTATCCTCTAATCCTCTCTGCACTTCATACACTACGGAAACTAATAGTAACACCAGTGATAGTGCTTCAAAAAATTCAAACACATGGGGTTCTATCTATAGTTGTAGAGAGAGGTCATGATATCAGCATAGTCCACATGCATACATTTCCATAGTGATAGGTCTAGCATAATAGGTTACCTCTTATCTTCGAGCTCCAACTTTAGTAGATGACTACATGGAAAACATTGTAGCTTTTTTCATGGAGTCACACATTGCAGACTTAGGAGACATCCTTGATGTTTTACATCTTCTCTCTGACGAAGATGATCCTTCTATAGTTGTTGTGAGGGCTCACTTTGACCTCATGTCTATTTTCTACATGATCAATCTTTATAGGTTGATGTGATTGTGGATCCTTATGAACAAAAGCTTTCAAAGGTCTCTTTATTAGTTGAGGAGACTGATGGCTCATTGGGATAAGGTCAAAAGACATCCTTTCTAGATCTACATTGGTTCTTTTTATCACTGTTGGAAGTGGCGAACCTCAGCATCAACATAGGGACACTTGAGCAAGTTTCCACCATACATCTTCAGGATTGTAACTTTACCATTATTTCTTCCAAAGGGGAGAAACATCATTCTACAGTCATGGACCATCTTCTTCCTTGGAGTAGCACCCATTGGTTGGCATTCTTCATTTGCGGGGGGGGGGGGGGGACTACCTGGTCTCTCTTCCTCTTCTTTTTTATGGGGGGGACATTTTCCTCTTATGAGGTCTTTTTATTCTCATTATTTACTATTGTATATACTTGATGTATGTTGCAATGTGGGGGTCTTGATTACTCCATCCATCCATGCATCTTGCTTTGCATCTCTCTTTTTGGGGGAGGGCTTTTCCCATGAGGTTTTCCCTCTTTCTTCACTTTATGAGAGATTGCATTTTCATTATGTACATGGGTACCTAACATGGCCTAGTAGCTGGGACCCATCATGCATTTTCATCTTGTTTTTTGTAAGCTTAAGGGAATTCCCCTAAGTTGCACTTAAGGGGGGGTGTTGGTGTAAATACGTATTTACTATTTACACTTTACTTAAGTTTACTTAGGTTAATGCATTATTTTATTATTTATTTTGTGAGACACTTAGGAGTTTGTGTACCTTTATGAGTTGTCATGTTGACAACATAGAAGTACACAACTCTAATTCAACACATGGTGTCTTCAACATTAATTTGCGTGATACACCATTGTAGGCTTATCCTCTCATCATTGCACTTACTTTTGTGCTTAATGGAGGATAACTCATATCTTGTGGACATGTGCCTAGTTGTATGACTTATCATGATGTTGGTTCTTAGGCATTCTAGATGCATCTCAGAGGCCTTTAAATACATGCACTCCTAGTGTACTTTGATGCATATTGAATTGAATACATTGTTATTTTGATCATACTCTTTTTGGTCTACAGTTGCACTTGTGTTTGAGTTCTTAGTTCTTGGGTGAATTTTTCCCTAAGGAAAATTCTTTCAAAAATCATCCCCATATATGTCACATGCCAGTGCTAGAAAAATAATTTGAAATGTCAAACTATTGATACTAGCCATAGATGATTCGATGGGTTTTTTATACCATCGACAACAAACCCCATCAAACTATCAATGCAAGCCAGAGATGATTCAAGAAATTTTTTATACCATTGATGAAAAACCCCATTGAACTATTGATGCCATCCAAAGATAATTTGACAATTTTTTGTACCATCGATAGTAGGCCACATCAAAATTTTGATGATAGTTAGAGTTTTCAGAAAAAATTGAAATAGTCTCATTGTATATCAAGAAAATAATAGGCTAACTAGCACTTGCCCCAAGAATAGGTACAAGGTATAGCCAACAATAATCAATCATTTTAGAAATGTGATAGAATATGAATCAAAACTAATGTACGAGACATCTGCAATAATTCTAGTGTAGAATTTGTGTGTATTGATGATAATTACACTATTGCTTCTATCTCATATTTTTGCTAAATTTTTTTCTATCATGCCCTATTTTCCCACACTTAGTACAAATTTAGGATTCTACTTAGGTGGTTGGATTCCCCAATTCAAACCATAATGATGTCATATATCACAAGCTCTCAAAGACATTGATTTCATTCTTGTTTTCTTTTCCTATTGTGTTGACATTTTTCATTTCTTGATAGGGCAACAATACTCAACTCATTGGCTTCTATCTATGTAGGGGAGAAGACCAAAATTGGTCTCATCATGGTAGTAAATTGTAAACTTGAGTGGAGAATTTTTGTAGGGATTTCTTATGTATGGAATGATGAGAGAAAGTGATGGTAACATTGGATGGGAAACCCCATTGCTGGTTTTGATGTATTCCACGATAGCTTTAATTGGTACTTTGATGACCTCAAATTGGATATTCTTTGTATACTTTGTAAAAGTCATTTTTGGTACCACTTACTTTACCTACATTATCCAAAAATGTGAAGATCATGACCTTGCAAAAGAAATGCTTGATGCATGCTTGTTTGCATGTTGTTTCATTAATTGGGTTTATATTTTACTAAGTATTCCCTAGCCTGATCCTAGCCTTATGTGGCTTGATTATAGCACTTTGCATTTGATTGAATAAGATTGTGTACACTCTCCATAGTATCACATTTTACATACATAATTATGAGAGTACTTTCTAAAAGAATATTTGATTCATAGTCCATTTTAATGATGTAAGAGTGGACATTCTTTGCTTATCAGATTCAACCCCTTCATAATACATTTACGAGAGGATATTTTGGGCTTCAATTCCATGTCCATTCTAACCATACCCTACAATCAATGCTGACCACAAAATTTTATCTAATTCTTCTTAGTGTCTTTACCTATATCTTCACAACACAAACAACTACCCCTCTTGCCACACAACACCTCCACTCCCTTACACCCTCCCAGACCTTTCAAAAACTCCACCCCAAATGTTTCCAAGGGCCTAATTACTCCCAAATAATGTGATTTCAAACATTCATAAGGTTCCATGCACCTTTGTGGGCTCCAAACACCAACCTAACAAATTGACCTAATAAGGGCTCTTCCTTATATCCCTATCCCAGGGTTCAAGGCAAGAAATCAAAATATTTCAAAACAACTACTAAAAATAAAGGAGGATTCAAATACCCACTATTGAGCTCTACTAAAATTGCAAGTCTTAGGGTTTCAACTATTCATTAAGGCATTCAAACTATAGGCCCTAGTTGAGGCTAATAGATCTAAAACACACACTCAAACTACAGATTCAGAAAACCCTCAACAATCTTGAACAAATGAACTTAACTATATATTTACCTTATCAAAATCTTTTAAACTTCTAACTTTTGGGCTCCTAGCCATTGAGGAGATAACTGATCATTCAAACACTTGCCTCAATGAGGGTTTCGTTGCTATTTAAAGTGACTATCCTCCAATATCCATTATCTTGCCTACCCAACTCTTCCAATGGGTTCTTCAACATCTTGTGAATGTATGAAACCTTCCAAACACCATGCAAATTATACACAAGCCTCTATCATATTTCTTTAGTGCTAATCCCTTGTATTCTTCATGTAGAAGTGGATGTTTTATAGATTCTTGACCAAATCCATTATAAGGAGTAGGGGTATGGTGTCAACCTACAAGATGGAAATCTAAAATAAAAAAGAGAGCCTTTAAATCTTCCCTAACTACATGCAATTAGAACATGCAACACTGTGATACTTCTCCCCAAAAATACATATAGTTTACTGTCCAACTAGTGGGTAAAGAGAACTTAGACAAATAACCAATGAAATTAGGAACACATGTAGTGTTAGAATTGATTCTAGAATTCATTCAACTTGGTATAAATCTTTTGAACTATTACATCCATGAGGTAAGGGAGAAAGTGCCAAGACTACATTCAAATACCAAATACACCAACAGATTTGACAAAAGATACTGATTATATTACCACACCATACTCTTCCTCTCCTCTCTCTAAATTCCATCCCCATATACATGAGATTTCCTTCTTTATGTAGTAGAATAAGCTTTTAACTCCCCAAAGAGTTCATACAAGATGGTTGATCTTCCATCTTCAAAGAATTGTCATTTTGCAAAAAATGTTGATAGAAACATTTTTTGACAACTTTACATTTTCTTAGACATTTTTGACAATTTGTCTCTTTTTCTAACACATACTTGTTTGGCACCATATATAGGTCCAAAAGACTTAAAAATGACATGTTTAATTCATTGTGACCTTGCATGAAATTTTAATACCAAGATTAATAGCATAGGTATGGACCTTCTTCCCATTTTTTGTCAATGCCAAATTTGCACAAACGTCCTATAAAGCTCAAAGGTTTCCTCCCCATGCCAATTATGAGCATATCCTAAAATAATTGTTGTCCATGAGACAATATTTCATTTATATATCAGTTAAATTCCTGACACATGTAATCAACAAACCCACATTTTACATACATGTTTGTTTGTGTGTTTTCCATAGATATGTCCATTGGAAAACAAATTTTGAAGCTATGGAGGAGTGTCTAGAAAGCATCTTTATAATTCTTGATTAAAGAGAAATTAGTTTTCCATCAACATAATGAAATATTCCATCAAGTGATGCATCCTTTATATAATAGTCCATTAGGTGAGGCATCTACATATGCAACTTTATCACCTTGGAAAACTGGATCTGATCTTGCTGGCTAAGAATAATTGGTTGTTCATTTTATTGTACCTAATTTGATGATAGTTATACAAGAATTTGTAGTAAACCTAACCAATTAGAAACCAAACCAATTTAACTAGGTTATGGGTTGGGCATGTGCTATTCCCATTTATCACATGGTTGGAATGTTAGAGGCAACATTTTTTGTTTGTGTAGGATATGGAGGATGAGCGTGTTAGTCTCAAAATGGCTTTGACATTTGAGTGCCACCACACTTAACCATTTTCTACATTGGAGTCGAACACACTATGCATGTTGAGCCACAACATAAGCCGAGTTAGGAAATCCAACAGGTGTTGAGTGATCTTCAGGTGTCAAGTAGCTTTTAGGTGCCGAGTGAGGATCAAGTGCTGAGTGAAGATCAAGTACCGAATGACTTTAGGTGCCGAGCATGATACAAGTGCTGAGTGATATTTGAGTGTCGAGTCATAGACAATGCTGAGCAATATAGAAATGCAACAAGAGTCGAGTAAGCTAGTTTGTTACATATGCCAAGCATCTGGATCAGTAAGTGCTGAGTAACACAAAATACATATATGAGTCTGTAACTTTACAAATTTAGATGTAAACCATTTTCATGGCTGACATATGACGAATCTTGAAGGATTAAATAATAAGATCAAATATTTTGTATTTCCTATTCAATCTACATGCATCCAATAAGAAAAATGGAGAAGGCATGCAACCAATAATAAAATTGCAAGGAATGAGGGAGAAACAGAGATTCAATATGAATCGTAGATCCACATCTAACCCTAAGTCTTTGAATGTCTTTATAAGGAAGACTAAGTCTCATTGTATGTAGATGGATGAATATATGTAAGGGAAACTATTTTTTAGAGTGAAAAATATTAGATCTCAGAAGAACAAGATTAGAGAAAGCAGATCAAGTGCCTGTATTTAGCAATCAAAGGATTGTAAACTATCAGGTTTATTATACCTAATACTCTCTAGAAACTATATTAGAAAGGAAACCCTATGGTGATAGGTTAGTTTAACAACTATTTTGTAGATCTTTTAAATAGGTGATTAAACCCTTTAATAGGGTAACACTTCTTGTAAAGTGTTTGTAAATCCTTTAACCAGGTCACTATTGATACAATGTAAAGCTTTTAATAGGGCAGACCATCAGAAGTGGTTAAACATTATTGCTGCAGTAATTTTTGTGGGTATCATCCCCACCCCAGTTTTACCTTCTTATTCCTAGAGGGTTTCTGGGTTACCAAAATTTCTAGTGTTATGTGGTGATGTACATGTGTTTTTCATAATTGTTTAATGTTGATATGCATGCAAGTACATTTCAATATTATGTTATGAAGGATTTGTGAAAAATAGGTTAGAAGCTACTACTTCTAATTCACCCCCCCCCCCCTCTCAAAAGCATTCTTTCCATTAAGATATTTCAATAGAGCGATGGGGTTGACAAACATGAAAATTTAATAATACAAAGTCACCTTGAGGAACTTATGTATGTTCTTGGAAAACATGTCATCAAAAATGTTCATCATGACCTTTCTTGCTTCTACATGTTTTTTCATGGAGCCTTCACACACCTAGTGCTCACAAATGTCTACTTAAGAATGTATGTGAACCTACAATGCACTGCTATGTGGTGAAATATGTAGAAAATCATATAATTCTTCATCACACAAGGTCTTTCACTCGGTGTGCTAATTCATTAAGTTAAGCACCCAAGTTTTCATTTGAAATCATGATTTATCTATTTTGGGCTTAAGAACTGGTACAAAAACCTAGAACATTCATACTTTAACATTCATTAATAGTAGCACATAAACACATAACATTCAATAATAATTTTTTGGATCATTCTCCCACTCATCAGTATGTATTTTGAAAAATTATTTTTGGATTGTAAGTTAGGAAAAAGAGAAATAACAAACTTGAAAAAGATGTACATAAATGCAATTAATTTTTAAACTTCAATTTTATAAACTTACAAAGAGAACCATAGAATAATAATAAATTATTGTGGTTTGTACTATTTGAAAATTATATTTACAAGTGATAAATTTATATAGCTTTGATTCAGAGAGTGCAAATAATGGAAATGAAGTATTGTAGAAGGTGTAAGCTCAACTGCCCCCGCCTCACCCCCCCCCCCCCCCCCCCCCCCCCAACATGTGGATGATAGTATTACATAGAGAATAGTTACATACATACATACATACATACATGATTAAGTTCTACCTAACTATGTCCAGGGCTACGTAACTATGTCCAAGGTGTTTGTGCACTAGAGGCATACTCCATCTACTAGGTTGCCTACATACCTATATACATAGGATTAAGACCCTTGAACTGCTCACTCTAACAAATATGTAGTTGTGGTTTCTAATTGTTTTGATGTATTTGTATTCCTATAACCACTAGTGAGCTTTACTCAACTAATACAACTCTTTGCCATCATACACCCACTCGGGTGAATCATGCGGTTTTCTATAATTACAATCATGTAATACCCTAATGCAACCTTTGTTTTGTAGTTTATAGTTAATTTAAGGTTAACCTATATACATCCTAACTCACTCCTTATATAGTTATGTTTAAAAGCTTGTGAAAATAATCAATGGGTCTAAATAGACCAATCAAGTTAATGCTAGCTGGGAACAACTAATTGTTCCTTTTATTGTACCTAATTTGATGATAGTTTTACTGAATTTGTAAGCAACTTAACTAATCAAAAACTAGACCAATTGAACTCGGTTATGGCTTGTCACTTAGTACAGATTGAATGAGTTTTATTTTTTTATTATTTGGATTATAGGTAATGTCATTATTTTATTATTTGTAACTACTTCAAACACCTATGCTAGAGTTACAACATACTGTGAATTTGATTTTCGATATTAAAAAAAAAAAAAGACATAAATCATTCCCAATTTTATGTTCACAACTCAAATGCTCTCCCATGGCCTAATCTCTCTATTATGCCAAGATCTCTCTATTTACATACATACATACATATATACATATACATCAATCACAATGACATGGAAATGAAATCTTTGATTGCAATTGGTCTCCACAATCCACAAGATCTCTATATATACATACATACATACATATATACACATATACATATATATACACACACACACATACATACATATATACATACATATACATATGAAATTTTATCACCTTGGAAGGCATTTGAAATATGGAAAAGTTGTAAAAATTGACCAAAAGTTGTCATGCAACAAATATTGTTGCTAAGCAAATTTTTTTGTAAATTTGGAAGGTCAACAGTCAGAGTTTTGTTTTGATCAAACAAGTAGGAATGAATATGTAAGGTGAAGATATATAGCCTATAAATGAGTTTTCTTCAACCTAGGAAAGGGCTGGAGTTGATATGTATGGATTTGAATCAATAAGAAAGTAATTTTGGTGGGAAAATATTTGCAGACAACAAGTACAATTTAATGACCTCCTTACAGTTTTACAATAGTTACATGCTTATATTATGAAAAGTTGCATTTTTTCTTCCTAGAAAAGGTGCTAATTAGTTTGAGGTGTGTAGGTTAAGCTTAAAGTACTTTTGATTTATTTTGTGTCTCTTGGTTACCCTAATATGTGCTTAGGGTTTTAATTGAAATGGGGTTTCTTCCTAATCCTCACGGTGGAAAACCCTATTTTTTGTTGTGTAGAAGGGGTCTACAATGGAGATGAATGTTTTATTTTTTTATTTTTAGAACACCCACTTGCTTGGAGTACCACTTTGAGGGAATCTAAGTAGAGATAGTGCAAGAGATGAAGCCACCTAACATGTTTTAAGATGTCATCTTACAAAGACATATAGTTCCCTATAGTCAAAATTCTTATGAAAGGATGAATTTCAAAACTCATTAGTTACAATGATAGATTACTCATATAACAATCATAAATGAAAATGTGTAAAATTGGCCTTCTTAGATCTCTTGTAAGTATTGTCTTGCTTGGGCAATAAGCAGTTTGGCCTTCTCATCATACACATATCTTGTGTCCTTTTAACATCTTTGATAGTGTGATGAAGAAAATCATGACCTTTATGCCTCAAGCAACTTGAGTACAAACATAGGGAGACCCAACCATGTTATTGAGTTCATGTGAAATCGATGCTACCCATGATATTTACAAAGTCAAAATAAATGTCATACCTTGGTTACACGTTTTCAACATATTTAATGGGCTAGGCCATGATTGTCATTTGATCTATTTTGTGATCAATGTGAATTCTTAATGGTGTACTATGTGCCTCATCTTGATCCAAGGTTTTTCTTCTTCTTTAGGGATACCACATGATGATTAATTTTTACATTGATTTTGATGAGTTGTAGTTCATGTTGTGTTTTCACAATGCACAACCAATTTCTCCTAGAAATGAGGACCCCCTAGTATAATTTTTAGCTTTTTAGATCCATAGTCTAGTGTTTGAGTTTTTTTTAGGGTTCTACCTAGTGTTTAAGCCTAGTCTAGCTCTCTGCTTGAAAAATCTAGTAGATAGAAATTGGATATTTTGAGGAGAAAAATTGAGTTTGGAGTTAAAAGGTGCACACTAGCACACCTAGTGCACCCAACACACCCTTCAAGGTGTGCTAGTGTGCTAAGCACACTAGTGTGGGAGAACTTCCCATTGGAAGTGCCCCAGGCTTATAAAAGCCTGGGACCCCTCCCTCCTCCTATCTCATTTCTTCTTCTTGGTCACCAACAAGTGCACTTCCACACATTGTGAGATGTGCTTCATCTCCTGCACTTGTACACACAAACACATTAAAATAACTAAGGAAAAGAAGCACATCATTTTTGCAAGAACCTAATAAAAAAATTTCACCTAAGTGAAAGGTGCACATGTGCACACCTTTCAAAGGAAAAGTATCCCCCACATGCAAAGTAAGGGTGTGCACATAGTGCAACCCACAAGGTACGCTATGTGCACACCCCTTTATTTTACACTTGGCCCACTCTTGCATTATAAGGGTGCACACTTAGCGCTTACCTCAAGATGCACTATGTGCACATCATTAGTGTTGAAGGTTTGCTAAAGAGGAATGGCTCACCTAGCACACTCTCAAGGTGTGAAAGGTGCCAAAATTTGTACATTAGGAGCTAAAAGTTGGATTTTAGGTGTTTTAATAAGATTTAAGGTTTTTGGGTCATTTTTTTAGTATCTAGGGTTTGTTTAAATTATTATTTTTAACCTTCTAAACTAATGGATGTCTATTTTGGGTAGATAAAATGGCTTCCTCCTCATCTTAAAATGTCCCTTTACTGATTTTATATGATATTTCAAGCCTCTAATCAGATATTTAAGATCAAACAACCAATCTTTCAATGATCCACCAATTTCTCAAGAAACCCCAAATTGGGTATGCTGGAAATAGTGCCAAAAACTTCACAGCTTCACATATTATCAGTAAATCTGAAAGAGGACATTTTTATAAAAATTTCAGCATCATAACAGCCTAAAAAATGACATTTTCAGATCTGTATAACATGCACACAATAGCTCCCAAACGGAAGAAAAAAACAATGCTCATCGGCTCCCGAAAATAGCACAAAATAGCCTGGAATCACCACAAAAACTTAGTAATCTATCACAGAAGTATAATCATATCCAAATAAACATATTCAGCTCTATTTTAACATTTTAAAGTCTGATATACAGCAACAACCCAAACTGATATGAAATACTCAACCGGAAACACTAAACTCTTACAAAAAAACACACCCAAAAAACCACAAATCTGCACTGTTCAACACAAAGGCAAACTTTGCATGAGCATGCACATGGAATGGCTTCAAACTCCTATCCTTAGCCTTCCTAGAAACCTACAAAATCCCATTCTTGGGTCTCCCTAGAAACCTACAAACTCCTGTTCTTGGGTCTCCTTCTCCACAGGTTTGGCAGCCTCTGAAGAATAACAAAGAAATGAGCAAAATCCAAGTTCTGAAATCAGCCCAAAATGCCTCCAAACCCCTTAAAAGAGGGAATAACCCTAACTCACATCCAAGAGGGTTTAATAAAACATATTTTAATAATAATCTTCATTTATTAGTCCATTAGCTTCCAAAGATTATCCCCTTTTGTTGAAACTTCGCCTTTTTGGGCCTGCCTGCCTTAGCAAAGATTATTATTTTGTTAATTATTTGAAAAGGGCACATGACAAGTCCTCTCCTCCCAAATATTGCTTGTCCTCAAGCAATGGCTGAACAATAAACCAATCAATCCACCTAGATCCCATATGTAGTCATGAACTATACTACTGCCAATTAACACAAGTTCCTGCAATATCCTCTGCAATATGACCAAGAGGAATCCATAATCAAATTGACAATTACAACTCAACCAAACTCCAAAATCAGCACTACCACAGTCATAAACCCACGAGACACAAACTCTTAGAACATCAAAACCTAAGTAAAGTGGACAAATCAAACTACCAACATAGTATATACGATCAACACATCCCACTGGCCTATACGGAATGTACAATCCAACTCTGCAACAATGGTGAATGCTCTTGAATGAAATTTTACCAAGTATGGAGAATCCACACACTGTACAACTCCTATAGTCAACACAACTCTGAAAATCACCGGCCACTATCTCATAACCATAACTCCCATGCACTGTTGATGGTGAAAAGACATTACAAGATAAAGAGTAAGAAATGGAACCCAAACCAAATTTTCCATGAACAAGTGATATAGCCCACTGTGACTGACTACCAACTAAGCTAGAAGATGTCATAGCCAAAGGAGTAGAATCAGTAACAACAACTGCTGAAGCATCACCCCCAAATTCCTGCTCTAAGTCATGTATTATCAAGCTGTCAACTGCAGAACCTATCACCATGTCATGCCCATCACAACTCTCATCCTGAGGCGTCAAACTGTCCCATAACTGATGACCAGCACTAGGAACTAAAGTACATCTTTGTATCATCATCTCATCAACATGGTCATCAAAGGTAAATTGATGAGCATACCTCACAGTGTAATGTCGATAGAATGTGCCAATCTTAGTCAGTGGCTCAGACTGTAATCCAGATGAAACTAATTGCAATTGATCATTAACCATGTTGGAACTGACTACTACCTCTGAAGATATCACCAAGGGAGTAGTATTACTAGTAGGAACCATGCCAACTGCCGACTCACTAACATCACAAATGATCTTTGATACATCTCTAGTCTCTATGCTATCAATATTAGAGGCCACCACCATGTCAGGCATACAACAATCTGCTACAACACCCAACTCAACTGAACTTGACTCTAGTGGGAATGAACCTGATATGCCAATGTTAGTATCAAGGATGGATGCATCCCCATCTCCACTATCTCTGACAATCTCGGCCATGGACATCCTCAGATCACCAAACACCACAGCTTGTGACTGTATATAATCAGGTAAAGACTGTAGTTGCTCTAACTCCATGGTCACCTTAGCCAAATGAAACCGTGACTCCTTGAAAGCCAACTATGTACTCTCAAGAATCTCAGAAGTCACCTCAAGCTGCTGAGTAAGCTCACTCACCTCATCTTCCTTGGCCAACAATGCATCATATGCTGTACTGCCCCACTCCATAAGATAATCTCTATCAGCTACCAACTGCATATAATCTTGTCTTAGAATCTGGATAGCCTCCCATAAAGAGTGGAACTCTATCAAGGAAAGATAACTGCCTCCCTGCTCATCACTAGTAGGAGAACCCCATCCATAAACAGCTAACAACTGACGAGCAGCATCAAAATATTGGCAAGCGATAGCAATGTCTCACTCACTAACTCTCAACTGGTTAGACAGATGATGTCACTGGCTAGACTGTCTCCTAAAAACCTCCTCTGATGCACTGTCTAAAGGAGTATCCTCAAAGTTACTAGTCTCTAGAGTATTACCATCCATATCCTGTGAATCAACTCCAAAGCTCATATCAACATATGGAGTATCAAAAACTGTAGCATTGATGTCTAACTCCTCTGTACCAAAAGAAACTTCCAAGGAAACTAAGTCTTCAAAACTACCCACTGCATCCTCCTGGATGTCATCAATGCCAATATGATCCTGGGACTCATTGGTACACACTGCCAAATATGAAAGATCATCAACACATTCCAGCAAGTATGGTCGACTTGATATATGAACAAAGTCCAACACCAGTGTATAAAAACTAATACCAGCATTGCACAAGCTGTTGGCATAAGAAAAGACAACACTGTGCAATCTGCTAATCAAATCCATGATAGCACCCAAACAAACACTGCTACCAAAAAGTGTTAAAGATCTCCAGTCAACTAAATCCCAAATGCCAATATAATAATCTTGAATCCATATCTGTAAACTAGAATCAGCTGGTAACTCAAGAAAACTCCTCACCTGAGTAATATGACCAATACCAACTAACTCCACATACCTGTAATGATGAGTTAATGAAGTCAAAATACTGTCTTTGTTCACTTTCAACTGGCTGGACAAATCATGTGAAGTACTACCAATCTCAACCTCATGTGTTGAAGCATCTAACTGTGCCTAATACTCTCTCTCAGAAAAGTCATGAATGCTTAATGTCTGCTCATCTCTACCATGTATCTCACCATCATGCACAACAACATCCTCATAATCATCATCCTTGAGGTCAAATCTATCTATCACTCTTTGACTAAAATCATCAAATGTAGTTACCTGATCATGACCTTGAGTAGTCATTCCATGATACCACCAATCATAGGCTGCATCTTCCAAGTGTAGACTTGCAATTTGAACAACATCACTCTCCTTCATGGGATTAAGTGTGAAGAAGGTCTGTAATTTCTGTAGCCATGCTCTAGCTGAAATTTAATTTGTTCCATCAAAAGTAGGTGCTATAAACTTGCTTATTTTATTTTTGAGCTCTCTTCCTCTTATGTCATGTTCCCTTTTGTACTCTTTCTTGGGCATCAAAGTGTTCATCATATCCACATATTCTCTAAAAGGAACTAAACTGTGAAATTCATCATCTAAACCATTGTAAGTAGCTCTTAATGCAATCAAGTTACTTGTAACCTCTTCCATGGGATTAAGGGCTGAATTTGGCACTGGTGGCTCATCTGCATGCAGAAAAATAGTTTTTGTTGATTGAGAGGGTGTGAGTTTCAGATTTCTTGACTCCTCTAAAGTGCTCCCTTTTTGATAAATAGATGCAACTCCTTGCAATTTTTCTGTCAATATTTGTAAAGCCTCTCTAGTTTTTGCCAAACTATCCACTGTTTGCTTCTGAGTATTTTGGATGTCTTGGAAGAATTTCTTTGCCATCTCATCTAGATTAGCCATACTTTTTCCTTCTTTGGATTTTTTACTTTTACTTTCAACTGGAGGTTTGATCAAAATTTCTTTATTCTTTTCTCGCTGTAAATATCTCTTTTCTCTTTCACTTAGTTGCATGCAACCATAAATTTTAACATGCAGCTGATTAGAAGCAACATGCAACCACCAAATTCACCAAGAACTAACATGCAAATGATTAGAAGTAGAATGCAACCATAAATTTTGACATCAAATAGATTGGAGGCAACATGCAACCATAAATTATGACATGCAAGATTTGGGTAGTTATCAAAACTAACATGCAAGATCTGGGTAGTTGTTAAAACTGACATGCAAGATCTGGGTAGTTGTCAAAACTGACATGCAAGATCTGGATAGTTGTCAAAACTATCATGCAAGATCTAGGTAGTGTCAAAACTAACATGCAAGATCTGGGTAGTTGTCAAAACTGACATGCAAGATCTGGGTAGTTGTCAAAACTGATATGCAAGATCTGGGTAGTTGTCAAAACTGACATGCAAACTTCTACAAACCCTCAGGCTGGCAAGATCATGGCTCTGATACCACTAAAATGTCCCTTTACTGATTTTATATGATATTTCAAGCCTCTAATCAGATCTTTAAGATCAAACAACCAATCTTTCAATGATCCACCAATTTCTCAAGAAACCCCAAATTGGGTATGTTGGAAATAGTGCCAAAAACTTCACAGCTTCACATATTATCAGTAAATTTGAAAGTGGACATTTTTATAAAAATTTCAGCAGCATAATAGCCTACAAAATGACATTTTCAGATCTGTATAACATGCACACAATAGCTCCCAAATGGAAGAAAAAAACAATGCTCATCGGCTCTCGAAAATAGCACAAAATAGCCCGAAATTACCAAAAAAACTTAGCAATCTATCACATAAGTATAATCATATCCAAATACATATATTCAGCTCTATTTTAATATTTTAAAGTCTGATATACAGCAGCAACCCAAACTGATATGAAATACTCAACCGGAAACACTAAACTCTTACAAAAAACACACCCGAAAAACCACAAATCTGGACTGTTCAGCACAAAGGAAAACTCTGCATGAGCATGCACATGGAATGGCTTCAAACTCCCATCCTTAGCCTTCCTAGAAACCTACAAACTCCCATTCTTGGGTCTCCCTGGAAACTTGCAAACTCTTGTTCTTGGGTCTCCTTCTCCACAGGTTTGGCAGCCTCTAAAGAATAACAAAGAAATGAGCAAAAATCAAGTTCTGGAATCAGCCCAAAATGCCTCCAAACCACTTAAAAGAGGGAATAACCCTAACTCACGTCCAAGAGGGGTTAATAAAACATATTTTAATAATAATCTTCATTTATTAGTCCATTAGCTTCCAAAGATTATCCCCTTTTGTTAAAACTTCACCTTTTTGGGCCTGCCTGCCTTAGCAAAGATTATTATTTTTTAATTATTTGAAAAGGGGACATGACACATCCTCCCTCACTACAAAGATGGCTCCAAAACTAATGGTCTTCAAATTTCAAGGTGTTCCATCAAAGTCACGCTTCTAGAATTCTCATTCAAAGAGATCTGAGACACTGAGCTAGGCCACATTAACTGGAATGCATTCTTGGTCCTATGCAAAAAACCAAATGATAGGCCTCCAATGGTGTCTACACTTATAAGATTGGGGTTAGCAAATGCAACATCACACCTAATTTCAATACGATCTTTTGATATGGCTATGGAATTGGAAGAGAATTATGTTTTGGAGGAAAGAGTGGTGAAAAGAATAATAGGGGAGATCATCTTAGATCTAAGGCCTAAGAATATAGAGAAAATTTTCCATCTTTTGAGGGAAGATCAGTCCATTAGGTTGGCATACCATCAAGTAGAAAGGTGGTATAGAGAGCATGAATAAGAAGACACATAAATTATTCAATCCTCATATCTCATTGATAGGACTCCTCTTGGAAAAAAGGTAGGGAAAGTAGATATGAAAAGAGGTTCTATGAAAGATGATATCAGAAATTCCATAGTGCTCCTAAGAAAATTCATGGGATTACTAGTAGTAGGACACTTAAACATATGGATGGTACACTTCATTGAAACCATTAGAATGATAAAGATGCCAATTGACTGGGCCTCAATTCTCAATGAGAATTTTGATGAATAGGTGGTAGTGTTCAAAAATGACCTAAGGTTCTATATGACATCTTATCTAGTGTATCTATTACCAACAAGAACAACATATTATCCAGGGTTTCTTAAAAGGGGCAATTGCAAAATGCTAATGCATAGAGTTATGTCATATACCCCTAGCTAGTGAAGAAAAGCTCTTGGATCATAGTAAGGAATATAGAATAGTTCATGATGCTTTCATTTTTTTAGTCATCCAGTTCATTGAGGGAGACTATGCAAAAAGGATGTCAGAAGAGGCAACAATAAAGATTATAGAAATATGTGCCTACTACATCCAATTGAAAACATTTACTTACTTAAGGGTAGGAGGTACAATTCTAAATCCTAAGAAGCTCTTGAGGTATCCATTCGATAGACTCATATTTCTAGAGATTGCATGACAACTCTCATCAGAATATGATAGAGTATGGAAGCAACATAAGAAGACCTAGGTATGGCCCATCACTATAGTTCCATTTAGTGTCAAACAAAAGAAATATATCATGAATTTTGATTTAGAATGGTATGAATACCCCTTGGATGACTTTAATTCCCCTCATCCATGTTTTGATAGAGTTCAACTCTTGGTAGAAAAATAGTTCAAACATGAATTTCATAAAGGATCATTGGATGAATGCAATAGATGACTACAAGATCCAAATAAGGGATTATTGTAGAATGACTCTTTATTTGGAAGCCAATGCCTTGAAAATGAAGCTCCCATTAAAGATTGCGCAAAAAGATATTGAAGAGGTCTTAGATCCCTTATATAACTAAGATAAGATATATGATCAACCTATCATGAATGTAGAGATTGATAGAGAAGAAAATGTAGATATCAATCATAGGGCAAGGCATATCATCAAGTTAACCAAGGAATGGATTAAGAGACCATTCAAGCTAGATCTAATTCAACAAATAGTAGTTTTCCAAGCTATAGACTACCCAGTGAAAGGTAGAGGAGTAAAAGTGATAGTACCAACATTCATAGCTCAGTCTCCAATAAGGTTAGAAATGGTGCATCAACTTGATAGAGAAGTTGAATACTTCAGGGTGTATAAGGGTAAAAATAAAAGGAAAAGAACTTCCCCTTAGTAAGTTAAGCTCGAAGAGGAAGAAATTCAAACACCTAAGAGCCAAGGAGTAGATAACGTAGAAGTTATTCTGACTCAAGATAATTTTCCAGTGCCACCACTAGAACAAGGGAGGGAAGATGAAGTAAAAGTAGAAGCAAAGGGAATGTCTCCACCTACCCAAGAGGAAGAAGCCTCTCCATCAACTCCCAAGAAAACAAAGATGAAAACTCTAGTTAAAAGTACAAGGAGACAAAAGGTGATAAGAAATGTTATTCCTTTTCCATCAATCCTACAAGTTATTCCAAAGGTAGAAGAATAGGATGATAAAGATGAAGAGGATAAACTTCCCTTGTGTCAAAGGACTCACCTTGCTAGGGCTATTGAGGTAGAACAGAGAAGGAGCTCCAATATAAAACCACCATCCATTTCTACACAACCTATTTAGGTTACAACTTTGGAGGATGAGTTACAAAAATGGATTGATGAACAAGAGGATGAAGGGGCTAACATTTTTAAGATGTTAGATTTTGATTACATGCCTATAGGAACTAAACTTGTAGGAGATTAGATAAGGGATACACTAACAAATCAACCTCCACAAGATGATTGGAGTCAATTGATGCCTTAGCCACAAGGACCTTTAATTTATCCATCATCACCAAGTCAATATTTATCTTTCTTGGATAAAGGTTTAGTTACTCCTCTTCCTTTGGTTAATGAAGAACAAGTACATGCTGAATAGATAGAAGAGCTAAAACAAAGACCCAAAGATGAAGTATCAGAGGAGAGGAAAATAGATGAGAAACTTCAATAGAATTCCCAAGATACAAAGGTGAGGAATGTGGACTCAATAGACACATATGTGCCTGATATAGATCTCTCACAAAAGGAGAAGACTCCAAAAAGGAGTGATAAAAGAAAGGGCCTAATAGTACAAGCTCCCTCTTCATCTAAGAATAAGTCTCCAATGGAAGATACTCCAAGATGGTTAAGAAAAGAGGTGATGGTTAGACACAAAAGGCAGCTATATTGTATTGAGGAAGTGGAAATGAGAAAATTAATTGAATCTCTCAAGAAACCTAAGCCACCTATAAGTGATGAAGAATATTGGCCTTCATTATGATTGATCAAAATCAGGACTTGTTCAGCCATTTTTCTTTCCCTCCTCTACATGTAGATATTGAGGATTTGACCCCAAAAGATTATCAAATCAAAGAGGTCTTTCTTTGAAAACCCACTATGGATACTGCCAAATTGATGGTCACTACAGGAATCAAAGAAGTGTTTAGGCACTTACAACAAGATGAGTCTGAAGAGTTAAAGCTTTGAAAGAATAATGGACTACTAAGAGATTATTTGCAAGAAGTAGTTGGTCTGTTGGATCCTAAAAATCTTGAGGAGACTTTAGGAGTTACACTTGATAAGAGGGATAAGGAGAATGTACAATTAGATCCATTTTTGAAGGCTTGTCAACAATGGTGAGAAATTTTTGAAGAAAAAGGAGTGTAGATCATACAAGGAAATCTTAAGTTATTGCACCATATGTAGGATAATGCAGACAAGCTAGTTGCTATATTGAACTAGGATTTTGGGTTGATGGATGAGATACATACCTAGGGTAAAGATCTACAAGCATTATAATCAATAAAGGGTCAAAGGTATCAGATGTTGATGGATGTATATACTATGAACAAGTAGATAAAATAGACAATTGGATAGAGAAGATTGCGGATGGGAATAAAGTAATGAAGATATTACATGCGGATATTCACAAGCTCAAGGATCAAACCCAAGAGAAAATTTTGGAAGCAAAGAAATATTACAGTGATGCTTGCCTTGATATTTTTGAAGCTGATTCAAGGGATTGACTCATGACTGTGCAAGTAGTTGTTGAACAATTTTGGAAGACTTTTGAAGAAGCTTCCACTGATGAGGATATTAGACAAGTATGTAAGACTAAAGAGGCATTTCTAGAATTGGATGTGAAATTGGGAGATTTTGTAGATACTCACATAGAGGTGGGCAATTATTGACAAAAAGTAAAGGATAAATATGATACTTTAGATTTTTTGGATGCAACCCAAGTGATGGAGATTATAGAGAAATTAAAGAACAAATACCCAGACATAGCTTTGGTATGAAGGGGAAAAAAACCCATAAGTTAGAATTTTAGTTTTGACACTTGGTAAAATTTTGCATCTTTTGAATTTATCTCCAAAGTTGCACTTCTCCCATGATGAGCTTCTCCAAAGGTGTACAAGGTGTGCTTCTCCCAAGTTGAGCTTCCCCAAAGGTGCACTGAAAGTTTTTGAAGAACTCAACGGTATGCTGGCAGTTAACTACCAATCCCAAATTTAGAGTTTTTCATGCATAAAAAATGCATTCTGATGATAGTTTAACTCCTAAAAACCTCTAGAGAAGGTTGAGCTTCCATTTTTGGCATCTCTAGAGACTCCTACATCATCTAATGGCTTTCTTCTTCTTATTTTCTCATGCTTTCTTTATTTTAAGACATTTAAAGGCTCATGCACCCATTACATGATATAAATAAGGGTGGAGTCCTACTTAGCACTAGTTAGAGAGTCAATTTATAAATAATTAGAATTTTTTAATTTGTTTTAAGCATATATTTGCATGAAGGAATTTCTCACTCTCAATACAAATTGAGGATAAGATTTTTTATAAATTTAGGAATGTAATATGTATTCTGGGCCATTATTTTGATGCAATAATATATGTTATTGGTGCTCTCATTCAGAGTGTAGTTATTCTTGCTTGAGTGTGTTATATTTTGTGAATGTATGTTCATGGAGTGTGATGGAGCCAATTGTTTTATTGTGTTATTTGAGCGATCTTTTAATTCTGGTGTTTTCCATGTGTTTACAAATTCCACTGATATACTTAGTTGGAGAAGAGATCACCCTATTGTTCTTGCATAGCTTTTTGTCTCACATGAGTGCACTTTCCATGGCCTTGTGATCTGATAAAAAATAAAACATCTTACAGTTACTAAATTCCCATCGACGATTACATTAGTGGAATTAAGGAAGCATTGTTCCTATTTTCATTGGTTATCTACCAATCTTTTCAAAGGCTTAACTCACAGATGTGTTGTTTCTGTGGCTTATGTTTATAAGGGATTTAATTTTCAAGTCATTTTCTTAAACTTCTTGTTACCTTATATTTGTTATTTTCTTTTACAAATACTTGCTTAATTTAGGAATTCATATAGTTGCATAGTTAAAACTACATTCATTATAAATAGAAAAATACAAAAATATATTTTTTTTTGTGTGGATACTTTTTTGAGATAGCAAGTAGATTTAACATCTTATTTGAAATTGGTATGAACTAGAAAATGTCTCCTCATGAACACTCATATTTAGCTTCTACTAAGTGGATTCTAGTAGGTCACAAGATCACTCAAAACCTTGGGGTTGATCCCAGATTAGCTTTTCATGAGATGAGTTTGAAGGGATTCCTACCATTAAGCATCATGAAAAATGATAGCTCAATAGAAGTGGTGCTAGAAGGAGGCCCTACCAACCATTCAGAATTGAAGAAAATAACATGTAATTTCAAATTTTTGCATTTTTTACAAGTTCAAAAAAATTTCTAAATTGTCACTGTTCCAAGGTGTGCTAGGGGTGCTAGGTACATTTTTTGGAGATGTGTGCTTCTATAGTGGTGCACTTATTCAAAAATTGACACAAAATTGAAGATCTTGATCCATCATCTCCATTTTAATGAGCTTTGAGATCTTCCCCTGGTACACACAAGTTTCTCAAACTTAGCCACTTTTGCAAGCCTCACAGTAACAAAGGATTCCCTCTAATTCTACCATACCCATTCAAAATTTCATCATCTTCCTTAGTTCCACCTCCACAAAAACCACTCATTATTCCACCAAATCCTCCAATGGATATTTTTGCAAATACTATAGACTCATCAATCAACTTAATAGGTGTACTCAATGACCTTCCTAAGAATCTTTAGAAGTTTTGCATAAGGTTCATCTATGGAGAGACAAGAATGGTTGAAGATCACATCAAGGTATCCAAGGAAATTTGCAACCGAAAGTAGATTGCTAATGAGAATGTGTTTCTTCACTTATTCCCCTCCTCATTGGGAGAATTTTCCTTTAATAGGTATGTTAATTTACCACTTAGATGTGTTGGAGACTGGGACACTCTCAAAAAATTATTCTTGGAACAATTCAAAACTTTCATCAATCTAGCTGTGATGTATCATCATTTCATATCAATCATAAGGGACCCAATAGAGATGATCTCACACTTCAACCATCACTTTCATATGGCATACTACAAGCTAGAGATGCCATACACTATACTATTGAAGCCACAATTCAAATTTATCTGAATTCTAAGGACCATCTTACTAATATTTTCCTAAGAAAACTTCCCAAAACAGATATTGACACATTGGAAAAAGTCTTCTAAGAAGCAATTACTTTTACAAAGTAGGCCAATTGTAATGGAAGAGGATCGATGCTTCCAACTCAAGCTATTAGAATGATGCCAACATATCCTATTGGAGCATCCACGATCCCCAACTAATTCATACCAATGAATCTAGTTCTATTATAGCAGACACCCACTCTACAAACCTTGACTATAACATACCCAAGATGTGAACCTCCAAAAGTTTCTTTCTTTGAGCAAAAGGCATCAACTTTCGTAGACAAAGACAATAGTTTTTCCTTTAAGTTTTGTCAAATGAAGAAGACCATGTCTTGAATGAATACTGAATTGAACCACTTGAGGTTGTTGCAAGGACATAATAACAACTTTTAGAGAAACAATGTTAGTCCTTACAACAACAACAAGTAAGGTCAGAACTACAATAGAAATTTCAATGGAAATAACAATTATGGAAACAATAATGGAGGAAACAATTTCAATCCTCCTAATCGCAACAATAGTTTCTAAAGATAGAATTGACAATGAAACACTCATCTAAACAATGGAAACATTCTTGTATAACAATAACAATAATACTCAATATGTGGACATCAATCAGTATGACAATAGTCAAAACACACCTAACAATGATGGTTCATATTATAATGGAAATCAAGAAGTGAATCAGAATTCAAAAATAAATGATAATGTGTCTCTCACACAATTTAATGCTATGCTACTAGAATCCTACAATTCTACATAGAACATAGAAGTGGAACCACAAGTGAGTGAATAATTTTCTTTCTCATTCAATCAAGAACTAGATATGCAACCAGAAGAGATGTTTTCTTTTCAAAATGACAATTAGAATACTTACAATCTACAAAGTTAGAAAGAACCTATGAGAGATGGGATTCCTCCAACATTACATCCAACTCTTGATTTGAGAGCAAGAAATAATCTAGTACTAATCAGAGCCCCATATAGAGGACATCAAAATTAGAATCAAGGAAATGTGCCTCCAATCTTCAAAAATCTAGCATGGTCTATAGAAAAGTATAGTGCGGTAAAAGATTTGAAATGAACAAAGGCCAACATGTCCATGTTCAACATGCTGGAAATTTTTCCTAATCAACGAGAAGTGTTGATGAAAAATCTTGATCATACAAAGGCACCCCATAATATGAATATTTTTCCTCAAAAGACAATATCTCAATAGGTCAATGCTTCAGAGGCCATGCCAACTATGTTTAAAGACAAGGTTAAGGTGCCTTCATTTTTTCTTAGTATCAAGATATATGGGAAGAATCTTCACAATTGCCTGATTGATTCAAGAGCTTCTTGTAATGTTATACCACTTTCAATAGCACAAAGGTTGGGAATCACTCCTCAGCCCTCTAATCAAATAGTGATACAATTGGATAAAATGTAAGTAGAAGTTATTGGTGTATTGAAAGATGTTCGAATATGACTAACAGTTGACCCTAGAATTCAAGAAATCATTGACATGCATGTGGTGGAACTTCCTGATACATACAGATTGCTACTAAGTAAAGAATGGAAAAAATGCCTAAGAGGATGGTTTTCTATGGATTTTACTCAATTTTGGTTACCACGGAAAGGGTTGAATAATCAGATCATGATAGATGTGGAGCCAAAGCTAAAAACAATGATTATAGAATACAATGCACCAAATGAGGTTGCATTCTTATAATCAGATTTGGGCTCTTATAAAGTAATGGCTTTTGATACAACTTCAACTAACCACAAAGGAAGATCCATGATTCACATTCCAAAGGAAGAAACTATGACACAATTCATAGACAACATGGTGGCAAACTTACAATGCCTAGGTGAAGAGGCTAACCCCCATATTTCAGTTGTCCTAGGATTTTGCAAATTATATGAAGTTAGTCATTTAGAGTTTGAATGTATACATTTGTAGTAAGTAGTTGCTAAGGTATTAACAAAGATAATGGGAATAAAGAAAAACCAAGTCCCAAAAGATGAACCCACAGAAAGTCAAAATTCTACAAACATATATAAATCTATGGAAAAAGTTCAAGAGGAAATTAATGTATCATACTGTGATACCTTTTCAAATGGTGCAATTTTGTCTTCTCCTCCACCAGGAATGATCAAAGTCCAAAGAAGGAGACATTACATAAAAGGTCAAGGATGGTCTTTAGTAGTCATTCATCCCAAGCCTAAAGTGGAAAAAATTATAGATTTGATAGAGGAAATTTAGGATAAACAAGAAAAACATACACCCCCAATATCAAGGACTAACAATGGGAAATCATCAAGTCCACCTCATGAAATATTACAATGGGTTCCAAAGAAACAATATTTTAAAGCCCAAGTAAAAGAAAAGCTACGAACCATAAGAACAAGGTTAGAAAGCCCAAGGAAGAACCCATTTGCACATTGAGTTTGATGGCTTCAAGTGCAAATTAGGACCCAACACAAGTATTGAATTAATCAACCCAAAAGGTAGTTCTTTCTATGCAACACATCAATTATAGTTTTGATGTACTAATAATGTTGCAAAGTGTGAAGCTTTGATTCAAGGACTTCTCTTTACATTAGAGAGGGATCAAAACTCTCATAATTGAAGGAGACTCCCAATTGATGATAAGACAAGTGAAATTGAGAGACTCTTGCAATGATAGGAGGTTTCATGCTTATTGGAAGAGAGTATGGGACCTAATGGATGACTTCAAAGCTTTGAACATAAAGTCCATTCCAAGGAGGAAAAACATGGTAGCAAATGCCCTTGCAATTTCAGCCAATGCATTACAACCCATCAAGAGAACAAAATTGAAAAGATTTACTAGAATTGGTTGCTTCCCTATCTATCCCAGACAATATTACAAACTTCCAAGTCTTTTAGGATGATAAACATATACTCAAATTTATCATGTGCAATGGCCACTTTAAAGGGAAAGAGATTGATGACACTCCAGATGAGAAACCTAGGGATGATGAACTTGAAGATGGAGATGGGATCCTAAACTTGAAGACCAACACTATCCCTAAGGGGATGGTTGATTTGGAATGCATTTTTTATCGCAATGAATCAATGTTTAATTAAAGAATGGTGAAAGAAAAGGGGATCAAGGAATGTGATTCATATAATTTGGGTATCGATGAAGATACTAATATGGTAAGGGTCAGCAAGTTGTGCAACACTCAAGAAAGCAAAGATATGCTCAAATTTCTTATAGAATACAAGGATGACATTTCTTGGAGCTATAAAGAGCTCAAAACATATGATCCTGAAATAATTATGCATGACATTCCATTAAAATCAAATGTGAAACCCTTCCATCAAAGGTAAATACGTATTAATCCCATTATTGAACCTTTGATAATGAAGGAAGTCAAGAAATTACTCAATGCTAAGATTATCTTCCCCATTCTCCATTCTACATGGGTGGCTAACTTGGTTCTTATGTAGAAAAAGATTGGAGATATTTGTCTGTGTGGATTTTCATAAGTTTAACCTTGTATCTCAAAAGGACAACTACCCTTTACCCTCACTGGATGAAGTTTTGCAAATTGTTAATGGCTCTAAGATGATGTCTTTCTTGGATGAATATTTAGGATATAACTAGGTAATGGTTGATGAAGAGGATAGGATAAAGATTCCCTTCATTACTAAATGGAGGACTTTTTCTTATAGAAGAATTCCTTTTGGGTTGATTAATGTAGGCACTACATTTCAATGAGTCATGTACAAATCTTTCAAGGGATTAGTAAACAAGGGTATAATCATCTACATAGATGACTTGACTCAAAGCACTCACATTGTTGATTTAAGATAGGTATTCAATAGATGTCATAAGTATGGCATATCACTTAATCCTAAGAAATGTTCATTTTTGGTTACTAAAGGAAAGTTCCTAGGTCACATTATCTCTGAAGTTGGAATCCTAAGAGGATTGAAGCCATTCTAAAATTTTCACCTCCATACATTTGGAAGGAACTTAAGTCTTTCTTTGGGAAAATATTTTTTTTACAAAATTCTGTAAGTGGATTTGTAGAGATAGTTTTCCTCCTTAATGATTTACTCAAAAAGGGAGAACAAATAGAATGAGTTCTAGAGATTAAGAAATCATTTGAGGATATCAAAGTGGCCATTTCTATAGCCCCAGTACTGGTGAGACTGGATTATGGACTGCCTTTGAAAATATACTCTTTTGCTTCAGAACATTCATGCACTGGGATTCTTACGCAGAAGAAGGAAAAAGAAGATGAAAGGCCCATTTCTTTTATGAGTTTCTCTCTAAAAAATTCTTATATAGACTATTCTAACCTTGATAAAAAATCTTTTTCTTCAATCAAAGAAATAAAGAAATTCTACCATTATATACTAAGAAGTAAAGTATATGTGGTTGTGCTTGATCCTATGGTTGAATCATTATTGATGCAAAAATGAATTGGGTGAAAGGTGAGGAAAATGGATGGAAATCCTTCAAGAGTTTGATTTAGAGATTCAACCCATGAAGTTGGTATGAGGGCAAGGATTATAAAAAATGATAGCTAATAACTAGATCAAGAATGAAAAGAAATTCTAATTTGATGGTGAGGCAAATGTGGAAGATCAAAAGAAGATTATAGTATCTCAAGTTGATATTGAACAAGGTATAATAATAAATGTTTAGTATTAGGATATTTTTTACTATCTTTTACAAAATTAGTAGCCCAATTAGATGAATAGTTCACAACCTAGGGGACTCAAAATGAAGTGTGAATCCTACATGCTACATGATATAAAATTATACAAGAGGAACTATGAAGGGATTTATCTAAAGTGTCTGGGAAGAGAAGAAGTAAAAGACATTTTGGAAAAATTTCATAATAAATATGGTATAGGGAATGGTTTAGTAAAGGCTATTTCCCATATGATTTTAAGATCAAGTTATTTATGGCCTATGATTTCAAAAGATACTTTTGAACATGTGCATACTTGCCACATTTGTCTGACTAGTGCTAACAGAGGAAGATATCCTGTAATGCCATTACAACCAATGTTCAAGGTATGCCCCTTTGCAAAGTGGGAGCTAGATTTCATTGGTCCAATAAACCCACCATCATCAACTAGACACACTTTTGTTCTCACAACTATTGATTACTATATGCATTTGACATAATCTGAGACTTTTAGAAATTGTACAGAAAAGGTAGTTATGGACTTCTTGGAATAACACATTGTTACCAGATTTGGAATGCCATTCTTTCTAATGTGCAATAATGGATCAGATTTTGCATTAATATTCATTACCTAATGGGCACTAGAAAATTAGGTTATAATCAAGTTTTCTTCAAATTATTATTTGTAAGGAAATGGTGTGGCCAAATCTACAAATAAGAACTTTATCATAGTAATAAGATGTTTTTTGAAGGAAAATCCTAAAGATTGGCATGATCAACTCAAATATGTGCTATGGATAGATCGATTCAGGGTTGAGAATGCTTTGGGAACATCTCCACATCTACTCATCTACAGACAAGAGCTAGTATTCCCACTTAACCCCATGATTCCTACTTTGAAATTCATGAGTGGATACACTAAAGATGCTAACAAGGTTTATATCAGACTAATGAATCTCTTGGAGATGGACAAGAAATAAACAACTACTTTGGAGCATATGGTGAAACAATAGGTTGTTGTTAAGAGGTGATTCAACAAGTGGGCCATGATAAAATATTTCAGAATATCTGACCTTGTTCTTCTATGTGACAAGGCAAAAGAAAAATTGGGTGGCCACACTAAGTTTCAATGCTCGTGGATTGGTCCTTATTATATCAATAAAATTTTGGGAGAAAATACTTTTAGGATGTGTTCCTTACAAGGGGAATCGGTTCCGTTGCCAATCAATGGACAATTCCTAAAACATTACTTTGAGGCCTAAGAGCACAAAAAACAAAATTAAATTTTTTTTTTGCAAGTATGTTTATTTCTACAAGTTTGTTTAATTTCAACTACGTTTTTGCTTTTAGTTGTGTGTTTACTTTCAAAGGTGTGTCAGTCTGGGGGTTAGGTGCACTCAAGAGTTTATCTTGATATATCTCATTTTAACCATTTTTTGGTTTCAACTTTTGGGAAGAGGTATTTCTCTGTCAAAACATTTAAATGATTTTGTTTCTTATACCAAGGAATGGATGTTACTTTTAGTAATAGAGGAATTTTAGTCTTGAATTCAGAATTGTATATTAACAAGTTTTCAACACTTTGCAAATTTAAAGATTGATTATCTTGGGTGTTTTCAAACCAAGGTTAATGGTAGCAAAGGATAGTCCAAACCCTACCAGTTCTAACAAAGTTTCTTCTTGAAGGAATTGCTAAGATAATTGTTTGGCATGAGAGTTTCCATAAAGTTATTGAAAGAGGATGCAAGGGATGTTAACTAAAGATTGAATCTAAGAAACAACACTAATGTCCTGGCCGCACAGTCTAAGTGTGGTCAGGGTATAGAAAGAAAATAAAAAAGGAAAAATGGTGTTAAGAATGAAAGATTCTACAAAGTCTGAGAAAGTTAATTTCATTATATGGATACACATTTTAAATAGGCTATCTAGTATCAAAAAAATTGCTTCATTGAAGAATCAAATGGTGACATATGAGCTACGTGAAAAAAATATTTAGAAGATTACCATGGACTCCAAATGAAAAGTGATAACCCATTAAGAGCCCTTAGGACTGATTCTCTCATCTAGTTGGACAAGTGACTGATAAACAACTTTCATGAGGATTCTTAATGGATTGACCAGTAGGGTGGAAGATTGTTTCCAAGTTATTAGAAGCTTTTGATAGATTGCATTTTGAGATGCTAAATAAAAATAGATACACTGAACACACACTGAACTTGGAGATTTGAGATTCTAAGGTTTTGACTATGAAGTGACTCAAAATACACTTGGAGTATTCAAGATTCAGATGGTATTTGACACACATTAGAGGAATTTTTGCTGATGAAGGAATGCCTTTATCATTTCTTCCATTTTTTTTGGGGCTATTTTTTGTGGTTTCACAATGCACAACCCATTTCTCTTAGAAATGGGGACCCCCTAGTATAAATTTTAGCTTTCTAGATCCCTAGTCTAGGGTTTGAGTCTTTTCTAGGATTCTACCTAGTGTTTAAGCCTAGTAAGGCCCTTTGCTTGAAAATCTAGTTTCCATAAACTAGAGATTTTGAGGAGAAAAGTGAGTTTGGAGTTAAAATATGCACACTAGTGCACCTATCACACCCTTCAACATTCTCTAGTGCACTCAACACACTAGTGTGTGAGCACTTCCCTTTGGAAGTGTGCACCTGCACACATGCGTAGGTGCACACCTCCAAAGGTGCACTCCATGCCAAGCTTATAAAAGCTTGAGACCCCTCCCTCCTCCTATCTCATTACTTCTTCTTTATCTTTGGAAAGCACACCTCCATACATTATGAGATTTTCTTCATCTCCTACACATGCACACACAAACACATTAAAACAACTAAGGAAAAGCTGCACACCTTATTTTGCAAAAACTTAATAAAGAAACTTAAAAAATAAACAAATTTCACCTAAGTGAAAGTTTCCTATGTATGCACCTATCCAAGGTGCACACATGCACATCTTTCAAAGGTAAAGCATACTCCACATGCAAAGTAATGGTGTGCACATAGCGCACCCCAAAATGTGCACTATGTGTGCACCCTTTTATTTCATACTTGGCCTACGCTTGCATTATAAGGGTGTGCATGTACACATCCTTAGTGTTGAAGGTTTTCTAAAGGGGAATGGCACACCTAGCGCACCCTCGAGGTGTATAAGGTGCGACAAAATTTGTAACCCAGGAGATAAAAGTTGGTTTTTAGGTGTTTTAATAGGATTTAGGGTTTTTGGGTCATTTCTTTTAGTATCTATGGTTTGTTTGAATTAATCTTTTTAACCTTCCAGAATAATGGATTTCAATTTTGGGCATATAAAATAGCTTCCTCCTCATCCTTCCTCACTACAAAGATGGCTTCAAAATTGGTGGTCTTCAAATTTCAAGGCTTTCGATCAAAGTCACACTTCTAGGATGCTCATTCAGAGTTCTAAGACATTAAGGTAGGCCACATTTATTGGAACACATTCTTGGTCCTATGCAAAAAACCAAATCATAAGCCCCCAATGGTGTCTACACTTATAAGATTAGGGTTAGTAAATGCAGCATCACACCTAGTTTCAATACAATCTTCGAAGGTGGTTATGACATTGGCAGTGAATTATGTTTCAAAGGAAAGAGTGGTGAAAAGAATAACAAGGGTGACCATCTTAGATCTGAGGCCTAAGAATATAGAGAAGGTTTTCCATATTTAGAGGGCATATTAGTACATTAGGTTGACATACCATCAAGCAGAAAGGTGGTATAGAGAGCATGAACAAGAAGCCATATAAATTATTCAATCCTTGTATCTCATTGATAGGACTCCTCTTGGGAGAAAAGTAGGGAAAGTAGATATGAAAAGAGGTTATATGAAAGATGATATTGAAAATTCCCTAGTTCTCCTAAGAAGAATCATGGGATTACTAGCAATAGAACACTTAAACATATGGATGGTACACTTTATTGAAACCATCAAAACGACAAAGATACCAATTGACTGGGCCTCAATTCTTAGTGAGGATTTAGATGAATAGTTGGTGGACATAAAAAATGACGTGAGGTTCTATATGAAATCTTGGTGTATTTTTTAGTAGCAAGAACAATGGATTATCTAGGGTTGTTTAAAAGGGGAAACTTGCAAGATGTTGATGCATGGCCTTATGTGGTATACCCCCAACTAGTGAAGAAAAAGCTCTCGGATCACAACAAGGAATACAAAATAGTGAATGATTCTTTCATTTTTGTAGTCATTTGGTTCATTAAGGGAGGCTATGAAAAAAGGATGTTAGGAGAGGTAGTAAAAAAGATTACAAAAATAGGCACCTACTACATCCAATTCAAGACATTCATTTACTTAAGGGTAGCAAGTACAACTATAAATCTGAAGAAGCTCCCGAGGTATTCGTGTGATAGACTCATATTTCTAGAGATTGCATGAAAACTCTTGTCAGCATATGATAGAGTAAGAAAGTAGCATAAGAAGCTTCCACTAATGAGGATATTAGACAAGCATTTAAGATCAAAGAGGCATTTCTAGAATTGGATGTAAAATTGGGAGATTTTGTAGAGACTCTTATAGAGGTGGGAAATTATCGACAAAAAGTAAAGGATAAATATGATGCTTTAGATTTTTTAGATGCAATCCAAGTGATAGGGATTTTAGAGAAATTCAAGAACAAATACCCAAACATAGCTCTGGTATAAAGGGGAACAAAACCCAGAATTTAGAATTTTAGTTTTGACACTTGGTAAAATTTTGCATTTTTTGAGCTTGTCTCCAAAGGTGCACTTCTCCCAAGGTGTGCTTCTCCAAAGGTGTGCCAATTTTTTTTGAAGAACTTAGAGGTGCACTAATAGTTAACTACCAATTCTAAATTTAGAGCTTTCCATGGATCAAAAACTCATTCTGGTGGTAGTTTAACTCCTACAAACCTCTAGAGAAGGTTGAGCTTCTATTTTTGGCATCTCTAGAGACTCCTACATCATCTAGTGGATTTCTTCTTCTTATTTTCTCATGATTTCTTTGTTTAAAGACATGTAAAGGCTCATTCACCCATTAAATGATATAAATAAGGGTGGAGTCTTGTTGGTGTAAATAAGTATTTACTATTTATACTTTACTTAAGTTTACTTAGGTTAATGCATTATTTTATTATTTCTTTGGTAAGACACTTAGGAATTTGCATACTGTTATTAGTTGTCATGTTGAAAACACTAGAGTAAGCAACTATAATTTAGCACATCGTGTCTACAACATTATTTTGCATGCTACACCTTTGTAGGCTTATCCTCTCATCATCGCACTTACTCCTGTGCTTAATCAAGGATAAACCATATCTGGTGGACATGTGCCTGGTTGTATGACTTATCACATTGTTGATTCCTATGCATTCTAGACGCCTTTATATATAGGAACTCCTAGTGTACTTTTATATATTGAATGAATATCATATTGTCATTCTGATCATACTCTTTGGTTTACTATTCTGATTGTGCTTGAGTTCCTTAGTCTTCGGTGTATTTTTCCATAAGGAAAATTCTTACATGGTATCAGAGCTAAGGAAGATTCTCTTCACATAGCCATTTGAGACCATTCTTGCTTTAGTACCTCAACCTAGATTCAAAGAATCCATAGAAATTGGGAGCATCTAAAGTCAAAACAAACCTCACCATTACATCCAGAATGTTGATTTGGTGAAAATTGGCTATAAATTCACTTATATTGGGCCAAACTCATTTTTGAGGGAATTTTTTTTTGCAAATGGCACTTGAAGGCCTCGATTTGCAAATCCGATATGATCTATTAAATTTGTGTAATTATCTTGTTCAGATTTGCAATTATTTATTCTCTATTATTATTTTCAAATTTCTATTTTTGCAATTTTTTAGCCCAGTAGGGCTCGCAGAGAATTTTTTTTTGCAAGAATCGAGTAGTGACACCCTAGCTATTATAGAGAATATTCACAAAATATTCTTTTAATTGGTGGTTCCACATTTCCAAATTCTAACCACACAAAAATCTAGCAATATCCATAGGAATCCAGCATTCAAATTCCCATTGGATAGCAAGCAACTCACCGACCCAGCCTTTCCTACACCGGTAGGCTTTGAGTTTCAAGTTGCGACATCTACCTTTTAAACTGTGCCTAGGTTTCTTTCCCACCAATGTGGGATAATTGTTAAGAATCCCAGTGCCTATTTAACAAGGAATTTGGCCCACTAATTCACTTCTAGGCCCCATCGCAACAACTACTCTCATTTGTCGTGAATTCTTTCCCAGCACTAGCTTTGTAGATTTCGGCCAGTTGCTAATTAATGACCCTCCAAACTATGGTGTTGTGTTTACTCCTACAACAAGTCTTTTCACATACTATCACCTTTTTCAGGCATGGTACCCATTCACCAATAATAGCCAATGCAACATGTGGCTGCCTACTCCAGTGGACAAGACAGCTTGGCCTTTAAGTGGCACACATCAGTAGTGCCACGTGGCACATTCTACAATTGACACATAGACTACTAGCTACAAACATAGTCAAAAAATTTGTACTTGATCTATAAAATCTAACTCAGTAGGCATCTGTATTGCTGACATTAGTAGAGACATCATCTAAGGGTTGAGTTTTCACCAATGTCATCATTTTCATGAGGGTAAATTTGATGGTCGTCTGATTGTTATTCCTAGGAAAATTTGAACTACTATGATAGCTATTTGACTATCAAATTTAACCTCATCTTTTGTTGATCAGATCCCTCTCTAGATTTATTTTTGATTTGACAGTCCAACTTTGGGAGGCCATATCTCAGTCATCCAAGCTCCAAATTAGGTGCAATTTTCTTAATTTTGGCTAGAATTTCCAAAAAATTTTAGTGGTGTAGTTATTTTCTAGTTTTTGTGCATGGATTTGTCAAAAATTGCATCTTTTGGTCACTGTACCTATTCAATCCTACATTTTGCAAGTTCAATTTCTCTGCATGGGCTCATTTGGACACAAAAATAGGCTCCATTTTTTTTGAAAGTGTGTTATTTTTTGTCTACTTTCTAGATATGCAATCAAATTATAGGGTCATGTGGCAAAAAGTGTCACTTTTAGAATTAGTTCATTTTTTGCATTATAATGCTTTGATATAACTTCAAAATTGTTGTATATCTAAGATACATTATAATGTTGTAGTTTTGAACTCCATAAGGAGGTTGTAAAAGGAAAAATTAGAAGTCCACTAAGGCCAAAATTGGAAAGTGGCCATTGTAACCACACTACATATAAAGTTCCAATAGCATCTTTTTTTTTTTGGGGGGGGGGGGGGGTGTTTCTTGATTGAGTGAAAAGGGAGGGTGTTTCTGGTGTTGTGTTCCTCTTTTCTTGGTGTTTTTTTTCATTTTCTGCATCATGAGAAATTTTAAGTCTCCAAAATTAACACCACATAACTATGCTACATGGTCAATTAAAATGTGGTGTCATTTAATGCATAATGGAGTTTCTCAATATGTAGATGGAACCCTTCCTAAACAATTAGGTTATCAAGTATCTAGAAGTGAAATCTCTACTTAGGAAACAACAAATAGGAAAGCCCTAGGTGATATTTGTTTGGGGGTTGAAGAAAAGATCTTCTATCAGATCTAGAAGTCTAATAGATCTAAGGAAGCTTGGGATACCCTGAAAAACCTATATGGTAAAGTGTTTGAGGAGGATGTTTACAAAATTGAAGATGAACTTGTCTCCTTATATCCAAAGATATTTGATTCTATATAGGACTTTATCATAAAGGTGAATGAATTAAGAACAAAGCTTGATGATTATGGGATCCTATTAAAGATGATAGGTTAATCTATCTCATTCATAATAAGCTGCCATCTGAGTACTCCACATTTGTTTCTTCTTATAACACCACGAAGACTACATTAGGGGCTGCCTATCAGAAACTCTCTTTTGATCATTATGCTCAACTATTGGATGAAGAAGAACATAAGTTGAAATTAATGGGGATTCTCAATTCATCCAAGGCATTGGTGGAAAATAATGAGGGTTCTCATAATTTAGCTGGTCAAACTTTAAATAATGGAAAGGGCAAGAAAAAGAAGTGGAAAAATAACACATAAGAGGATTTAGAAAAGACAACACCATCATCAAATCAACAAGGCAAGTCTTCCTTGGATTCAAATAAGAAGTGGGACACTAATAAGGAGAAGAAAAAGTGTGCTTATTGCAAGAAGTTGGGTCATGACGAACATGAGTGTTATCATAAAAAGATTGATGAGTTAACAAACATGATAAAGAAACACAATGTTCCACTACCTAATGCTTATAAGGAGAAAGGATCATCTTCAGATTCAAAGGGAAAAGGGAAAGCACTCATGGAAAACTCAAGTTCTTCAGCGAAATGGATTCTTGACTCAACTACCTCATATCAAATGGGTTCTTCAAAAGGAGACTTTTCTTCATTGAAGCAGACCAAGGTACTGCACATCCTTGTAGGAGATGATACAAAAATGGAAGTTGAAGGGAAAAGACAAGTAGAGATGGAAAATGAGGAATTCAAAGAAATTCTCTATGTTCCTAACCTAAGCTCTAATCTCCTCTCAATTTACCAAATCACTCACCTTGGAGATGGAAATAAAGTTGAGTTCCTTCCAGATTCAGTAATGGTTCACACTCTCAAAGATGATTCATTGGTTGTAGTGGAGAAAGTTAATCATGACAAAAGGTTGTATTCTTTCTCCCAATTTTTGTCTAAGTCTCCTTCACATGCCTTATTGACTCAATCTCATCCACAAATCAAATTATGGCATGAGTGGTATGGACATCTTGCCTTTCGCTATCTTCAATAACTTTTCTCAAACAACATGGTCAAAGGTCTACCTACAATCAACTTTTCTAAGGGTGAATGTTCACCATGTTCAGTGGATATGCATGTAAAGGAGAAGTTTACTAAAGGGAAGTCTTCAAGAGCACTAGTTGTTCTTTAGTTGGTTCACATGTACTAGCAGGACCTTTTGCAGTGACATCAGTCAGCCAGGGTCACCACATACTCACTTTCATTGATGACTTTTCAGGCTACACATGGATATACTTTCTTCATCATAAGAATGAAGTGTTGAACAAGTTTCTAGCCTTCAAGACTCATGTTGAAATGCAATCAAGGAAAGCCATCAAAGTTCTAAGGATGGAAAATGAAAGCAGATATGTGAACAAAAGACTTAAAGACTTTTGCAAACTTGAGGGTATTGATCTTTAGAACCCACTAGCATTCAGTTTGCATAAGACATATGTTGTAGCACTGAGGTTACAAACTCTTAAGTCTATGGAAAGTTGAATGATACAAGCCAAGTATCTTGATCCTACACTTGAAGTTGAAGCTATAAGCAGTGCCAATCACATACTTAATAGGTCTCCTTATAATGCCTTAGATGGAAAGACTCCTTTTGAGGCATGGTGCAGCAAAAAACTAGTTATGAAATACTTTAGAGTCTTCGGTTGTCCAGCATGGGAAAACATATCTTCTAAGAGATGCAAGGAACCACCACTTAGGCCTATTAATTTCATTAGATTTGAAGATTATGTTAAGGCATACAGACTTATGGATCTTGAGACTCATAAGATCTTTATAGAGGGGAATGTTCACTTTGAGGAAAGTTTAGCCAACTTATCCTCTAATCCTCTCCGCACTTCATACATTATGGGAACTGATAGTGACACCATCGATAGTGGTTCAACAGAATTAGATATGTTGGATCCTATTGATAGATGCAGGGGGAGGTCACATCAACAACATATTCCACATGCATATATTTCCACAGAGATAGGTCCAACACAACAAGGTACACCTATTCTTCCAACTCCAACATTAGAGGATGACTACATAGTAGATATTTTAGTTTTGTTTGTGGAGTCATATATTTCAAATTTGGGAGACATCATTGATGATATACATATTCTCTTTGATGGAGAAGATCCTTCTTCAATTGTTGCAAGGGCTCAATCTAACCCTCATGTCCATTCTCTACATGATCGATCTTCACAAGTTTATATGATTATGGATACTTATGTACAACATTTATAGGAGGTCTCTTTATCATTTTAGGAGGTTGTAGGCTCTTTGGGATAGGTTCTACATCCATCCTTGCTAGGTCTAAGATTGTTCTTTTTAGTAGCATTGGAAGGAGTAACAGTCAGTATTGACACAGGGACAATTGAGCAAGTTTTAGAGGCATCATTGATCATTGGGATTCTTTCTATGCATAGGAGAAGCATCTCTTATGTACCTATGATATTGTTTCTTCCAAAGGGGAGGAATATTATGCAACAGTCCTGGATCAACTTCTACAGTGGAGCAACTATCACTGATTGGCACTCTACATTTGGTGGGGGTGGGGGTAGGACTATCTTGTCTCTCTTTTTTTTTATTTTTATGGGAGGGACTTTTTCCTCTTTTGGTATTATGTTCTTCTCATAATTCTCTTTTGTATATACTTGATGTATTTCATAATTAGGGGGGGCGGGGGTGGGGGGGGGTGTCTTGATTACTCCATCTATCCATGCATCTTGTCTTTTCATCTTTCTTTTAGGGGGAGGGTTTTTCCCATGAGGTTTTCCCTCTTTCTCTATTTTATGGAAGATTGCATTCCATTATGTACATGGGCACCTAACATGTCCTAGTAGCTAGGACCCATCATGCATTTTATCCTATCTTTCATAAGCTTAAGTGCATTCCCCTAAGTTGCACTTAAGGGGGGGTGTTGATGTAAATAAGTATTTACTATTTACACTTTACATAAGTTTACTTAGGTTAATGCATTATTTTACTATTTTGCATTATTTTATTATTTCTTAGGTAAGACACTTAGGATTTTGCATACTATTATGAGTTGTCATGTTGGCAACACTGGAGTAAGCAACTCTAATTCAGCACATGGTGTCTACAACACTGGAGTTTGCATAATTAACTGAGTTGTCATGTAGACAACATAGTTTTTTGCACTCCTAATTTAGCACATGGTGTCTACAACATTATCTTGCATGCTACGCCTTTGTAGGCTTATCCTCTCATCATCTCACTTACTCTTGTGCTTAATGGATATGTGCTTGGTTGTATGATTTATCATGTTATTGATTCTTGTGCATTCTAGAAGCATTCCAGAGGCCTTTATATGTGAGCACTCCTAGTGTACTTTTATATATTGAATGAACATCATATCATAATTCTGATCATACTCTTTGGTCTATTGTTGTGCTTGTGCTTGAGTTCCTTGGTCTTGGGTGAATTTTTCCTTAAGGAAAATTCTTACAAGTCCTACTTAGCACCAGTTAAAGAGTCAGTTTGTACATAATTAGATTTTTTTAATTAGTTTTAAGCATATGTTTGCATGAAAGAATCTCTCACTCTCAACACAAATTGAGAAAATGATTTCTTTTAAATTTAGGAATGTAATATGTATTCTAGGCCATTATTTTGATGCAATAATATATGCTATTGGTGCTCTCATGCAAAGTGTAGTTATTCTTGCCTAAGTGTGTTATATTTTATGAATGTATGCTCATGGAGTGTAATGGAGCCAATTGTTTTATTGTATTATTTTGATTGAGTGATCTTTTAATTCTAGTGTTTGCCACGTGTTTACGAATTTTACTGACATACTTTGTTGGACAAGAGATCACCCTATTGTTCTGCATAGCTTTTTGTCTCGCATGAGCATAGATTTTGTGGCCTTGCAATCTGATGAAAAGTGAAACATCTTACGGTTACTAAATTTCCATCATTGATTGCATTAGTGGAATTAAGGAATTGCTCCTCCTATTTTTGTTGTTTATCTATTGATCTTTTCAAAGGCTTAACTTGCAAATGTGTTATTTCCATGGCTTATGTCCATTAGGGATTTAATTTTCAAGTCATTTTCTTAAACTTCTTGTTACCCTATCTTTGTTATTTTCTTTTTAAAACACTTGGTTAATTTAAGAATTCATATAGTTTCATAGTTAAAACTACATTCATTATAAACAGGAGAGTGTGGTGAAAACTGCTCAAGAAAGGAGATCATATGCTAAGGATAACATCTTGGGCATTAAAGCCATATTAGGAGCATTAAAATTTGAAGACACTAATTACCTTAAGGTATGTATTCATACATTATTATTAAGTTGACCTTTTAATTACATGGCTTATTTATTGTTAAGTTTTTATATAAATTTTATAATTAAGGTGATAAATAACTATTTTGATTATAACAGTAACTCTGAAGGTATACAAACACATATAGATGCAAATATTTAAGAATAATATTTTAATTAAGTAATGAAATTAAACAAATTGGCATTTGTTAAGTAGAAAGAATTAATTGATGTGTAGAAAAATGATAGTTTTATATATATATATATATATATATATATATATATATATATATATATATATATATATATATATATATATATATATATATATACATATATACATATATACATATATACATATATGTATATATGTATATATATATGTATATATGTATATATACATATATACATGTATATATACATATATACATGTATGTATATATATATACATATATATATATATATATATATAGTATACATGTATATACATATATATGTATATATATATATATATATATATGTATACATATATGTATACATGTATATACATATATATATGTATACATATATGTATACATATATATACATATATATACGTATATGTATATATATATATACATATACGTATATATATATGTATATATACATATATGTATATGCATATATATGTATATATGTATATATACATATATATATATATATATATGCATATACATATATGTATATATATATATGTATATATATATACACACTCATTCAAAATCATATTAATTTTTTTATATATAATGATTGTGAGATTCATTATGTGAGTATGAAGGGTAAAATATATGGAATATTATGGTAATTTCTTTCTTATTTGTATTTCTATATATGTACTATGAAGAGCTATGTGCCTTGATTTTTTCATTTGAGAATATTATTGTAGGAAGAGGGAGATTGAGATTCAAAGGGAGTTTGATATTTCATTAGAGACAACCTTGAAAGAGGAGGAGAAGATAGAGGATATGATTCAAGCAACCTTCAGTGATCTCAATTATATTGGTTCAGAGGGAGTAAATCATGTTGAGATGGATTCTCTAGTTATTAATAAATTGTGGCAGTCAAAGAGGACTGCGATTCATGAATATACCTTGCGACTATGTGATTTTAATGGGCCTGCCCCCTATGCACATCATGAGGAAGTGACGAGTTTCAAATGATGTCACTTCTATCTACAAAAGTTATTGAAAGGTGACGATCTTACAATAACTTAATAATCTGTTATGATGGATACCTTACGATGTCTATATAGATCATGATAGATTATACCTTACATGGTGGATGTTTTTATGGTAAGAAGTATGAGAATGTGTATGCACATACCTTATAAATATTTTTTGAGTATATGGTGAATGTTTTGCAAATTGATGTTCTAGAGGCCATTACATAGAGTATGTGGTGAATATCACACGACTTGATGTTCTAGAGGCCATTACTCAAAGTACTTGGTGAATATCTTGCATCTCATTCTAGAGGTCATTACTCAAAGAGTATATGGTGAATATCATATGTTGATATTTTGGAGACCAATACTCAATTGTGAATATCATATGTTGATGTTATGTAGAAATTACCTTAAGAGGTTCTTGCTATTTGGAAAACACACACCAAAATATAATGGCAGTGCTTAGTGCATTTGTAGGGATCCTAGAAACTCAACATTGATGATGCAACTTGAGGTCACAATGTTTTTGACATTGGAAGACCAAGCACATAGCTTTGAGCTGATCCAACATAGTGAAGAAAGTTTTCTGATTGTCAATTACAGTCATTTACATCCATCCTAGATAAGAATCGAGAGGTGCAACAAGCAGCGAACGCTAGGAAAGAAGATCAAAAGTTGAATTGGAATTCATTTTCTAATTCTAGAGTTTTAGGCAGAAGATAAGAATGTTGATTTTGGGATAAAATTCTATTTTATTTTTTTAGAAATAAATATAGAAAATGAAAATTTTAGTATTAGAAAATTTTGATTCCTAGAAAATTTTAATTACATTTTAATTTAACCAAACAAATGAACTCTAAATTAATAAGAACTAGCTCATCAAAATACCAACAAATAATTATTTTAATGAACATTACATTAATATACAAATTTATATATATAATGAATATTTTTTGATTTAATAAATATACATATATTGATGTAAATATTAGAATTGTATAATCATATACTAAAGTTGTCTTTTATAAACATTATATTAAATATTATAGTATTATAATTATTTATTGAAAGTTGTCTATTATAATTATATGCAAATGTGCAACTAGTAAAGTGTGCCAAGAAGTTAATATTTTTGATACATCATAGTAGATTATCAATATATTTTAAATATTTAAATATTTAATTGCCATTTCCCAATTATATAATTATTGGTTGGCATAATTTTAATACGAGAAACATGCTAATCACCACCATCAACTTCCACAAGCAGTGAAAGACAATAATTGCGAATCAACTTTTGATAATGGAATTTTTAAATGCCTTTTCAAACGTAGCGGAAATGATGATATTCAAAATAAACAAGTACGTTTGCTTTCTAATATTAATGATTTGATTTCTAACATCAATCAAAATAAATATGTTAGCGTGGCTGGCCGACATGTTCTCAGCTTACTTAGCTTAGATATTTTTTCATCATTTCATAGAATTGAATGTGACATTAAAAATAAATAAATAAAATAATGTTACAAGTAAATTTATCTAGGGTATGATTTCAGTTTCATCCATTTTTAATGTCACATTCAACTTCTACTACTAGACCAAAAACTCATTTACATTGCATTTTTTTATCCCTCGATTTATAATATAAAAAAACTCATTTACAAATAATTTTATATTATAAATAATAAATCTAAAATAAATTATTAGAAATTAAAATTTGAATAAGTAAATAAAACTAGAAGAAAAAATCAAAATTTAAACATAAATATTTACAAATTGAATTAAGCAGTAAAATTAAATGAACTAAAAAAAAGTTAATTAAAAAAAGAAGTAAATTACTTAAACTTAATTTTTTATTTTAGATTGAGAGAAATGTGTACAAATATATGCAACAAATAAATATGTCAATATACTGATAAATTTATTAATTATACTTTTCTAATTTTAATGTTAAATATATGTACAAATAAAAAGATAACAAATAGTTGTTTATATGTGATGAGATACTAAATAAATGTTATAATATTTGTATATCAATTTTTAAAATTTGTAATTGAACTATTGAAAATTAAAGAAAGGTAAGAATTTCCTACATATAAGAGGATGAAATTCTGTAAGATTTCAATATAGAAGAAAAGGTAATTCTTCAAATATTTATTTTAAACGGTTTTTTTTAGAGATTGAAATTTCATCAAAGTTGAAAATGTAAGATTAACATAATATCAATATCTCATATTAATAATTATAAAAATAAATATAATGATAACATAATATCATTCATCAATATAAACTAAATTAAAATGATTAATAAGAATTCAATTATTATAAATATTTTTTCAACATAAAATACGAATCAAATGGAAAAGAAAAATCTAAATATTTATGTAAAATGAAAAATGATTATGAGCTATATAGATTGGATAAATTCTTTAATGTGGAAGATTGATTTAATTGTAAAATTGAATTATAACTAATAATGATGAACTTAAAGGCTTGTGCCTTTAGTGGAATGACGGGTTAGCATGTAGTGCTTACAACTAAGGGTTAATGAACATTATTGATTTTGACATACTACCCAAAAATGTAAGCAAGAGCCTACAACACAATGGTAACTTTTGAACCTCTTATGTAAGGGGTCTTGAGTTCAAGTCTACTCGAACTTCACACATAATAATAATAAATCTAAACTTTGACCTATTACCACTGATGATGAAGAAATCTTTGTAAAAAAAGTTACTTTTTATAGGTGATTACTTTTACTATCTTATATTTTATCTTTGTTATAAAATTAAATTTTTACATGTAATACTAAATTTAAATCAAATTCAAGATAATTATTAATTTACAAAATAATAATTTAGATAATTGAAAAAGATTAATAATTTTTGTTGATGGGTAATACTATTATAATTTTTTAACCTTTAAAATAGTTACTATTGTTGGTAAATAGATTGTTCTTCTATCTTACTCTTTGAATGCCCAATATTCTTGAACAATATCTAGTTATAACTTGGGAAATCACCACTTAGTGATTGACTTCTCTTTGAATTCTTAGGTACAACTCCCTTGGATTTTATAATTTTCAATGAATCATGTTTATTCCTAAATCTAAATGGGGTTTGTTCTTGACCATAGAGCAGGAGAGGTAAACTGAGTTAGGCCTAAAAAGAAACTAACTCAGGCAAAGGTTTGAGTCTTAAAACTAACCAAGTTTGTAAACTCACAAATCTTATGAACTCACAGATATTGACAAAATAATAATGGATTCTATCTATGAATCAACTACTTAGCTGAAAGCTAACTTTAACAAATAAGAGAAATAAGTTGAAGGAAAACATAAAACAAAATCTCTTTAAACTTTTAATAACATTACTATTATCTACATCTTATTGCATTGAATAGCAAAAAAAACTCTTTTTATTCCTTAACTCAATTCAACTAAAAGAGATATCCTAAGTTATCACAAAAACAATGGAATAGTAAATAATCAACACAAAATACATTCAACTTGTCTCTCCAATATGAAGTATCTCACACCAAAAATTAGCCAACCTCCTATTAATCTTTCAATTAGGTACATATAGGATTCTTACATGACCATTACAAAATGAGACTCAAATTGGTTCATCTCCTCAAAATTGACAAATGGAAAGGAGTCAATTATCAGTTACAATCATTAAATCAAAATATGAAAGGGTGGGATAAGAATCATTTCGCCTTCTTTCCTTTTTCAAACTACACCTTATAGGCTTTGGTGACAACAATGACTGGGGTCAACTCTTCATGTCTATGAACATGAATGTTAGTGTATCTTAAGAGCAACTTGGAATGCTCTTTGGTTAGATCCTTGATGGCATTCAACTACTCCTGTATTTCCTCTACAGCCACGTGTACACACCTACCAATCTTTTGGAGCTCTGACACTTTGTTCTAGTGATCAGAAGACTTCTCTATTAGGCTATCTAGATAATTAGAGAAGTTCTTTTGCATGACAATAACTCCAACTATCCCTTTCCCTTGTCCATTAGATAGGGAATCAATATGTAGGCCTCTTAGTAATTCATAGTCTTTGTCCTAATCCTTCTTAACTTTGTCCTCCATTTCCTTTAATCCTTCTTCTGCTACTAGGATCATTTCAGATTTTAATTGCATACTCTCTAGCCACTCAAATAAGGGCTCATCCCCTTAGGAAATTTTTTTTCTCTATAGCTTCCTTAGCCTTCATGTGGATGATCATTTTCAATAACGAAATGCAATCCTCACTCTTGGCTTTGTCTACTACCAAGGTAGCTCAGTTAACTGAGATATTATCTTTCTCTATTTTGAGCCTTAGTACTACATTACTGATTTTATCTATGATTGTAAGACCTTTAGACTTGAGTTTTCCACTCCACTCCCTACCAATCTACTTGAAGTGCTTGTCTTCTTGTAGCTAGGAAATGATAACTAGAATGTTTGTGGCCATAGGGTCGCTGGTGGTTGACACTCCCGAGATGCTTTCTAGCTGGGTGACTAGTTTCCTGATGAAGCAATTAAGTTCATGAATTTCAGCCTTCATTTTGACTTTATCAAGCTTAATGCTTTTGAATTGTCCTTCTATCACATCATTTGTTGATTTCCATAGGCCCACCTTGGTGTCATGTCTAACTTCTTTAAGGTCTACAGAATGCAATGTGAAATCCTCTACAAACATGTCTTTAATTCTCCCTTCCTTAGTGGGTTTAGCAATCTCCATAGTCAAATTCCCTAAATCAAGATCTTGGCAAAGGATCAATATGGTCTTCTGCTTCTTAACTTTACTCAAAGTCAATCTAGAATAGATATCTAGAGATAAAGTTTCTTTATTTGGGGCTCCCTCTTCTTTCCTCTTCCTCTTTTTGTCCAAGGTGTCTTCTAACCATGATTCTATGACAATCACCTTAGATGCAGTCCCAAGCATGTCTACATTGAACATTTTCCTTTTGACTGGAGTCAATGTCTTCGCAGCTAAAGAGAAAGGGTTCTTTAGGACATAGGAAATAAGTTTTGAAGTTCGGGGCCCTTCTCCATTTCTGTAGTCTTCATTGTAGCTTAGTTGAACTCAGTAAATTTTCTCTCATTACTTCCACCATATCCAATGTCAACCACTTGTATTTGGGGACTACTAGGTAAGAGTAATGTGACATTAATAGATGGGATCATACTTCTATGGGGTAAGAGGGTCATCGTGACTGCATTGTCCTCCAATTCCTCTGCCTTCTTCTTCCTAGCTTCCATTTTAGTTCTGATCACTAGTACTAAACCATCCTAACAAGTTTTATCAAGGGGGATATTCTTATTAGGAGGTTTTGGTCACCTCCACTAGCTAGTTGAGCAGGCCCTTAAGTGATGGGAAAGATTGTGCCTGAGGCACCACTTTGGGAAGAGGAGGCTACTACTACATTCAAAGATTCTTGGGCGATCGTACCTTTTCTCCTACTCCACCATGCTATGGTCCACTCAACCCATTTTCTAGTTCTCTTATAGATTCTAGCCATCATCATATCTAGGTATTCCACAACTTCTTCATAAGGTTTTGAACTTATTTGAGTAGTCTTTAGCTTAGTCAAGTAAGTGTTTCTATACATGTTTTTACCATCATCTTCAACTCCTTCTACATCAATGTTAATCTTATACTCTTTCACTTGGTTAACTATCTGTCTAGAAAAGGCTCAATCATGGCTCTTGAAGTCATCTTTGTAGTTAACCCAATAGTTCTCAATGGTAGTGATGTGCTTTATCACACTCCATATCTGCAAGACATCTCTGGCATACCCATTCGAGTCAAACATGGGCCTTAGGACTTCATACATGTCCAACTTATATTTCTTCTCAAACACTTTCATCATGTTTTTGGCATCAGACTGGGTGTCATAGCTGATGGCTCCGACTTTCATGGGGAATTCATATCCTTTCTTCTTTAGGATCCTACTTAGTATATTCACTTGTAGGGCTTGCCTTATGATCTCCATCAACATGATCATGTCACTTGGATACTTTGGTAGCTTTAAGGGGAATCTATCAAATGCTGCAAGATGCAAATATGAAAATAATGAGAACTAAATGAAGAAAAATCCAAATTGATTAATGGTTTCCATGGCTTCTAGGATGAATCTCCTTTCTAAACATCCCTATAGCTCCCTACAAATCCTCATAGTAAATGCATCATTCACCTTAACATAATCTGAATAACTATTTTGTAACTATAAACATTGATAGAATTCATAAGTTTTGACATCCTCATGGAAAATTTCTAATCTTGGGAGGCCAAGCCCTAATTACAATGAGGACAACATGTAAATCAAGAAGGAAGACATCTAGGATGTTTTATAGAACTTGGCTAACTAGAGAGCATTAGAAAAAATTTCACTTACCTCTTGGACCTAGTCAATGTATTGGGTATCTGAGTAAATTACTTGAACTAAAAATAAATATTGCTCAATGAAATTCAAAGCTTCTACCTCACCTTTGAACCTATGTAGGAGGACCAAAATATCAATGATTTTTAGCTTAAGGTTTGTCCCAAACATAGTTTTGGGAACTTTTCTCTTATCACTTTGCAATTTTTGGAACCATGTCCTCATGATATCTTTCCTCTAGATAATCTTTTTAGCTAAGTATTATGAGACAACTCCACTAGAGCCTAAATCAAAGAACTCCTCCCAATCTAGCACCTGAAGGCAATTCACCACTATTTTCCTATCAATTGAGATTAGCACTATATCATCATGTAGCACAATTTGCTTAGTTTCTAGGTTGTAGTGATCAATGCATTCATAGCAGTGATGGGATAAAATCACTTAGATCTCAACCTTTTCTAGAAGTCTGCCATGTCAAAGAAGCAAAGAAAATTATCTATGAAGTTCTGCAATGCAGACTTGATCCCAATTAATCCATCAAAACCTGCGAACTTGGTTGCCATGAGTTCTTGAATGAGATTTTGAATTGAGAAAGTGAATGAGACAAAGAATGCAACAATCACAGGTTTTTAAAAATTTATATGTATTTATAGAAAGAAACATCAAAGAAAAGTTGTAACTTATTCAACTATTTGTTCATCTTTATATGAGAGGTTCAATTCATGCATTGATCTTTAGAACTCATGCCACATGAATGAAACTTTAAGGAAATACCCATTGGATAGTAAATGTAAGAGTTCAATGGATATTTAGGGGTAATTTTGTTATTCCGTTGAACTCAATGGTAACTTTCTATATGCCCACCACTTAATTTTTTGTTTACTTTATGTTTTGGAAAGTTACCATTAGGGTACCCTATTGAGGATTGATATGTTTCTTCTTCTTTAATGAGTTGATCCATTCCAATATCATCCTAACGTGCTTGGCATCCAATGTGGGGGTTGGATTTAATCATTAACTTGATTTCCTTGAAAAATCAAAAAACTGTCTTAATGAGTTGAAAACTAGCTGAGAAGAAGACATCTTCAATTTTTCCACCACTGCTTCCTTCTAAATCAAATCTTCGACAACAACATTTTTGGAAGTTGGGAATGCTTGGTTAAGTTTTGAGGACCTATTTAAGAGTCATAAAGAATCTTGTTTTTCACCTCAAGTCATCTTGCAAAAAACTATCTTCATGGGTTAAAAACCCACCGAGGAGAAGAGAACTTTAGATTTTTTGCCAAGGCTTAAATATTTGAGTAACATCAAATCTGAACAAAACTTGGAGCTCTTAACTTAGATTCAAGATTTTTATTTAGCTTAGAACCCTTCACTTTTACATGTTTTTAATACATATATGTCTTTAAGTGGTTATTACGAGAAATTGCCTTCATGGGTATGAAACTCGTTGAGGAGAGATGTTTTCCAAATTTCTACCAATGCCTATTTATGAAAGAGTAGTACGCCATGAGAAAATATGAAACATGGTTGAACATCAAATAAGAAATTTTGATCTCTATCGGAATAGGTATTATCTTACTTGACTAATCACAAGGTAAAATTAACCCATCTGACAAGAGGGAAAAAGAAAAAGAAATGGGAAAATTTGGTAGAGATCACCTAACCTTATGGATGAAGAATTAGACTCAAACTCAACTAAGGACTAGATAACTTCTTATACTACACAAAAATCTCTTTTTTGAATTGGTTAGAAAAAAAGGTGGGGCAACAACCAGCTCTATTTGGGGACTTGGGCAATCCATGTCCAAGCAAGGAATCCAAGATCTCTGGCTTCGCAAAATTGAAAAGGTGGCTACACAACAAAACTAAAGTAGGAAAAAGCAAGGGAAACTAAACTAAGAAAAGAAAAGGAACTAAATTTAAATATGGTACAATATAGGGGTTACTTTTTTTTCAGTTTGGAACTTGATAGAGTTTTAAGTCCTGACCATTGTAGGTTAGGGGAAGTACTTCACCATCTAGATATGCCAGTTTAAATGAGTTGTTTTCAAAAGCCTGATAAATGGTGAATGGTCCTTTCCATTGAGTATTGAACTTTCCATGCATACCCTTTGGTGCCCTTCATTTATCCCATAGCAGTACAACATTCCCTATCATAAATTTTTGTGGTCTAGTCTTCTTATTGAACATGTTTTTCACACACAATTGATGTTGTGTGATGCACTCCACAATTTCTTCTCTTTCTTCTTTGAGGTTGCTCAAATATAGGAACCTTTTCTCCAATCCATCTTTATAGATGTCATATTCAATTACTATCCTTAATTTTCTTGTAGCTAATTCCAAAGGCAAGTCATGACTAGCCTCCATTCCATAGACAAGTTCAAAAGAGGAAATTCCAATCACACTCTTTGGGGTCACTCTATGTTTCGAAAGTGCCTTGTGAATTTTCTTATGCTAGGACTTCCAATTATCTAATATCAAATTTTTCACAATATTCATGAAGTTCTTGTTGTTGGATTTTGCTTGACCATTCCCCTATGAAAAATAGTCAAATGAGTGACTGACTATTATGTCATATTTGAATCAAAACTTGGTGATTTCAATGGAAGAGAAATATTCTACAAAATCCATTACCTGTTTAATGGGTACACCAAAGCTAACTAGTATATTTTCTTTTATGAATTCACAAATTACTTCAGAAGTGGTCCTCTCTATAGCCTTCACCTCCACCCATTTTCTAAAGTAATTTCTTGTAGTGATGATGTAGGTGTAACTGGCTCTAGATGTTGGATTAATATGGCCAATAAAATCAAGGCCCCATTATTGGAAAAGACCTTCAATTACCATGGGTTATAGAGGTAGTGCAGCTAACTGGGGTTTACCTATGAACAATCTACATCTTTCACATTTGGACATCTAGTAGTAGGCATATTTATACATTCTAGGCCAATAATAGCACTATCACAATATCTTAAAAGTAGTAACTGAGGATGAGAAATTCCCACTACACACTTCATTGTGAAATGTTTTCAACAATCTTTCTTGTTTTTGTTTATCTACACACTTGAGGAAAGTTTTGTCTAAGGATATTTTGAAAATTTTATCATCCCAAATCACATACTTAGTGGCCTTTAATTTAAGGTCTCTTCTTTTCTTTTTTTTCAACCCTTTAGGACATTCACCATATGTTAGGAGGCATGTAATATTTTTGAACAAAGGGTCTTGTAGACTTGCCTCCAAAACCAATTGTTTCTCATCCTCTTCTTCAATGTTTATGTTCTCTGCTATAGCTTTGCATAAGTCATTACCTCTCACTAACTTTGTAGGCTTGATTTCAATGTCGTACTCTTGTGTTTTAGCCACCGACATCCCTCTGGTATTGCACCCTACATCTTGTTGAGTCAACACATGTTTTACTTCTACTTGAGGTACATGAACCAAAAAATGAGAGTGTAGGATATAAAATCTGAAAAATTTCAATGCTTTGACCATGATCAAAGCATGTTTTTCAATTTGATAATATTTCAACTCACGGTTCTTCATGTGTACACTCATTAAGGCAATACGATCTTGTATTCCTTCTTTATTATCCTGCATGAGGATAGTTGACAAGGTGTGTTTAGAGGCATAACAATAGATCATGAAATCTAGTTTGTAGTCAGGATGATATAGGACATGAGCATTAGCAATGGCAATCTTTATACTCTAAAAGGATTTTTTTCCAACATCATTCCATTTAAATCTTGAATTCCCTTTCATTATGTCTATAATACACTTAGTTATTTTAGCAAAATTAGGTACAAACCTTATGAGGAAATTCATTTGTTCAAATGATGACTTAACTCCCATCTTGCTCATAGATAGACTTAATCTTTGGATGGCGTCAATTCATTCAAGGTCAATTCTAATACCTTCTTGTGACTATATGATAGATTAATTTTCCTCTGTCACACTAAAATGGACTTCTTAGGATTTAGAGAGGTTCTGTGTGATCGACACTTTTGTAACACCTTCTTCAAATCTTCTATATGATTTTTTCTCTTCTTCAAGAATATAGTAAGGTCATCCAGGTATATAATGATAATTCTATACTTCAAGTTAGAAAAATATTTATTCATACACCTTTGAAAATTGGTGCCAATGTTGATAAGACCGAATGGCATTCTATGGCATAAAAACACACCCCAAGGAGTGGTAAAAGTTGTCTTATGTTGACCTTTCTCTTCAAATTTTATCTAGTTGTATCCTAAGAATCCATCAAGCATGGACATCATTTCAACTCTAGCTACTATTTGTAGTAGATAATCCATGTTGGGAAGGGCATAATTATCTTTCAAATATGTCTAGTTTATATTTCTAAAATCCACACAGATCCTTGCCTCTCCATTCTTCTTTCTAACTAGTACTATATTTGCTATCTACATAGAGTGATGAATAGGGTAAATGATTTTGGCCTTTAACATCTTGTCAACCTCCCAAAAGATAGCTTCTACCACTTTCAGACTATAGTTCCTCTTCTTTTGTTCGAAATGAGCTACATCAAGTTTCAAGGGGATCTGGTGCTTCATTTTCCTATCTCTATAACTTTTCAAATCATCATAGCTCCAAGTGAATACATCTTGATATTCTACAAAAAATTGTTTGGAAACTTCCTTTTCCTCGGGTGAGCAACATTTTCCAATGTTGATCATTTTGGGACTTTGTAGGTCTCCAATATTTACCCCCTCATATTTACTAGTGGTAAGCCCCTTTTCTATCCTCTTTTCTTTAATGTAAATATCATTCCTATTAAAAAACATTTCCAATGACACAAAGTATGGGGGAATGACATTACCTTGTAGTTTCATTATATCAATCCCCTCCTCTTTTTGCTTCTTGTGAGGCTCTTCTTGGTTGATTGATGACTTCTCAAGTAAATCTAGCATCCTCTAGAAATAACTATAGAATTTTTTCATCTTCAAACACTTGCCATGCTTTTACATTATCAGGGACGAAAAGTTTGTACACAATTTCTACTTGATACATTTTGTTCTTGAATTTTGGATGAAGAAGTAGTAGGGAGGTAGAAATAGCTAGTGAATCCACCTTAGAGTTCATTACCTCAAGACTTATTTAATTGAGAATGGGTCAAGCTCTTCTATTAGGATTAAACCACGGATAGAAATAACAATTACATGCAAATATAAGCAATAACAAAAAATAATAGATCACATAGAAAATAACACAAGACAACAAGATTTAACATGGTTCACCCAATCCCTAGGCTACATCCACCAAATAACAAGTTTGATATTATTGAAATCCAATGATTATAACTTGATTATAATCTATAATCCCTTATAGCTCAATACCGCTACAAGAACCAATTTTGCACCATAACTATGAAACAATCCCTAACCCTAAGCCCTTTTATACAAGTATTTGTATCGCTTTAGAGTTATAATTAATTTACATGTCAGCCCAAAATCTTAATAAAATAGGGCCCAAATTTTTTTCTAGGGTGATGCTTTGAGCCCCAAAGAATTTATGAAGTATGTATAGTACTTTCCTGATTAGTCACCACAATCTAACAATCTCCCACTTGGGGATTAATGAGGCTCCACACTAAACAACAATCTCCCACTTGGAGACTGGTCCTATAGCTATGCTGCTACTCCATGAGGCTCCCACTGGATCAAACCACCATGGACTCTGTTATTCTTTTTTCATGTTTAGTCTAGAAGACTAACCGAAGTTGAAGAGGAGTTCATCTTCTCCCTTGTTGCTACCTTTGTCAACATATCTACTAGATTGTCATTTGTATGTATCTTCTCTAGCTTTAATTGTCCATCCTCAAAAACTAACTAAATGAAATGGTACTGCAACTGTATGTGTTTGGTCTTGGAATGTAGAGCTATATTGTTTGCAAGATGAAAAAAACTTTGACTATTTGTAAACAAATTATTATCCTTCTGTCCCAATTCTTCCAAGAAGAACTAAAGCCATATCATCTCCTTGGCTGCCTCTATAGAAGCTACATACATTGCCTCTATAGTGGATAAATCATTAACCTTTTGTAACCTAGAAACCTAGTTCATGGCTACCCCACCAATAGTAAAGACATAACCTATAGTACTCCACCTAGTATCAATATCCCTTACCGAATATAAGTCAACATAGTCCTGTAAATTAGTAGTAGAGCCCCCAAAGTGTAAACACTTATTACATGTTCCTCTCAAATATTTGAGAATCCATTTAACTACATTCCAATTCTCAATTCAAGGATGACTCATATACCAACTAACAACTGCCACTGCATGTGCAATATTTGGCCTAGTACATACCATAGCATAGATTAAGCTTGCTATAGCTAAAGCATAAGGTATCATGGACATCTTATCCTCTTCTTCTTGTGTCTTAGGACACATTTCCTTAGTCAACTTCAAATGACCAGGTAAAGGTGTGCTAGCAGCTTTAGCATTCTCCATAGAGAAATGTTGCAACACCTTCTCCACATAATCAGCCTGAGATAGCATCAATATTCTATTCTTCTTATCTCTACAAATATTCATACCAAAGATTTGTTTTTCTGCCCCCAAATCCTTCATCGAAAATGAATGTGCTAACTATTCCTTTAACCCCAGAATGTGATCCATGTTAGACCAAGTGATAAACATATCATCAACATATAAATATAAAATAATGTAGCTATCATCATCCAACCTCTTAAAATAAACAAAAATATCTGAATGAAACCTATGGTATCTATGCTCATGCATAAAACTATCAAATTTTAGATACTATTGTTGAGGTGCTTGCTTCAAGCCATATAAACTTTTCTTCAATTTGAACACTAAGTTCTCCTTACCTTTGACCGCAAATCCCGGTGGCTGAGCCATATATATCTCTTCATCCAAATCACCATGAAGGAAGGATATTTTAACATCAAGCTACTCTAAATAAAAATCTTTAGTAGCCACAAGACTTAAAATAGTATGAATAGAAGTCATCCTAACAATAGGAGAAAATATCTCATCAAAATCAATGCCCTTTTTCTGTGCAAATACTTTCACAACTAACCTAGCTTTAAATATTTTCTTACCTTGTTCCTCTTCTTTCAACTTGTAAACCCACTTATCTATAAAGCTCTTTTGCCTACAGGCAACTTGCATAAATCCTATTGGAAATCTGATTGAAAAGCTCATTTTTGAAGATCAAAGAGGGAGATTGTTGCAAAGAAGGAAGATTATTATAAAAGAATGTTTTCAATCATTTTTTTGTCATTGATGTCAAACTTTCTACTTGTAGGAATGACATTTTCTTATAAGATCCAAGTACTATCACTTAGTTTATTAATGAAGAGGATTTGATCAACAAGATGTAATAAGAGTACCTAAGGGAAAGGTTGACTTATGATGTTGTAATGACGTGCAAGGTTCAGTCAAGACAATTGTTAAATGATGTATTGATAGCATACTCAAAGATACAGAGGTTGGTCACACTTAGAAACATTGGAAGAATAAGTTGTAACAAGGTTGAATGCAAAGCTTAAACTAAGATCATTAGTGGGTGTTGAGCAAGTTAGTTGAAGCCAAGAAAATTCTCAGTTGGAGCTGAGTAACAGAAAATTCTTGTGTGTGCCAAGTGATCTTCAAGTGTCAAGTGAAGATCAGGTATTGAGCATCAGAAAAACTTCTTCATTGGTGTTGAGTGATCTTAAGGTGCCAAGCATTAGGAAAAACATAGTTGATGCCGAGCAACACAGTATGTACCGAGCACTAGTATTTCAATAGTGCCCAGCTATTGCATTATTTCAAATGATGAAGATTTGTCCATACCTTGAATTTTGTGAATGAGTTGGAAGATAAAGATGATGCATTGGTGGCACAAAATTCTACGTAAACCATTTTTGGGTGAATTCTAAAGGATTATTCAAGAAGTTTCTAGAGGAGACAAAATATGGGTTAGATGAAATGAATCCTATCTAATCGATACAAATTGAAATTAAAGAATGGAAGAATTGAGCAGGAAAAGGACTCCAAGACTTCTATGTAATGATTCATAGGCCAAGAAGCAAAGAGCTGCTAATATTGTTGTTGCTGAAAAGACAAATCTATGAAGTAATTTGAAGGGTGTCAAGGAAGTGACATCTAGAAGAAGGAAGAGCACAGAGGCTCTGCTTCTATAAGTGGCCATGAAGAGATGATTGCACTGGTATAGTGACTAAGGAGACTCAAGGAGACTTATCTTGAAAGGAGGGCAAGCTATTCGAGTTGTAGAGATTGAAGGCCAGGTAAGGGTATGAGCTGAGTAGTGATCTGAGATCTATAAGATAAGTTGTATGTTGTAGTCAAGTCCAAATTTTCTAATACTCTCTAGTAATTGTATTAGATCTGAAAATCCTATGGACTTAGGTTGGTTTAATAACCATTTGTAAATCCTTTAACAGGGTGGCATTCCAAGTGAATGTTCTAAAGTCCTCTAACCGGGCCCACTTCTAATAGGGTGGATAAATCCTCTAACACGGTCACATTTAATAGTGTGTTGTAAGTCTTTAATAGGGTAGGCCTTTCATAGGGCATCACTTCAGAAGAGTGAGAATTGAGCAGCATGTTACTAGTGGTTTTTCTCAAATTGGGTTTCCACATAAATCACTATGTTATGTGTTGATTTCTTATGTGTTATGCTTGCATGTTGATTTACAATAACTTTCTAGTTAGATAAATTGAAGCTTGGATGAATGAATGATTGAATAGGCTCACTATACTTAGTGAAAAGTTTGAATAGGACATTTGGACCTTGAATAACTGATTCAACCCCCCCCCCCCCACTCTTGGTTATTCTAAAGAATTTCTAACAAATCCCATGTTGTATTCTTTAGCAAAGAGTCCATTTCATATTTCATTGTAGACTCTCACTGAATCTTAGTATCCACCTACACAACTTCATCATAACATTCAAGTTCACCAGCATTAGTAAGTAAAATTGAATACAAAGAGGGAGAGAATGTTTTTGGAGGTCTAATTTGCCTTATTGACCATCTAACATTAATGGGTGTGTATGGTATTTTTTGTTGTGATTGTTGTAGATCATGAGGAATGGATGGAACATCAACTTGTGAAGTATCATCCAGCACTACATAATCATCTTCTTTCTTCTTATGTTGTTACAATAGATCTTTGTACAACACTTTTTCATTGAATATGACAACCCTGCTTCTTAACATCTTATGATTTTTAAAATCCCAAAGCCTATAACCAAATGCATTAATACCATAGCCAACAAATACACATTTCTTTGACTTAGCTTCCAACTTGGTTCTATGTTTAGAATCTATATGAGAAAAAGCTTCACAACTGAAGGTCTTGAGAAAAGAATAACTCACCTTCTTATCAGTCCATGCTTCCTTTGGAATACCACATCCCAAAGGAGTAAAGGGACCTCTATTAATCAAATATATAGTAGTATTGGTAGACTCTACCCACCTGTGTAAGGGCAACCCAACATGCAACCTCATACTCCTTGCACACTCCATTATAGTCCTATTCATGCGTTCAGCCACTCCATTTTCTTGTGGAGTCCTTGGAACAATTTTCTATCTACGAATACCATTAGTGGAGAAATAATCTTCAAATTCATGACTACAACACTTACCACCATTATCAAATCTGAGACATTTTAATTTCTTACCAGTCTCATTTTCAACAAAGTATTTCCATTTCTTAAAAGTTTGAAATACATCAAATTTTTGTCTAAGGAAATAAACCAATACTTTTCTAGTTGCATCATCAATAAATGTAACATAATAATGAGAGCCACCAAGGGAAGATACCTGAGCTAGTCCCCATACATCTGTGTGCACAAGCTCTAATTTCTCTTGTTTGTTTTCCTTGCCAATATTTATAAAACTCACTCTCTTTTATTTTCCATACATGCAAATTTCACTGAAATCCATATTAACACATTTTAGACTTGGTAAAATTTTATTTGAATGAAATACTTTTATACCTTTCTCACTCATGTGCCCAAGTCTATTGTGCCACAGTGTTATATCAGGATCTACAACAACTATTTGTTCTCCCTACTCAACTATAGTAATTGTTCTTGAACATTCATTTTTATTTGAAACAACTAAAGTAGAAGGAACAATATGACCTATAAAAATATATAAGGTAGCTACTTTCACACTTTTTCCTACTACAAGGGAACCTTTTGAAACCTTCCAATTTTTATCATTGAAAGTAACTACACAATCCTCATTACCGAGTTGCCCTGCTGAAATTAAATTTCTACTTAGCCTTTGAACATGTCTTACCTCATGTAGTAGCCAGTGATTCCCATTCTGCAACTTAATCTTAATTTTCCTTTTCCAACAATCTAATAGGGTTCATTATCCCCCAAATAAACAAGCCCTAAATCCCCTTGGACATAATCAAAGAAATAACATCTATGAGGTGTAGCATGAAATGAAGCACTATAATCTAAAACCCATGAATCATCAAAAATTTCTAAAGGTAGAAGCAAAGCATCCTCTTTGGATTTGTTACATACCACATTTACCTCCTTATCTCCATTTGGTTTATCTCCTTCATTTTTCTTTTGATTCCAACAATCTTTCTTTTTATGACCTGATTTCCCATAGTACCAATAGTCACTCGGTCCTCTCAATTGAGACCTCCTCCCCTTTGGCTTTCTTCTTGATTTTCCATGATTTTTGGAATTACTTTTTCTCTTAGTTGTTTTGCCCCTACTTTGTGCGTTCAAAGCACTTCCTGATGTAGATCCACCTGAGGATTTCCTATGAGTTTCCTCACTCAAAATAACACTGATCACATCATCATATTTTAGGGTACTAGATCTAGGAACAAAATTACTCACAACCATTACCAAGCCATTCCAACTTTCATGAAAAGAACACAAAATCAAGAGAGCCCTAATTTCCTCCTCAAAATTGATACCCGCAGAAGATAAATGAATACTAATAGTATTAAACTCATTTAAATGATCTATAATAGATCCACCTTCTACCATTTTCATATTAAATAAATGCTTCATGAGAAATACCTTGTTTGAAGTAGAGGGCTTTACATACAATGTCACTGGAGTTTTCATCAACTCTTCTATTGTCTTTTCTTTTGTCATATTAAATGCCACCGATGGTGCCAAGCATAATTGAATGCTTCCAAGTGCCCTTCTATCCAAAAGATCCCATTCATCATTTGACATAGATCCTTGATTCTTGGCTTTTCCTTCCAAAGGCTTCCATAAATCCTTCTGATAAAGACAATCTTCCATTTGCATCTTTCATAACTAAAATTTCTACCCATTAAACCTGTCAACCCTCAGCTTACCCTCATCTTCCATCATTCCCACTCAATCCTGAGACTCCCACTCAACTGTGAGACTTTCCTACAGAGGATAACTGAAAAACAACTAGGCACTGATACCACTTGTTAGGATTAAACCACATATAGAAATAAAAATTACATGCAAATATAACCAATAGTAGAAAATAATAGATCACATGACAAAGAACATAAGACAACAAGATTTAACATGGTTCATCCAATCCCTTGGCTATGTCCACCAAACATCAAGTCTCATATTATTACAATCTAGATATTATAACCTGATTACAATTCGTAATCCCTTATAGCTCAATACTGCCACAATAACCAATATTGCACCACAGCTATGAAATAATCCCTAGCCCTAAGCCCTTTTATACAAGTATTTGTACCACTTTAGGGTTATAATTAATAATTACATGTCAGCCCAAAATATCGATAAAATAGGGCCCAAAAATATTTTTGGGGTGATGCCCTGAGCCCCAAAGAATTTATGAAGTATGTATAGTACTTTCTTGATCAGTCACCACAATCTAACAATCTCCCACTTGGGGACTGATCAAGCTCCACATTAAACAACACCTTCAATTTCATCCCAAACCTTGTTTCTATAATTTTACAATTTATGATTCTTTACAAAGTAGTAACTCCTTGATTTGTCACACAACAAGCTCTGCATCACCTTGAGCTTTCAATATTTTTATACCTTTTTGCTTCATATCTATTATCCCAAGTAATAGGGCTTCATATTCCACTATGTTGTTCATGTTCTTGAGTTCTAAATTAAATTCCATGGGTTTAGGTTCTCCTTTAGGTGATATCAATACCACCCCCGCACCATAACTAGATGAGGAACAATTTCCATCAAATTCTAGTGTCCATATTGATTATGATTATTTTTCTTCCATAAGAACTTGATCTTCTTGCTCTTCAAATTTTTGTCACTTGAAACATCTTTTCTAAACAAAATATAGTTACCAAATTCTAATTCCTAGTAGAGAATCTAAGCTATGGGGTCATATGACTTCAGAACTATAAACTTAGATTTCTCCTCAGGGTCTAACTTTACTTTCTTGCTTCCTATGGGTATGACCACCTAAGACCAATCCAGTTTAATTTATCCTCCTAGGTCTCTATAGAAACTTCTACTTAGAAGTAATCCATAGCTAGCTAGAATATCTGCAACTAGGATAGTCAATAGTAATTTCTTTTTAGGATGGGAGGCTAGTGCTACTTGAGAATCCTTGATCTGCCCAAGTAGGGGGACCTATTTGGCATCCATAGAATAACATCTTCCATCCACCTTAGTAAGAGTGAGGCCTAGAGCTTTAGCTATAGGATCAAGCATTACATTGTCTGAGGTACCCAAATCAATTAAAAAAAATTTCAGCTTGCACCCTATTAATATATAATGATATGCAGAATAGATCTAGTTTTTGTCCAAGGAAAGTCACTAGAACTATGGACTCTTCTTGATCAAAAAGGTTAGATGGTAATGACTCATCTTCCTTTTTAATGGTAATATTGTGGTTCAAGGTCAAATTATCTTCTTTGTAATGATTTACCAATATTTTTAACTTGGAAGAATGAGATTTCAAAGAGTTTATTGGGGAAATTTGAATCATGGAGTATTTACAAAATTGGATGAAATCAAAAGGATTTTTATTCTTACCTAATTGAGAGGTTGTGGTTCCTTGATCAATATGACTGGGACCTAAAGGAGAGGCACCGTCACTTCCTAGGCCATGACTAGAAGACTGATCTTTGTGCTTTTGGCTCTTGGTCAGTGCTGTGTATGAGGTTCCATCAATTGTTGCATAACATTTGTCTTGTCTTTTTTGAGTCTAACTCATAGTCTAAAAATAAATTTCTAGAGTCTCCATTTGAGTATAAATTTGACTTAGAACCAAAAGTTGCAACATTCAACTCGTTAGTAGACAACAATTACATCATACGAGCTATTTTAGGACAACTTTCACTATCATGATATGTTGTTAAGTTGAAAAAACACATTTTTCCTTTCTTAGGTGCAACTTCTATAGCCAATCTCTATGGTGGACCAGTAAGGTGTGGAAATTTTCCATCACTATTCCTTCCTAGCTACTTTGGTAAGTTCGATGGTAAGAGTTGTTAAAACTGGGAAGTTGTATCTTCATAGCAACAAGTTCATTTGAAATTTTTTGCAACATCTCATTAGATGAAGTAGTATTACTAGAACTCCCTTTGGTTTGGAGCTCTCTTTTCCATTGTTTGATAGAGATCAAGCCATCTTCTTGTTCAACTACCTTCTTTTTAGCATCCTCCAAGTTTGTGGGATGGGATCTCCTTAGGTCATAGTTGATGGTGGCATCGAGCTTATGAAGAATGTTTTCAAATTACCCATAGTAGGTCTATCAGAAATGTGGATTCTACTATTGATTTTATCAAAATTAGCAAGAAAATGTCTCATACTTATAGTAGGTTTCTTCTTTATAGATGTCAATTGGGTTAATAGGACATGCTCATCTTCTATAGTTTTGAATCTTGTTTCGAATGCCATCCTCATTGAATCCCATTCTATGATTGAGGCATTGGCCAAATGATAAAACCAATTTGTTGCATTCTCTATTAGAGTTTCTACAAATAGTCTTATGGCTACATCTTCGTGAGCCATTCCTAGGATGTGAGTTACTATGAAAAAGGCTGTGATATGTTCATCAGTGGCGACCCTTCCATAACTTGAGAATTTAGCAAAGTTCTTTCTTGAACCAAATGAGAGTAAATGATACATTGTAAGCACTAGTGGACCTCTTGCTATAGTCTAGGGGGTGGCCATAATTGTTGTAGCAAGGTATGGTAGAAAATTGACAACTGGAGGAGCAACTATCCCATGTAAGGCTAACACCTAATAAATGTTGTGTAATGAATTTTGATTTCTGGGGGAATGAAGGTGGCCTACTCTTACTCTTTTGATCACCCTTTCATTGAGGTACTTCTAGGATGGAGAAACCAAGTTCTATAAGCTTTTCAAAAATAGGGTCTTGCCCACCATGGTCTTTGGTGCTTTTAAGAAATATTGTTTGTTCAAGGGTATTGAGTTAATTTCACCTTTGAGCTTCATGATATTCTTTTCTATCTACTCTTTAGAGTTCTCTTCTCTAAATAACTCTTTCTAGTGCTTTAGCTCTAGCTTCTTCTTCTTCTAACACCTGGTTGACATTTTTGTAGTGCTCTGTATTTCTCCTATTACTCCAAACAAATGTATTTAGGGATGAGATTATATCTTCCTGATCATCTTGGAATTCATGATTAGGTTGGAGTCCTAGGACTATGTTCTCATGAGGTAGCACCATCTTTCCTCATGTTATAGCTCTATTGGTCTAGTGACTGTTCAACTCCCAGTAGAGTCGCCAAAAATCTATTGGTAAATAGATTATTCTTCTATCTTACTCTTTGAATGCCCAATATTGTTGAACAATATCTAGTTACAAAAATTGGGAAATCATAACTTAGTCATTGACTTCCCTTTAAATTATTAGGTACAACTCCCTTAGATTTTGTGATTTTCAATGAATCATGTTTATTCCTAAATCTAAATGGGGTTTGTTCTTGACCAGAGAATAGGAGAGGAAAACCAAGTTAGGTCTAAAAGGGAACTAACTTAGGTGAAGGTTTGAGTCTTAAAACTAACCAAGTTTGTGAACTGACACAACTTATGAACTCTCAGATATTGATGAAATGTAAATGGATTCTATCTATGAATCAACTACTTAACTAAAAGATTCTAACTTTAACAAAGTAGAGAACTAACTTGAAGGAAAATACAAAATAGATTCTCTTTAAACTTTCAATAACACCACTATTATCTACATCTTATTGCATTGGATAGGGAAACAAAAATCTATTTATTCCTTAACTCAATTTAGCTGAAAGAGATATCCTAAGTTATCATGAAAATAATGGAATAGTAAATAATCAACAAAAAATACATTCAACTTGTCTCTGCAATATGAAGCATCTCATGCCAAAAATTATCCAACCTCCTATTAGTCTTTCAATTAAGTACATATAGGATTCTGAGATTGTTGTTACAAAATGTGACTCAAATTGGTTCATGTCCTCAAAATTGATAAATGGCAAGGAGCCAGCTTAAGGATTTTGAGTTGTCCTTCTATCACATTATTTGTTGATTTCCACATGCCCACCTTGGTGTCACATCTAACTTCTTCAAGGTCTACAGAATGCAATGTGAAGTCCTTTGCAGACATGTCTTCAATTCTCCCTTCCTTAATGGGTTTAGCAATCTCCATAGTAAAATTCCCTATATCAGGATCTTGGCCAGGGATTGACAAGGTCTTCTACTTCTTAACTTTACTTAGAGGTGATCCAAAATAGATAGCTAGAGATAAAGTTTCTTTATTTAGGGCTCCCTCTTCTTTCCTCATCCTCTTTCTATCCAAAGTTTCTTCTAGCAATGATTCTATGCCAATCACCTTAGATGCAATCCCAAGCATGTCTACACCAAACATTTTAATTTTGACTAGAGTCAATGTCATTGTAGCTAAAGAAAAAGTGTTCTTTGGGACCTTGGAAATAAGTCTTGAAGCTTTGGGACCCTTCTCTATTTTTGTAGTCTTCTTTGTAGCTTTGTCGGACTTGGTAGACTCACTCTCACTACTCCCACTGTCTCCAATATCTACCACTTTTATTTGGGGACTACTTGGTAGGAGTAATGCAAAATTAATAGATGGGATCAGACTATTATGGGGTGATAGGGCCACTATGACTACATTGTCCTTCTATTCCTCTACCTTCTTCTTCTCAACTTCCATTTCTATTTTGATCACTAGTATTGAACCATCTTGACAAGTTTTATCAAGGGGGATATTCTTATTAGGAGGTTGGTCAGCTCCATTAAATGGTTGAGCAAGCCCTTAAGTGATGGGAAAGATTGTGCTTGAGTCACCACTTTGGGAATAGGAGGTTGCTACTACATTCAGAGATGCTAGGGAAGTCATACCTTTTCTCTTGCTTCACCATGCTATAGTCTACATTTGGCATTCCCGTCAAGGAGTAATATTATGATGTAACTTTTGGGTCTTCTGCATCCATGTTCAACAAAAAGAAGAGCATCAGACATGAAGAAATGCAAAGGAGCTAGTTCTAGACTACCCACTCAAAGAAGAGAAAAATGCCGAAGACTCTATTTGGCATAAATCTAAAATGAGAGATTGTGGAAATCCTCTCATTCCTCATCAGACTAAAAGGAAAAGAAGAGATTTTGGAGTTCATCAAGCACCACTTCTTCCTAGTACAAGAAATATGTGCTAAGGATAGACATATCAGTTGGGCACAAATCATCTGTGATGAATTTTCCTTGTGGTTGAATTTAGCTATAGGATTCAAGCAAGTCTACATGTCTACTTATCTGATCTATTCTTTGGAAACTCACCACTTGTGGCTTGACCTTGCTAGCATCCTGAATTATGATGAGTACACTAAAGTCTAAATTTACCCACATCTACAGCTACAAATAAGCTATGAGGAGTACATATTTGCTAATGATGCTTTCATAATGAGGCTATGCTAACAATTACAAGGATGCCCTAAAAGGAGATTCTCACTAGAGTCAATTTTGGCCATAAGCCAATTTAGATGCCCATTCATCTAGTTTTTGAGTTTCTCCTATTTGCAAATAGGAGGTTGTGATGGGTTTCCTAAGAGGTTGTTAAGATATCCTGAAGACAAGGTGATCCTAGTCAAACTTTGTCAACAAATTTTGGAAGTGAATACCTAGTGCTCCAATGTAAAGAAGATAACTAGTATTCCCTTCACTATAGTGGTTGGCCCTTATTCATGTTCCTCCATATCAGATGCTTAGAATTTAGTAAAGATATTTGAGAGAAAGATTAAGTTGTTAGAGTATGAGTTTTTGAGGCCTCAATATAATCCATTTAACTTTGTAAGGGATCATTTGAAGCTAGGATATGCCTACAAGAATGTCTTAGATATTTAGGACTTATGGTTTGGGTGTCTCAATGAGTACCAAACTCGGGAGAGATTTTGGTTACAGCTAACCAATCAATCATAGAAACAACCACTACATCAACATATGCATGGCCATTATAGTCAATTTTCCAAAGTTGAGACCAACCTATAGAAAAGAATATGCCACTCACCCCTACCTGCAGAGCTAGCCCTCTTCTAAACATCAGGAAGACTGGGGAGAAGGAAACTGACAAGGATAAGGGGAAAGAATAGTGGTCAAGCCATCTTCCCCTATTCAAGTCATTAATATGGATGGTGGCAATAACCCATGGATGAACAAGACCAAGATGGATCTCAGCAAGGGGATACTTTAGCCCTTTTAGTAACTAAAGTAGTTGCCTTCCCTATTTCTTCTCAAAGAAAGCCAACTCCATTGATCCCAAGGAAGATGTTTGACCCCACTACATTGTAATCTATTATCAATGTGCTCTCTATAGATTCTTGGCTTGAAGATACTATTAATAGGAAGAAGAGGAGATATGAGGATGTAGCCTCATCAAATGACTTTATCACAAAACTCACCTCCTCTCAATCATCCAAGAAAACAAAGAAGCAGAAGACAATTGTTGCAGTGATAATGGATTCAACAATTGGCCACATGCTAGTTGAAATTGTTGAGTTATAGAATGAAGGAATATTTTATGAGCTCTCAAAGGATGATTTCCAGATTAGGATAGTGGATCTTGCCATCCTACAGAATGAAGGAAGATTTTATGAGCTCTCAAAGGATGATTTCCAGATCAAGATAGTAGATATTGGCATCCAAGTTCTATTGTAAGAATGAATGTTGATGATATTGCTATGGGGGAGTATTGTAGATATGTTACATTCATGACTAAATTTTTTATTGATGTTAACACAACAGTCTTCTATGGTATTTGACATAAGAACAATGGAAAGATTAAGTCAGTATAGATGACAAGTTGAGTATTATCACTATTTGAGGTTATGAGAGATACTTCTAATTATTTAGTATATGTAGTTAATGTTGGGTGAAGAAATGTTAAGTCTTGAAGAAGTTGTGTAAACTTTGTTGATGTCTTTTCTGAGATAGAGTTTACAAAAACATGTTTTGGTAAAATAGTTATATCTCTTAGCATAGTTATTATTCTGAGAATTGAGGTTGAGGTTGTGAAGAAGACATGTTGGTGATGACATGGCTAAGTTTTCTCATCATAATGTTATATGTATGGAAAGTTATTCAAGTTTCAAGGTGGAAGATTAATGTTATCGCTAAGTGTAACATGTTCTTAATGTGCTCCTATAATAATTAATTGACAGGGTTTAACAACTAATATAAAGGAAGGAAATTTTCCTTTATCATGGTATGGATGAAGTACATATGTGAAGTGATTGTTAGAAGCAATAAGAGTGGAACAAAAAGTTGAGCACAATAAAGAGGAAGTGAAGGAAACTTCATTGCTAAGGTTTTATTATGTGATCCAAGGTTTGATATTTGGATTTGAGGTTTGTGACATGGTGTACAAGGTCTGACAATGATTTTTTTGGTTGATAGAATAGAGGAAAGAGGAACTTAATAGTAAATTACTTTTTTTGGTAGTGAGCTCTTCTTGTAATTGAAATTGCATGTTTGGTCAGTGAGCTCTTCTTGCATACATTGTACTACAACTCCTAACAGGGATTGAAAGTCTCCTAACAAGGACTCATTTTTCTAAATGTTGTAATAGAATCCTAATAAGGTTCATCCTCTAACAAAGAATATTTATATTAGTACATCATCTTGTGGGCATCATTCCCACTCGGGTTTCCCCTCTAATCAAAGGCTTCCCTAGTTAACATATTTGGTGTAATTTGTCTATGTGCATATTATTATGGTTGTTGTTTACTTTGGTTGAATGGTTAAGTTTATTTAAAGAAGATATATTTTTTAATTTTTGGATAACTAATTTACCACCCCCCCCCCCCACTCTCTTGTTAGTTATCATGGTGTTTGTAACAAGTTCACGATTCCATGGTGAACATGTGGAAGTCCACCAATGAGAAAATCAAGGACAAGTTGGAAGAGCTTAGAGAAGAGAAGGAGATATTGAAGTCCTATAATGGAGAGCTAGTAGAATACATAAGGTATGCATTTGGGAGCACTTCCTTAAGTTAATTTGACCCAAATGTAAAGGATAAAAAAAAGCTTACTCCTAAAGCTACAACAAGAAAGACAATTTAGGTAGGCAAGTTGAGCATGGGTAGATCAAATGAAGGATGAAGGTCTGCCACTAGTTGGAAACTTGGGAAGCCTAGTATTGGATGCTCACAAGCTCAATAAAGCAACTTTAAATCATATAGATAACCATAAAAAAGGTAGTAGAAAAGCTGATAGAGCAATTGGCCCTTGTATAGGAAGTGATAGACATGAAGACAAATGTGGCCATTGCTCACAGGATTCTAAAGATTGACAAGGAGGTACTATTTCACTGGAAGCAATCCTTGGAGTTTGTCATAGAAAGATCCATGAGATCTGCAAATGAGCTCAAGGATGTGTATGACCTATTAAAAAAGATCATTGAAATGTTATTTTCATATTTGAAGATCTTGCACATAGAGTCCTTTGTGTCTACTAATGGAAAACTTGTGGATATTGAAAGAATGAAATTAAAGTTCTTAGCATTTTTCAATGAAGTCATTGAACTACTCAACTTCCTTGTATCCAAGATTTGGGAACTCTCAGTAGTGGATGCAATCATAAGAAGATAAATGGAGAAATTTTAGTCAAGAGTGACCAAAATTGATGAGCTCACATAGATGCATGACTACTGGATGGTTTGAGCTAATAATATCATCATTCTATATGTGGAAGAGTTATACAAAGTAACTAAAGACATGGAAGCTTACAAATCCAAATTAGTTACATAAAAAGGCATGATGATTCTGATGCTTTTCTAGACATCTGCCATTCTCCTTCTATTTTCTAATTTTAGTCATTCTTAGAATTTTGTCAGTCCCTATAATGGACAATGATTAAAGCTTGTCCTATTCTTAGTCTTTCTATTCAAAGATACTCTGTAAAGAAATCATCCAATGTAATTGACCATTTTGAGAAGGCCTATAAATGTAATATTTGATGAAGTTAATAAGATTGACAAAATTTACTTTGGGAAAACCATTGTAGTTTGGACTACTCTATATGACTCTAAGTCCATTTTAAGCTTTTCTTTTCATTTAGTTTAAAGTAAAGTATATGGAATGAATGTGTCAATGTTGAAAGTTGAATGAATGTGAATGAACCTAGTTTTCTTTCTTTGGTTCAATAGATTGTATGTCTTACTTTCTTCAGCATAAGCATGTCTTTTGTTCTCTCTATTTGTGAGGCCTCACCCTAGCCCATCATAGCATATTATAGTAGTTTATTTGCATTTTAGATGCTTTATATTTTGCATTGCAGATACTTTATATTTTGAGACCTTGTTATTCGTTGGACTATTTTGGACTGTTACTCAGACTATTTGATAGTATGGGACACTTTATTTTATGGTAATCATTTATGATGTTAGAACTTATTTATGATGCTTGATGATTAGTTACATCCATGTACTTGGTTGGTTATTTTATTAATGAGTAGGAAATTATGTTTGAATATAAATGATGGATTATGTGTGTGTGTGTGTGAAAATCATGAAATGTTGCAAAAGAGTCATATCATATTTAGTTCAATAATGGTAGCATTATATATGCAAAATAGTTAGAAATAGAAAAATGTTATTCAATTGAGAAATAGCTTAAGTTTTGATTCAATTATGAATATATAATTGATTGAGGATTTATATGTGCATATGTTTTATTTATCTTGGACTACTGATATGTGGTTTGAGTGTGCAAGAAATATCCATAGTAAAATAGAGAACCAAGACTATACCTTTATATTAAATGAGATTGCCAAGGTTAGATCTAATGAAGAGATCTTAACCTCATTGTTAAGTATTTTACTTTGTGAACGTAATGTGAATGGATGTTTTAGATTAGATTCTTTTTTGTGAAAATTGATTTGCCACTCGTAATGTTAAATGTATATTTATAGTGTCACTTGACACTTGTGTTCTTAAGAGTTTAAATGGCAAGTTAGGTTGAGTCATTGGCAAAAGACACCTAACCTTATTACTAACTAGTTAGAAATGTTTAAGTTTTTATTCCCTTACATAAAAAAAAAATCTTATGAAGGCTTTATTTGAGTCTTAGGGTGTTCTTTTAGTGAAATTAAGTTACCTACATGTTAGTACTATATGTTAGGGCTTTAATTTTGGCTTTACTAGAGTTAAAATCTCTTTTCTAACACTTTTAAAATTCCATTTCTTAAGTATTACGAAAATTGAAGAAGACTTACCCAAATTCCCACCTTATCTCCAGTGAGTTGATAATTCCAACCAAATAGGGAAACTTAGGTTGAGTTTAAGTGTTGAAAAATTAGGAATGTTATTCTTTTAGAGGAGAATTAAAAAGTAGAGTTGGCATTCACCCACTCTCTATTTTTAGAGATTTTTAGTTTTGGAGATTGGATTAAGGGAGGATAGAGGGCTCTTCTCAAATTGGTCCATTTACCATGGCTGATTTTTGCATTACCACTTTGGGTACCTATGATGTAGTTCTTTGCATGGATTGGCTTTATGGACACAACACCAAGATAGATTACTGATAGAAGAGGGTAGAATGTGTTGATAGTCATGGCACTTCTACAATGATTTTTGGAGTACAGAAGCCCATATCTCTTCATATGATATCCATCATGTAGCTAAAGTGATGGCTGCATAAGTGATGTTAGCTATTTTCCATCATTATTAGTGACAGGGATGAGAATTCTGAGAAGGAAACTTCCCTTGATGATTTTCCTATCTTGTAGGAGTTTGCAGATGTTTTTCCCTCAAAGTTTCCTGGTATGCCTCCACCTAAAGTAGTTGATTTCCACATTAATCTTGTGCTAGGAGCTAAGCCTATTTATAGGGAACCATACATGATAACCACAAAGAAGCTCAGTGAGCTCAAGATTTAGTTAGAAGATCTCTTGGAAAAAGGACATATTTGTCCTAGTGTGTCACCTTGGGGTGCACCAATCATCTTTGTGAAAAAGAAGGATGGATCACTTAGGTTATTTATCAACTATCGATAGCTAAATAAAGTAATCATTAAGAATCTATACCCAATACCTAGGATTGATGACATTTTTGATCAACTAAAGGGTGCTTGTATCTTCTCAAAGATAGATCTTAAGTTAGGTTATCATCAGTTGAGGATAATAGAGAGTGATATCCACACGATTTCTTTTCATATGAGGTATGGCCATTATGAGTTCATTGTAGTGCCATTTGGCCTCACAAATGCTCCAGATGTATTCATGAGTCTTATGAATGGGGTATTCCATACATTTTTAGATAAATTTTTGGTGGTGTTTCTTGATGACATTTTGATTTATTCTTGAGATGAGAAGGAACATGAGGAGCATTTGAGATAGGTACTTCAACATTTGAGGGAGAATTAGTTGAATGGTAGTTTGAAGAAGTGCGCCTTCTTTAGAACTAAGATACATTATTTAGGCCATATTATTATAGGTGATGGGATCTCAGTAGACCCATCTAAGATTTGAGTTTTTATGGAATGGCCAGCACCCACCAGTGTCACTGAGGTGAGGAGTTTCATGGGATTAGCTGGTTATTATAGATGTTTTGTTGTAGGTTTTTATAGATTGGATCATCCCATTACATCTCTTTAGTGGAAGAGAAATAAGTTCAAGTGGATAGAGAAGTGTGAGAAATCCTTCCAAGAGCTCAAGAGAGCTCTCACTAGTGCACAAATACTTGTTGTGCCTAACCCATCAAGGGATTTTGTTGTGTGTATAGATGCTTCTTTTGGATGGCATAGGAGTAGTCCTTATATAGGATGTTCAAGTTATTGCATATGAGTCTAGGAAGCTTATGACTCATGAGCTGAATTATCTCACTCATGACCTAGAGCTTATAGTAGTAGTTCATGCTTTAGTGAGATGGCAACATTTTCTCTTTAGTCACCATTTTGAGCTTCTTTCAGATCATCAAAATTTGCAATACATGTTCTCATAAACAAACCTTAATGCTAGGTAGAGAAGATGGATGGAGTTCTTATGTGAGTATGATTTTGATTTTCATTACATCAAGGGCAAGGAGAATATAGTTGCAAATGCTCTGAGTAGGATACAACATATGATATCTTCCATGACTAATACCACATATTTGAAAGAGTGCATCTTACAAAATTTGTCTAACAATAAGTTATATGCAGAGATTTGTCAGATTGCACATTCTCAAAGACCCCAAGTGGGAAAGTTTGTAGACTATTCTTGGGGGCCTAATGGGATTTTATGTAATAGAGGATGCATTTATGTACCTTCTTTAGGTGACTTGTGAGAGTTCATCATTTTAGAGGCTCATCAAGCACCATATGTAGCACATCCTGGTGTTAATAAGTTACATTTAGACTTGAGATAGTTTTATTTCTTGCCTGGGATGATGTATAGATTGCTGATATTATTGCTAGATGTCTTGAGTGTCAGAGAGTGAAGGTAGAACATAATCATCGAAGGTAACTTTTATAGCCACATAAGATTCCTATGTGGAAGTGGGATGTGATATCTATGGACTTTATTGTCAGCCTTCCTATGTCTTCTCATCATCATGATGCTATTTTTGTGATAGTTGATACATTGACTAAGGACACCCACTTCTCACTTGTTCATACTACCTTTACAACCCTAGCAGTAGCACACGTGCTTATGAGACATTGTCAAATTTCATGGGATCCCTCATAAGATCATTTTTGATTGAGACTCTCTATTTACATCTTTATTTTGGAGTGAGCTTCAAAAAATTATGGGTACTAGTCTTAATTTCAGTACAACATATCACCCTTAGACATATGGACAAATAGAGAGGGTTAATCAGGTATTAGAGGATATGTTTCAAATTTATGTGATGGACCATCAGGTCAAGTGGGAAGAGTACCTTCATCTTGTGGAGTTTGCCTATAATAATGGGAATCATACTTCTATAGGTATGCCTCCTTATTAGGCCTTATATGGTAGACCTTGTAGGACTCCTTTGAGTTGGGATAGGATTGAGGATAGAGTATCCATTGGACCACAATTAGTCAGAGACATGGAGCAGTAGGTTGATTTGATTAGGAAACACCTTAGGGAGGCTCAAGATAGACAAAAAAAGTATGTTGATGCTAAAAGGGAAGGCAAAGAGTACATGGTTGGTGATAGAGTTTTTTTGAGAGTGCGTCCGCACAAGAGTCTGATCCATTTTGGAAAGGGTTCTAAGTTGGCACATTGTTTTTTTGGATTGTTTGAGATACTGGAGAGGATAGGACTAGTATCTTACCATTTAGCTTTGCCGCCTAGCCTATTACGCATCTACGATGTGTTTCATGTTTCAGAATTAAGGAAGTCTATTTATGATGAGTCTCACATTATAGATTGGGATGCCTTGTTGGTGGAGGTAGACAAACACTTAGCTCTAGAGTCCATTCGTATTTTAGGCTTATGAACCCTAACACTTCGAGGTAGGGTGTTGGACTAGGTTAGAGTCTAGTGGGATGTTTATGGTGAGGTCATGGCTTCATGGGAGGACACAAAATAGATGAGAGCTCAGTACCCATACCTCTTTGATGAACTCCAGGAGAATGTTCATGTCTAGGGGGGAGGATGTGAGGCCTCAACCTGGCCCATCATAGCATATCATAGCAATTTATTTGTATTTTAGATACTTTATATTTTTCATTGTAGATACTTTATATTTTAAGACCTTGTTATATGTTGGTCTATTTTGGAGTGTTACTCAGACTATTTGATACTATGAAACACTTTATTTTATGATAATCATTTATGATGTTAGAACTTATTTATGATTCTTGATGATTAGTTACATTCATGTGTACTTGGTTGGTTATTTTATTAATGAGTAGGAAATTATGTTTGAATATAAATGTTAGATGGATTATATATATATATATATATATATATATATATATATATATATATATATATATATATATATATATATATATATATATATATATATATATATATATATATATATATATATATATATATATAGCAATTTATTTGTATTTTAGATACTTTATATTTTGCATTGTAGATACTTTATATTTTAAGACCCTGTTATATGTTGGACTATTTTGGAGTGTTACTCAGACTATTTGATACTATGAAACACTTTATTTTATGCTAATCATTTATGATGTTAGAATTTATTTATGATTCTTGATGATTAGTTACATTCATGTACTTGGTTGGTTATTTTATTAATGAGTAGGAAATTATGTTTGAATATAAATGTTAGATGGATTATATATATATATATATATATATATATATATATATATATATATATATATGCAAAAGAGTCATATCATGTTTAGTTCGATAATGGTAGTATTATATATGCACAATGGTTAGAAATGGAAAAATGTTATTCAATTGAGAAATTCCTTATGTTTTGATTCAATTATGAATATAGAATTGATTGAGGATTTATATGTGCATATGTTTTATTTATCTTGGAATACTAATATGTGGTTTGAGTGTGTAAGAAATATCCATGGTAAAATGGAGAACCAAGACTATACCTTTGTATTAATTGAGATTTCTAAGGTTAGATCTAATGAAGAGATCTTAACCTCATTGTTAAGTATTTTACTTTTTGAACGTAATTTGAATGGATGTTTTAGATTAGATTCTTTTTTGTGAAAATTGATTTTCCACTCTTAATGGTAAATGTATATTTATAGTGTTACTTTAGACTTGTGTTGTTAAGAGTTTAAATGGCAAGTCAAGTTGAGTCATTCGCAAAAGACACCTAACCTTATTCCTAACTAGTTAGAAATGTTTAAGTTTTTATCCCCTTGCATAAAAAAAAATCTTATGAAGGCTTTAATTAAATTAAATCCGGATTTCAAGTTTAGGGTGACTTTAGAGGGCTTTATTTGAGTCATAGGGTGTTCTTTTAATAAAATTAAGTTACCTACATGTTAGTACTATATTTTAGGGCTTTAATTTTGACTTCACTAGAGTTAAAATCTCTTTTCTAACACTTTTAAAATTCCATTTCTTAAGTATTGCGAAAATGGAAGAAGACTTACCCAAATTCCCACCTTAGCTCTAGTGAGTTGATAGTTCCAACCAAATAGGAAAACTTAGGTTGAGTTAAAGTGCTTGTTCTCTTTCATGATGGAGAATAATTAGGAATATTTTTCTTTTAGAGGGAAATTGGAAAATAGAGTTGACATTCACCCACTCTATAGTTTTAGAGATTTTTAGTTTTTGAGATTGGATTAAGGGAGGATAGAGGGCTCTTCTCAAATTGGTTCATTTACCATAGCTTGGAGAAAGGTTGGAGCTTTTTCCATGTTTTGGAAACTATGTGTTGTATTATATTTTTGAATAAATGATGTGTAAATTTTTCTACAGATGCATATGTTTTTTGTTCATTGTCCCTGTTGTATTGCTGGGTGTGGATGAATTTCTATTGCCTTATTTTAATTTTAATTTTTGAGAGTATGATGTTATGGGTGTGGAAGAACATTACTTACCCTTGGGAGGGAGGAAGTGGCCTTCAAGTGAAGGGGTTAGTTGGGCCTATCCCTTGAGTGCATAGTCTCTTCCCTAGAAGGAAGAGGGATAAGCATGTAGTATGGGCTACATGTGCTAGTACTTTGTTATGAACTTTGGGGGTGATAAGGGGAGAAATTTTGTGAGAGTTGGTATTTATTTTGTATGCCTTATGAAGGAAGATTTGGTTTTCTATATTTGGCTTCTCCTAAGGGTTTTTAAGCATGCCTTCACCCATTCTATTAGTTTCTCTAGTAACCTACTGTGTAAGCTCAAAAAGGGTGTTAAATGTTGTATCTTATATTGTTGATTTTTATGTGTGTGCTTGGTTGTTGCCCGGTTGGTTTTGGTTCTCCAAGCTTAATGGGTGATCTCTTAGAGACCTAGGCTAGGAGGTGAGCTCTCCATGGTTGACAAGGTTGTTTGTATAGGTTTTCTAAATGAATATGTGTTGAAGAAAAGCTTGGAATATTTTCACTTTCTGTTGGAGATTTGAAGATGATTTATTTTGAACATTTGTAAAAGTTATGTATTGTAAAAGATCAGAAGTAGATCTTCATGTAATTTATAAATTGATGTAAGGATCCAATTATGATTGTAATATATCAAATAAATTTTCAATATTGTGAATATATTTTAGTTTAAATATTTCTTAAATTGTTTCCAAAAAATAAAATTGAATAATTATTATTTTATGTGTGTGTGTGTGTGTGTGTGTGTGTGTGTGTGTGTGTGTGTCTTGTTCAAGAAAATTTGGGCATGACACTATTTTATGTTGTAGTTCATGTGTTTAGATGCATAAGGAAGCTAGAAACTGATGTGAGGAGTAGCTAAGAAATAGAAAATCTGAGTATTGTCAAAACATTAGCTATGTAATGTTACATCCCAATTTTTGACCTAATTTAAAATGTTCATATAGCCGTTGAGGTTCACATGAAGTTACTTGGTAGTTAAAGTTGTTATAACCCTGCAAATAAAAAGATGGTTAGTCATTATAATTTCATGTGAAGATAACATACTAGTTGATTATTTATCATGAATTCATGGAATTGAAAAGGCAATTAGCCATTATGATTATTTATGATTAAATAACTTGTTATGGTAATATGATTTAACTGTGGAGAATTTACTTTTAGGAAGCATGTCGAAGGGGTGGAAGCATTGTCAAAAAAGAATTGGGCTTAGGAGCATCACCATCATTGAGAAAATGGGTATGAATTGTGAATCATCATGGTTGAGGACCTAGCAACCTAAACATTAGGATACAATTGATGGAAGCACATAAGCTATTAAATAAATAGTTTAAAACATAAAAATAATCTAGTTAAAATATAATACATACCTCCAAATATTTTAAATGATCTTTCACTATATTGTTATAGTATATACCTATGTACGTACACATAGATATAAATAAAGTGACACATTAATATGATTTTCTTTATAATAAAATGATGCCACCTCATTAATATATCTATGTATATGTAGATAGATATAAACCATAATACTTTCCAAATTATAACCTTCAATCTTCTTCCATCTTTGTATTATTTTTCTTGTTTGAAAAATTGATTGAAGATTTATTTGGCATCCAAGAGCCAATACATTTCCTTATACTATAGCTTCTTGGAAGCCAAAGAGTCTTTTAATTCTTTTTTATAACTTGAGGTCAGGAGAGATGAGAGAGAAGAAATTCACATTTATAACTTCCATTATTTTTTTCTAGCATCTTCCTAGCTCATTCCGACTTCTTTCCACAACCAATATCTTGCAAAAATTGATCAATTTTCTACAATTTCCTTTAAAAAACCTTTGCATTTATAGTAGTGTTGTTCTTAATAAAGTCTATTGCATGTTGTTCCTTCTATGCCAAATATTGATGTTGTATTTACATACTGTGATTATGCATGGAAGAAAATAAAAAAAGAGCTGATAATGAATTGTTTAGCAACATTGTATTCTTATTTCCTACAACACCCAACTACCTTGTTCCTATTTATTCTGCCAAAAATTGTGAGCACTCTTATGCTAAGACCATGATAGATGTTTTGCAAGCAAAGGAGAGGTAAGTAGCTAAGCATCTAGCAAGGCAAAAATTATGAATTAAACTGGGTTATATGGAATACCCAAAATCCAATATTTCAAATATGATTTTTCTTGATCAATGGTTCAATAACATCAAATTACATAGCAGTAACCTACAATATTTATCATTATTATTTCTTGTTTAATATTATAGGATTAATATTCTTTAATTTAGAATTTTTCATGGCAAGTAAAAGCCAAGTAACCATGATATTAATCCATGAATCATTATACCAGTGGAATTAACATAATATCCTTTGCAAATCTTTAAGAATATCTTTTTCAAATCATAGATTGGTATAAGTTGGAATATATATATATATATAATGTATATATATATATATATACATATATATATACACAGTATATATATATGTATATATATATACACAGTATATATATATGTATATATATATACATAATATATATATAACATATATATATATATTATGTATATATATATATACATGTATAGATATGTATATACATATATATATATATATATATATATATATATATATATGTATGTATGTATGTATCTATATATATATATATATATATATATATATATACATATATATATATATGTATGTATGTATGTATCTATATATATATATATATATATATATATATATATATATATATATATATATATTTCAAGAATTGGTTGAGAATCAACAGATAGATCTAATTGCTCTAAGATTCGAGCACCTAAGATTCACCAGCTATATAGCCATGGAAAATGTGAAGAGGTGAGATGGAGTCTAGAATGACATAGAAGTAAAATTCAGATATAAAACATTAAATATAGAATAATATCATTTAATAGCTCATGCATGATCATGTTTATTATTTTCTCCTACTGTCAAGTCGAGTGGTGTGATTCGATACCAGGATGTTCAGTGGCTAACAAGATGTTCCATATCTATTCTAGGTAGGGAGATCCTTTCTTATTAGAGATTATGTGGAGATAAGTTATGGTCTGAGGTTGGGTGGTTAAGCCTTTGACAATGTTTCCCCTCTCCATAAAATGTTAGACATGCACTAGCTAAAGATAAGTTATGCATTCAAACATTTGTTTGAAATAAGTATTTTTACTTTTATGATGTATGTTCAATTAGAAGCTAAGATTAATTGAGTTTTATCATTGTTACAGTTATTTCTTTAAATGAAAGCAACTCTTATCGTCAATATAATTAGCAATCAATTAGATCAATTGATCTTCTAACTGAATATGGAATATATTTCTTTATGAGAGATAGATTTATTTGATGGATTTTTATTCAATCTTTCATTTATAAGAATATTGATTATGAGAAAATCTTCTAAACTTATGTTATTTTCACAATTAAGCAATCAAAAGGAAAGGAATGATACAGTGGTATTGACGTGAAAAATGATACAGTGGTATTTGATGCCCTGAATGATCCAATGGTAATTGATGTCCTAGATGATACAGTGGTATCTGAAGCCCTAAATGTTGTAGTAATGTCTGATGTCCTAAATCATCCAATGATAATAGATGCCCTAATTGATATAGTGGTATGTGATGCCCTAAATGATCTAATGGTAATCGATGCCCTAATTGATATAGTAGTATTGGATGTTAATTGTCATTTGATCCTAAGTGATATTTGTGGACTAACTTGGGTGTTTGCAGAAGCATCCCTATATTTATTTTGGTTCAAATTCCATGGTATGTAGATTTTAATTTCCATAGTAAATTCATTGATGATATTTTTAATTGTTAGTTATGGAATTTTGTTTAATTGGTTGTAACTGTTAATCTCATTCACATGAATGTAACTGATACAATTGTCTTCTTATGAAATAAAGTAATAACTATGTTTTTTTGAATATGTTAGTTGTTAATTAAGACCCAAAAAAAGTGGATGTTACATGTAATCTGGGTATTACTTATTTCACCATCTCTTCTTTTCTTCCTATTGTCATAGCTGGTTATGCATATTTTCATTCATTGCATTATAGGTCAGAATAGATTGCATTTTTTTGAGTGAATCCCCCTTCTTTTTCCTAAGTTGTTTAAGGTGTTAGCAACTTGGTTTTCTCCTCTTCTTCTCTTTGGTTAAGAGCATACCCCCCAAAACCCTAAAGAAAAATTCATTGCACATCTTTCACTCATAAGGGGATTGTACCTTTCAATTTAGGGGTATTTGATAGATTACTACTGTGACCCATTTTGTTGTTAACTTCTTTGGTTTTTGTAAGCCATTGGGCAGTCTAAGAGTCAAGGTATAAATCAAAATATCAAAGAAGACAAACTGTTAACCAACAATTTTTGGTGACTCTATTGGGGATTTACTCAACATTGTAAGTTCTCTTACATAAATCTATTTTTGGCTTTACTGAGAAACTTAGAGATCATCTTTGTGGCACTCAAATAGTTGAGTCATGTATAACAACTCTTAAGGAGAAATGGTGTCTCCTCATGTGGACAAATCCTAGTAGTAAAACCTAACCTTGATTTCTAGGATGAACAAGGGGATATCATAAATCAGTTGAATACCCTCACCTGGAAAGTCTAAAATTCCCTTGAACAATATAGAAGATTAAGCTTTACCCTTGAAAGAGAGGAATCCAATGTTGAATATTGGGAGGGAGTTTATGGGAAAGAAGATTAAGAGAAGTACACCTTTTGTGAGCTAAGGTAGTTCACCTTGAATTCTACATATACTTGTAGTGCTCATGGTAAAGGCAAAGTCAACCCTATATTTAAAGAATTGCAAAAAGTTAAATTCCCTATATTGGAAGATACTAGAGGAAGAGGGATAACATACCCTCAGTATCTAGTATATCAAGGTATTGATGGTGCTCTTTTTTTGCCACCTTACCCTATTGCCTGGATATGTAGCAATTCATCTTCACCTCCTATTTTCCATACTCAAATCCCTTCACTGTGAAACACTCTTACTCTTCATGGGGTCATTACCCCTACTGTTGTCACTTTTTAGGTTGTACTAGTAATCCTCCCTGCCTCAATGGTTGTTCCCTTGGGTAATGCTATTGGTCCTTTGCATCTTGCTACCAACAATGACCTCCCTTGAGCTTCTAGAAAGAATTTCCACAAATTCAACAGTGATGAGATGATGCAGGAGCATCTAGAGATATAAGGGCAATCCTATGTCACCCAAAAAAAGTACTTAGACTTAGTTTCTATTTCATGTATTTTCATTTTTGGATACCCATTTGGGTCAAATAAAGGTTCCAACTCTCATAGTTCCACTATCAGTGTTCTAGGATAGAGTATTTGAACACCTTGGGATACGTGTAAATGCCAAAAAAAAGGAGTATGTAATTGAGCCATCATTTTTTTGAACTAGGAGGTGTAAATTGGCTAGATGAATGTAATTTTAATTTAGAGAATTCCAAAAAAGGAATTAGGTCAAAAGGCCCCACGGTTTGAAAGTTATCGCAGTTTTTCAATTTTTGGAGACCTCCTAAGAATGCTTCAAATTCAGGTTAGGGGCATTAAATGACCTTGAAAAGGGCCAAAAAATGGGCAATGAGAAAATCTCATCAATAGGGCTATAGAGCGCTTTGAGAGCTTTCCAAAAATGTAAACGGTTCGTCGATCAAAGCTACGGTTCAAAAGTTATGCCTCTCGAAAGTTCGGTTACCATTTTTGGATTCTTCTAGATTTGTACCAACTTCTAACACTACTTCTGGAGCCTTCTACTTGGTTGGTGGATGCCTACTAGCACTTTCTAGAATTTACTCCTAGTCCTTAACCCCTTGGGGTCTATTTAAGGACATTTTTGGCATTGTAAAAGGCAGTTTGGAGTGGAATTTGAGAGGAGGTACCAAAAGGAGAAATTATCTCCAGTTTTATGCTATTGTGAGCCCTTAGGGAATATTTTGAAGTCTATATTCTCTGTACTAAATGTACTAGCTTATTTTCATAGTTAATACAATTTCTCTTTTTTTGTTGTGTCCATTTTGTGCTTGGGTTGTGTCCCCATCAAGTGGTATCAGAGCAGGTTTTTCTGAGTGTGTAGATAGAGCACTAACTGTGAGGCAGTTTACACCAGGACTATGTGGTTGTGGATTTGAGTTAAGAAGATGCCTCCATGAAGAGAGCGTGGTGGAAGGGTCGGAGCTGTTAATCCTGAGAAGGTTAGAGCCCTCCAAAGGCAGGTACAAGCATTATAGGAGGAGCTCCATAGAGGAACAAATGTTGTCGCAGGTGATGACAATGAGGATGACAATGAAGAAGAAAAAATAGGATCATAAGGGAAATTTTGATGGGGAAGTTCTGAATCAGGTAGAGGAAAGGATTTTTAGGGCCATTACTAAGTTTGGGAAAAGACCTACAATTGATGTGGGTGTATTTTTAATAAATCTAAAACCAGATGAGTTGATCAACTAGATCAATGAATTGGAAGAATACTTTGAGTATGAGGATATCAGGGACCTAGATAGGGTTAAGTTTTCAAAGGCCAAATTGAAAGGCCATGCCAAAATTTTGTGGCAAGAGGTTCAATTGGAAAGAAACAAAAGAGGAAAGGAGAAGATCACAAGGTGGGATCGCATGGTGGACAAATTGAAGAAGCAGTTCATTCCTGTGGACTACAAGCTTGATTTGTTTAAGAAGATGCATGGGCTAAAGCAAGCAGGAAGATCAGTCCAAGAATATATAGAGGAGTTTTATTGACTTTTGACTAGAGCAGGGCATGCAGAAGAAAATAAGGAGAAGGTTTCTCGTTATATTAGTGGGTTGCCACCTAGAATCCAGGAGAAATTAAGTCTGGTAAGAATGACCAACGTTGAAGAGGCATACTAGTTTGTCGTACGAGTTGAAGAGAAGCTAAATAAGGAGTTTGAAGGGAGACAAAGAGGGCATGGTCAAGGAGGAACGGGAAGCGGTAGGTCATTTGGAGGCTGAAATGAAACCCAAAAGAAAAATGAAGATGTGGGTACTAGTAGGAACCAGAGGAGTGAGGGTTTCAACCGCTCCCATGATCAAGACTTTGGAAATCAGAGAGGAAGAGGTAGAGGACATAGAGAAGGAAGATGAGGCTTTCGTGGTACCTATTTCCATTGCAATGAAGAAGTTCACCATGCCTTTGAATGCCCTCAACAACAAGGAAGGACAAATAGGAGATCTGAGGGTCAAGCTAGGGTTGCCCATGTGGATGAGGATGCACAGTCATCACATTCAAAGGATGCAGAAAGAGGAGAGACCTTGGTAAATGAAAGGGTCCTACTAAGTGGTGAGATTGAACTAGGACAAAGGAGGAGTTTGTTTCATACTAGGTGCAAATGTGAGTAAAAATGTTGTGATGTGATCGTTGATGGTGGTAGCACTGACAACTTGGTGTCAGAGGAGATGGTCTCTAAGTTGAAGCTCAAGAGGGAGAAATGCCCCCAGCCCTATCGAATTTCTTGGGTGAAAGATGATCATAAGGTCCTAGTAAGTGAACAATGTCTCGTGAAATTAAAAATTGGGAGTTACCATGATGAAGTTCTCTATGATGTTATTCCAATGGATGTTTGCCATCTATTGTTGGGTAGACCATGGCAGTTTCATAGACATGTAGTACATGATGGTCATGCAAACACATACTCTCTAACAAAGGATGGAGTTCACCACAAACTGAAGCCCATGAAAAAGGAAGGTGAAAAGGTATGTAGTAGTGCTAGGATTTGTCTTGTTGATGGAAGTTTGTTTTTAGATGGAATAAAACATCAGCGTATGTGCTATGCTTTGATTCCTAGGAAAGATAAAGAAGGTAGTATTGAAATACCACTTGATGTTTCAAAATTACTAGGTGAGTTTGCAAAAATTATCTCTGATAATGTTCCAGAAAGATTGCCACCAGTAAGGTAAATCAGTCATTAGATAGATTTAATCCTAGGAGCTAGTTTGTCTAACAAGGCTGCTCATAGGATGACTCCTACTAAAACTGAGGAGCTAAATAGACAGGTTCAGGAACTATTGAGGAAGGGCTTGATTCAGGAGAGCTTGATTCAATGTGCAATACCTACAGTATTGGCACCAAAGAAGGATGGAAAGTGGAGGATGTGTATAGACTCTCAAGCTATAAATAGGATAACCATCAAATATCAGTTTCCTTTACCAAGAATGGATGATCTTATGGACTACTTGAGTCGAGCTCAATACTTCACAAAGATAGATCTCAAGAGTGGTTATCACCAAATATAGATTCAAGAAGGAGATGAGTGGAAAATGGCCTTCAAGACCAAGGAGGGTCTTTATGAGTGGTTAGTCATGCCTTTTGGATTGACGAATGCCCCAAGCACCTTCATGCTACTTATGAATGAGGTACTTAAGAAGTTCTTGGAAAAATTTATTATTGTCTATTTGGATGATATTTTAATTTTTAGCAAGACTTTGGAAGAACATTTATTGCATATTTGTAGTGTCCTTGAAAGGTTAAGGGAAGAGAAACTATTAATTAATTTGAAGAAGTGTATCTTTGCAAAAAGGGAGTTAGTCTATTTGGGGTTTTTTATATCACCTAAAGGTCTTAAAATGGATCCAAAGAAGGTAAAAGCCATCTTGGAATGGCCTACTCCAAGGTCTGCTACTAAGGTAAGATCATTTCATGGTCTGGTTAGTTTTTACAGGAATTTTATTAAGAATTTTAGTGGCATATGTGCACCCCTAACTGACACAATAAGAGGGGATAGAAAAGAGTTGAAATGGACTACAATAGCTACAAGAAGTTTTGAATTACTGAAGAAGAAGGTGACAGAACAGCCTATGTTGGCACTTCCAAATTTTAGAAAGGTGTTCCAGGTGGATTGTGATGCTACTGGCAATGCTATTGGGGCTGTATTAAGCCAAGAAGATAAGCCTATTGCATATTTTAGTGAAAAATTGAATGATGCAAAGAAGAAGTATTATGTTTATGATCAAGAGTTTTATGCAATAGTTCAGGCCTTAAAGAAATGGAGGCATTATTTATTGCCAAAGGAATTTGTTTTGTATACTGATCACCAGGCATTACAATACCTAAATAGCCAAGGTAAATTGAATCAAAGGCATATGAAGTGGGTAGAGTTCTTGCAGAGCTATACATTTGTGTTGAAACATAGAAGTGGAAAATCTATCAGGGTTGTAGATGCACTAAGCAGGAGACAGTTGTTGCTAACAGTAATGCAGGTTGAAGTAGTTAGGTTTGATGAACTCAAGAATCTATACCCTGAAGATCCTGATTTTTTTGAAGTGTGGAAAGATTTTAAAGAGAATTTTGTTGTAAATAGAACTACATGGTTAGACTATCTGATTTAGGATGGTATGTTATTCAAGGGCAGCCAATTATGCATTCCAAGGAGTTCCATGAGGGAAAATCTGATTAAAGAGAAACATAGTGGAGGAATGGTAGGACATTTTGGTTGAGATAAGACCATTGCCATTCTTAGAGAACATTATTTTTGGCCTCAAATTTCACAAGATGTGAAGAACTTTGTACAGAGTTGCCAGGTTTGTCAAGTTGCCAAGGGATTTAGCCACAATACTGGACTATATCAGCCATTGCCTATTCCATCAAAGCCATGGGAGGACATAAGTATGGATTTTGTTCTTGGATTTCCGAGGACACAAAGGGGTAATGACTCAGTATTTGTGGTGGTTGATAGGTTCTCCAAAATGGCACATTTCATTCCATGCCACAAAACTCATGATGATTTTCATATTGCAGACTTGTTTTTTAGAGAGGTGGTAAGACTACATGGTCTTCCAAGGAGTATAGTTTTTGATAGAGATAATTAATTTGTCAGATATTTCTGGAGAACATTGTGGAAAAAGTTGAGAACAGACTTGAAATTCAGTTCCACACATCACCCACAGACTGAGAGCCAAACAGAAGTGGTAAACAGAAGTCTGGGCAATTTGCTAAGATGTTTAGTTGGGGATAAGCCCAAGGGGTGGGATTTGATTCTACCACAAGCTGAGTTTTCTTACAATAACTCTGTAAATAGGAGTACAGGTAGATCACCATTCCAAATTGTATATGGAAGTAGCCCAAGGACTGCGCCCGAATTGAGGAAGATAGAGCAAGGGGAGAGGACAAGTGCTAAAGCTGAAGAATTTGTTGAACATATCAAGCATCTACATGAGGAGGTTCAAGCACACATTACCAAGATGAATCAAGAGTATAAAGCTAGGGCTGATCAAAGGAGAAGACATAAGGAATTCCAAGTAGGGGATCTAGTCATGGTACACTTACAAAAAGAAAGATTTCCAGCCAGTACTTACAACAAGCTGAAAATCAAGAAATTTTGCCCCTGCAAAATTCTGAAGAAACATGACTCAGGAAATGCATATGAGGTGGAGTTGCCAGATGGTATTCACATTTCTCCTATTTTCAACATTGTAGACTTAATAGAGTATCATGATAATGGTGCAGATGAAGAACTGATGTTAGAGCCATGTGCAATTTTCTGCTTCTAAGAAGGAGCAAATAGAAGACATTCTAGATCATCGTGTGGGTAGGAGTACTAGAAATAGGTAGTATGAAGAGTATTTGGTCAAGTGGAAAGGATGGCTGATAGAGGACTCAACTTGGATTTCAGCAGCTGAGGTTTCCCATTTGGGATTTTTTCTACCATTCATAAAGTGACAGGGTCACTTTTCAATCTACCCAGGGTGTCTGATGCAAGAGTATCCAAAGGTATAAGGGCAATCCCATGTCACCCAAAAAAAATGTACTTAGACTTAGTTTCTATTTCATGTGTTTTCATTTTTGGATACCCATTTGGGTCAAATAAAGGTTCCAACTCTCATAGTTCAACTATCAGTGTTCTAGGATAGAGTATTTGAACACTTTGGGATACATGTAAATGCTAAAAAAATAGGAGTATATAATTGAGCCATCATTTTGGTGAACTAGGAGGTGTAAATTGGCCAAATTAATGTAATTGCAATTTAGAGCATTCCAGAAAAGGAATTAGATCAAAAGGCCCCATGGTTTGAAAGTTATTGCAATTTTTCAAGACCTCCTAAGAATGCTTCAAAGTTAGGTTAGGGGCATTAAATGACCTCAAAAAGGGCTAAAAAATGGGGAATGAGCGAAGCTCATCCTAGGGCTATAGAGCGCTGTGAGAGCTTTCCAAAAATGTAAATGGTTTGATGATCAGAGCTACGGTTCAAAAGTTATGCCTCCCAAAAGTTTGGTTACCATTTTTGGATTCTTCTAGATTTGCACCAACTTCTAACGCTGCTTCTGGAGCCTTCTACTTGGTCAGTGGATGCCTAATCTCACTTTCTAGAATGTACTCCTAGTCCTTAACCCTTCGAGGTCTATTTAAGGACTTTTTTGGCATTGTAAAAGGCAATTTGGAGTGGAATTTGAGAGGAGGTACCAAAAGGAGAAATTATCTCCAGTTTTGTGCTATTGTGAGCCCTTAGGGCATCTTTTGAAGTCTATTTTCTCTGTACTGAATGTACTAGCTTATTTTCATAGTTAATACAATTTCCCTTTTCCAGTTGTGTCCATTCTGTGCTTGGGTTATGTCCCCATCATGGGAAGGTCTCTACTGATGAGCACAATGCAGCTTTCTCCACCACATGCAGTGTCATTTCTCCTCAACATGAAGATAGTAGAGAGGATTTTTGTCAAAACCTTGGTCGACAATGTTGCTGACTAGTTTCAACACCTTCCAATAGGATGTATCACAACCTAGGATGACATCTAAACTTATTTGAAGAATTCTATAAGAGTACAAAAGATGATCATACACTTTTTCTCAACTTACATAGATAAAGAAGGAACCCAATGTTCCTATGAGAGATTTCATTGCCAAATTTAATAAGTTGGTCAATAGGATCCCTATTGCAAGTGGGCCTATTATTGATAACCAAAAGATGTTATTCATTAGCTCCATGCCCCTTGACATAAGTTTTATTATAATATGTGTGCATATAGCTAATCTACAGGTTTCTTAGACTTTGGCAATTGAATTTGAGGATGACTTGATAGCAGTTGGGAAGTGAAAAAGAGAGATTCAGAGTGGAGCATCTACAAGCTCTGCCCTTAGTGTAACTAACAATACTAAAGAAATGCTTTAGAAGCTCTCTAATGAAATTATTTCCATGAAGAGACAAATGGGAAAACCTATATCTTCACTCCAACAACCATATCAAGACATTCCTTGAAGGAAACATGAAGGCAAACCATTGCTATTATCATCTGCTTAGCAAAAGCTTTCTATTTAGGCACCTCTCAAGAAGCAAAATATGTGCATTTTTCATCTGTGAGTTGATCATGATGGTGATTCCTACCCAAAATTGAATAGATATAAGCATCTCACTACTACTAATGAGCTAACCATTGAGTATCCTATAAGTAAAGACAATTATGCTCCTAACAGAGACTCTGGAAAATTCTTTTTTGAGTATGAATCAGATTCAGAGGTTGGAGGTGACTACTTCACCACCTTAGATGGAATTTAGATGACTATAGCTACAAGAATTCATAAAGAGAAAATGCCAGTGAACTTTGTTCTTTCCTAGAACATAGCCACTAGCCCTTCACCAGTTGCAGCTAGAGCATCCACTTCCTTGTCCTAGAGGAAAGAGTAGTCAAGGTTCGATCCAAATGGTAAGCCTTAATCCTCAATTCTCATATTGTAAGGATGGTCATATCTAGGTATCTCCCTTTAACTATCTCAAGACTAATCCCGATGAATTAGAAAAGCTACTAGATTATTGTAAAAGTGATGCTAATGTCAAAGCCCAACCTAATGTCAACTCTACCATTAGCAATGACCAACCCTAGTTGGATAGTGGTCCACTAGATAATGAAGATCTTCTTTTGCCTATGCTATTCAAAGAGGAAGAAGCATCAGTTTTGGCTACCTCCCTTGGTCAGAAGCCAGACCCATTCTATGTATCCTTATACGTAAATGGCCATTAGCTTAGTAACTGTATTATTGATTCTGGATCCTCTGATAACACCATGCCTTCTTTAGTTGCTCATGCCCTTGTCTTTGTTAGGATTAAACCATGGACATAAATAACAATTACATGCAAATATAACCAATAACAGAAAATAATAGGTCAAGTGAAAGATGCACAAGTAGCATTGGTTTCTCACCTTGTAAAGAGAATGAAACAAACCATCCTCATAGTAGATATTTTGGCCATGTACAAGATGCTTTTGAGTAGAAGCTTTTGTAGAGACATGAGAGGCAAAATAAAGATGGATTTCTCTCATGTGATCATTCCTGTGGGGAATAAGAAAATCAAACTAGAACCTGAGGAAAAGACCAAATTCACAGTTTTAAAGTCTGATGATCCTAAGGCATAGATCTTATATCAAGAAATGGAGTTTTAAAATTACATGATGTTCTCTAATTCTACTTATTAAGAAGAACAACTATGTCCTCCTAGTGATCTATGGATTTGGACCCTGGAGTTCGACGGCATGCTACTACAAGGTTTGGAGCTGGTGTAGTGCTTGTATCTGTAAGTGGAGATATAACTAAGCTTGCATACAAGTTACAAATCAAGAATACTAACAATAGATTAAATTATTAAGCCTTGATGTTAGGTATAACAATTGAAAAATAGAAAGTGAAGATCTTAAGAGATCAAAGAGACATAGAGCTTATAGTGAAGCAAGTTTGAGCTTAGGGTACACTATAAAGAGTGCTAGACTCAAGAATTACATAAAAAAGGTCTAAGATGAGATTGAGAACCTAGCCACTTTCTCAATCCAAGGTGTTCCAAGGGAGTAGAATGCAAGGGTAAACTTGTTAGCTATGTCATCCTCACGACTATTGCCACATCTAGATTTCATAGATAATCAAAACACGGTCAAAGTCTTGTTTAGAATGAACATTACTAACAACATTAAGACATGACATGTATTCAATGATGAGAAGAAAATCCAATATTTCCTAGAAGGATCCAAACCTTTTAGTGACCAATACTTTGAAGGGAGTGAAAACATCTACAAGGATTTCTCCCCTGACACCAAGAAAGAGTTGGAGCTTGGAGCTGAACAACTCAAAGGTAGCAAGATTCCCTGACATCTTATTTCCTTTGAGAAACTATTTGATAGGCATGATGCATTTATTAGAAAGGAAAGGGAAAGAAAAGATGGAACTTCTAGAGAATATGAAGGGATGAATATTGGCACCAAATATAAACCTAAGCTGGTTAATATCAGTAGTAGTTTCTCAAAGGAAGAAAGGGCAAAAGAAAAAGGTTTGTTGATAGATACCAAGATGTATTTCTTGGGGATATGAGGACGTAGAGACTTTTAGGAATGGCAAGTTCAAGCACAAAATTCCCCTCAAGCCTAAGGCTACTCCCTTTAGACAAAAGCAATGTAACTAGAACCCTATGGTCTAAGATGCCATCTTTAGTGAGGTTAATAAGATGCTAGAAGCTAAAATTATCTACCCCATACATCATTCAACATGGATAGCTAACATTGTCCTAGTCTAGAAAAAGAGTGGGGAGATCACAATTTGCATGGATTTCAAGAATTTGAATCAAGCATCTCTAAAGGACAACTATGCCTTGCCTATTATGGATCATCTACTGAAAATAGTTTCTAACTTTGAAATGATGTCCATGCTAGATGGATTCTTAGGTTTCAACCAAATTGAGGTAAACCTAGAAGATCAGTTCAAGACTGTGTTCACCACTCCATGGGGAATGTTTAGATATAACAAAATGCCATTTGGGCTCATTAATGTTGGTGCCACCTTTCAAAGGGATATGAATTCCTCCTTCACTAATATAAAGGATAAGATCAAAGTTATCTACTTAGATGATCTGACATTCTTCTCCAAGAAAAGAGAAAATCATCTAAGGGACTCAGAGAAAGTGTTGAAAAGATGTAGGGAGCATGAGATTTCACTCAATCCCAAGAAATCAGTCTTTTGTGTTATAGAAGGTAAACTACTAGGTCACATAGTCTCCTAGGAAGGCATCAAGATTGACCTAGAATGTGTTAGAGCCATCCAGTAGCTAAATTTGCTAGGAAGCAAATATGGAGTCAAATAATTCTTTAGATAGGTGAACTTTCTAAGATACTTCATCCTTGATTTTTCCAAAATCACCAAATGCATAATAGATATGATGAAAGGAAGTTAAAGTTTCAAATGGAATAACTCGTGAATAATGGCTTTTGATCAACTTAAAGATGTTATAGCCAAAGCACCCATGTTGGTCCATCCAGATTACACCAAGGAGTTCATACTATACTTCTATACCTTAGCTCATATGCTATCTATAGTACTTGTGCAAGAGAACAAGGAAGGAATTCAAGTGCCAATTTCTTTCATGAGTAACCCCCTTAAGGAGCATGACTTGAGATATTCTCAAATGGAAAAGCATGCCTATGCAGTGGTAAGATCTCTCAAAAAATTTGGATTCTATGTATTGAACTCTCAATTTGTTGTGTTTGTACCTAATTCAACTATCAAAAGCATATTTACTCAATAAGAGATAGGTTGCAACACTAGAGGTGCATATATAACAAAGGTTCAAGAGTATGACATCGACTTGAAGCAAACCAAATTGGTACTAGGAAATGGATTGTGCAAAATAATTGCAAAAAAATGGGACTTGACCCAAGGAGACGAATCTTCAAGGGCACTAATGGTCAGTCTCCAAGATCCCTAGTTCTCAAATATTGCCTATTTTCTAACTTACAGGGGTTTCTTTGATGGACTGATGCACAAGCATAAAAGAAACCTCATAATTAAATCATCTAAGTATGTCATATATGATGACCAATTGTACAAGAGGGCAATAGATGGGACCTTCCTAAGATGTGTGGATAAACCTCAACAAGAAAGTTTGCTTTATAGTTTCCACAATGAGGCTTGTGGTGATCAATTTTCATCAACAGTTACAACATACAATATTTTGAGGCAATTTTATTACTAGCTTGGCATCTTTAAGGATTATTATAAGTGGGTGACCAAGTGTGACAAGTGTAGGATGTTCTCTAGCAAGTATTAATTAGTTTCTCTACCCCTAAAACTAATTGTTATTAAAGGCCCCTTTCAGCAATGGGGAATTGATTTCATTGACTAATCAATCTTCCCTCTTCTATGAGTCATTTGGATGTCATTATTGCTATAGATTACTTCACAAAATGGGTGGAAGCCAAGACAACTAGAAGACTACATTTGAGGTCACCTATGAATTCATCAAAGAGAACATCTTGATAAGGTTTGGAGTGCTAGCAAAGCTTGTCATGGATAACACTTCTTATTTTTCTCCTGTGGAGATTATAGAATTCTACTATGACAATAGTATACACCTAAGTCATTCATGAGATTACTTCTCTCAGGGAAATGGTCAAGTAGAATCAAGCAATAAGAACTTGATCAATATTATGAAGAAAATGGTCTCTAAGACCTAGAAGAACTGGCACAAGAAATTGTATGATGTGCTCTAGATAGACAAAGTTACACCTAAAAAAGCAATAATGATTTCCCTAGTTGAGTTGGTACATAGAGTTGAAACTAGCCTTCCTCTTCCACTAGAGCTATCCATTTGTAGACTGCAACAAGTGAATAAGGATCCATAATTCCAAGATGGATTGGAGAAGTGCATTATGTATCTAACTAAGATGTAAGAAGAATGTGAAAAGATGGTTGATCATATTACAAAACATCTAAAGTGCATGAAGACATTCTTCAATAAGAAGGCCAGACCAAGGAAGTTCATGGAAGGTGACCTAGTCCTATTATGGGATAGACAACACGAGCCAAAATCTATGCATCACAAGTTTAACTCCCTCTAAAAGGGCCCTTTCATGGTTATGTAAGAAACCTAGAATGATTATATCATTTTGGATATCCTTCTAGAGATATTGTAACATTTTCTTATAATGGCGAGGATCTAAAGTTGTATCAAATTCATGATTGAAAGGAGGTAACCCCTATAGTTAATGTAGGTCTAGGTTGTTTGCTTTGTGTCTTTCCTTGTTTTGTTTTGCTACTTTCCTAGATTAGATTTCCTTTCTATGTGCATGCTTAATTTAGTTGCTTGCTGTAGTTTTCTATTCCAACACCATAAAACCAAAGATTTTGGATCCCTTCTTAGACATTTGCAATGCCTAAATCCCCAGTCAGAGCCATCTATTGCCAAGTTTTAGTTTTAGCCTTTGAAGCTTGAACCCATTGGTATGAAGTGAGTGTATGTCCAAGTGTGATGTATAAGTATCCATAGGTAGCTTACTTTTCATCTTCCCTAAAGAGCTCTACTTTCTTTATTTTTTATTTCCCTTTGCATTACCTTTACACATCACCTAAGTGGGTTTCCTATTTTTTTGATGTGTGTGGGGTCTAGGTGATCTAGGCATGGTTGGGATGTATACTAGCATCCTTATAATGAGAAGTAAGTTTTTTTGCACGTCATTATCTACTATCTTTCTCTAGCATTCCATGTCCCATAGATTTTGAGCTTCCTAGTTGATTTTCCCCTTAAGCCAACTACATCAAGTGTGAATCCAAATGATGAATCCATGATGGTAATTAATAGGTTGTGAATATGAATTTTTCAATGCCCAAAGGTGTATGAAGCTATGATTTGAAGCCAAGATGAGTCTTATTCAAATTCATGGAGGTAAGATCAATTGAACATGATTTTATGAAGTATCTACTACATATTTATCGAAGTGAAGTTGTGTCACTTTTCCTCCAATGTTGTATAAAATAGAGCCAAATTTAGTCCCAATGATCAAGTAGTGTGAGCATGAGGTCAAATGAACCATTTTTGGGCTTATAATCAGTAAGGCATGTTTGAGATCTAGCTTCAAGGCCATCAAATTGAAGTGAAGGTTTGAAGTGTTTTCATTGTGCTCTAGTCCAAAAAATATTGATGGGAAAGGATTTTTCCACCCCAAGTCAATGAAAATGACTACCTTTCCAGGGGTTTTGAGAATAGAAAGTCAAGTTACCCTAAAATATGAATATCCTTCAAAAATTCTTATAAGATACTTTTTTAGAAGTTAGTAATGAAACTGTGACCATGATATAATGGAAATGTAGTATTAAAAGCCTTAGGCAAAAAGTGGAAGAACAAAGTGCACAAGCTAGCAAAAGGATTACTCCCCACACTGTGATCTTGGATAGAAGGGAAATGGAACTATGCAAAAGATAAGTGTTTCTGTCTCTCCCACATATGTTAACATCATTAAGTATATTTGCATTCTAGATTTTTGAAGAAAAGTAAGGAACTTCCCTTAAAGCTAAAGCATTTGTACTATTAAGTAAATTTTAGTCATATCACTTTACTTTAAGTAAAGTAAGAGAGCTTTTGAGAATTTAGTATTTTATGTGCAAAAGAAAAAAAAGTTTAAATAGTTGTTACTCATGGAATTAAATGCAAATCCTATCATTATAATCATTGGCTAAACTTAATTTCATTCATGCAATGCCAACATTCTAATTCCTAAAACTATTTCATTGGAATTGCATGCAATTGGTTTCTTCAAGTATATTTAAACAACTATTTATTGAGAACTACATTCTATAAAATCATAGTGAATGACAATCAGAGTTGTTAGTTATGATAAGCTAATTGGCCTAGAGAGTGAGTTAGAAGACCTTATAGACACATCCTTTAAATTCTATGATTTGGGTGATCTTCATAGGAGACTTAATTCTCAACCCATTCACCGAATCACTTAGAAACTCAAAGAGAGTGAACTAGTTGAAGTAGTTGGTTTTCCTATGGTAGTGCATGCACCTAAGCTTGTAAGGGAAAGCAACGAAAGACAAAACCTGAAAGAAAAAAAAAAGATTTTATTTCCTAACGAATCTATTCTCATATCAATCAACAAGGCATGGATGCAATCCACATTTGGCATTCTCATCAAGGTGTAGTATTGTGATGTAGATTTCAGATCTTCCATATCCATGTTCAATGAAAAGAACACACTCATATGGGAAGACATGTAAAGGACCTAGTTCTAGGCTACTTGCTTAAAGAAGTGCAAAATTTTGAAGACTCTATTTGGCAAAAATCTAAAATGAGAAATTGTGGATATCCTCGTACTACTCCTTAGATTGAAAGGAAAAGAGGAGATTTTGGAGTTTATCGATCACCACTTCTTCCTAGTACAAGAAATGATGACTAAGAATATGTAGATCGACTAGGCACAAATAATTTATGATGAGTTTTTCCTCATGGTTGAATTCAGCCAAAGGATTTAAGCAATTCTACATGTCCTCTTATCTGATCTATGCTTTGGAAACTCACCACTTGTGGCCTAACCTTCATAGCATCTTGAATTATGATGAGTGCACCAAAGTTTAAATTTACCCACATTTGTAGCTATAAAGAAGCTATGAGGAGTATAAAGCTGTCAATGATGCTTTCACAATGAGGCTATGCTAAGAATTGGAAGGATGCCCTGAAAGGAGATTCTCACTAGAGACAATTTTGGCCATAAGCCAGTTTGGATGCCCATTCATCCATGTTTTAGGTTTCCCCTATTTGTGAATAGGAGCTTATGATGGATTTCCTATGAGGTTGTTGAGATGTATTGAAGATAAGGTGATACTAGTTGAACTTTGTTCACAAGTCCTAAAAGTGAGTACCCAATGCTCCAATGTGAAGAAGATGTCTGGTATTCCCTTCCTATAGTGGTTGGCCCATATTCATGTGCCTCTAGATTAGATGCTCAAAATTTAGTAAAGAGATTTGAGAGAAAGATTAAGTTGTTAGACTATGAGGTGCTCAGGCCTTAATATGATCCAGTTAACTTTGTAAGGGATCATTTGAAGTTGGGATATGCCAACAGGAACATCCCATATATTGAGGAATTCTAGTCCAGGTGTCTTAATGACTGCCAAACTTAGGAGAGATTTTCGTTACAGCTAACCATTGATGAGATAAAATTATATAACAACTATTTTGATGTTTTTGACCTTGCAGATGATGGAACCTATATACACCCCACATATTACAAGAAGATCAAGGGTAGACCAATCTTTCCTACCCCACCTACAGATTGAGTCATTGACCCCATTGAGGTTCTCATGTAGGGTATAATCAAGACAATAAACAAATGGTTGGAGTGGACTTGATCAAGGAAGAAAAGGACTAGGAGCACTGGTTCCATGGGTGGAGTATCAACAAGAGTAGCCCAATCAACTATGACTACAACCACTATATCAACATCTGCATGGTCATTACAATCTATTGGCCAAGGTGGAGACTAGCCTCTAGAAATGAATGTTCCACTCACCCATACCTACAAAGCTAGCCCTCTTCCAAACATTGGGAATACTAGGGAGAAGGAATATGATAAGGATAAGGTGAAAGAACAAAAAAAATTAGTGGCTGAGCCATCTTCCCCTGTTCAAGCCATCAATTTGGATGGTAACACTAACCCCATGGATGGCCAAGAGCAAGATGCATCTCATGAAGGGGATACATTAGCCCTTTTTGTACCTAAGGTAGTTGCCTTCCCTATTTATTTTTAGAGACAGCCAACTCCATTGATCTCAAGGAAGTTTTTTGACCTCACTACATTGCAACCTCTATCAATCTTCTCTCTATAGAGTGTTGGCTCGAAGAGACTATTAATAGAAAGAAGAGGAGATGTGAGGATGTAGCCCCAACAAAGCACTTGATCACACAAGTCACCACCTCTTAGCCATCCAAGAAGATAAAGAAGTAGAAGATAATTGTTTAACTAGCAATAGATTCAACAACTGGCCACATGATAGTTGATATTGTTGAGCCAAAGAAAGAAGGAATATTTCATAAGCTCCCAAAGGATGATTTCTAGATTAGGATAGTGCATCTTGGTTGTCAAAGTAATTGATTAATTATATATTGTCCTTGATGTTACATAGAATGTCATATCATCACCAATCAGTACATGCCAAGCTCACTTAGGCACTGAAGATAGTTTTATTATGACTACTGAGCATTCCAAAGTTTTCCTAGTTTAGAAGGTAGTATCTACTGAGTTCACTTAGGTGCCAAAGGAAATTCTATAGAAGATAAATGTTAACTGAGTTCACTCGGTTAATGAAGGAAATGTTGGATGGAACCAATGTTAGTTGAGCTCACTCGGTTACCAAAGGAACTTTGCAATTATGTAGTGTTGACCAAGTTCATTTGGTTAACACAAGAAAATCATTTATAGTTAGTGTCTACCCAATAGGGTCAACTAATGAAATATTTTCTTGTGTTGGCATATTTGAGCCAACTAAGAAGATGAATATTAATTATTCAAAGTTGTATTCTAGCCAACTTTACAATATGAAATATATAAATATAAGGTCAAGTTGAGGATTAAAAGTGTGTGAACACAATGAAGATAATTGAAGATTTGATGATGCTAAGAGGAAGTGAATCAAGAAGGATTAGGAGAATATCATTGAGAAGCTAAAAATATATATTTAATCAAGAAAGATCAAGTATACAAGCCAAAAATGAGATCTATAATCAGCAATTTAGTTGCATCCAAATCAGGTCATGTCATTGTTACTCTCTATCCATTGTAGTAGTGATCTAAATCTCTTAATAGAGTTGGCTTAATAGCTATTTGTAAATCCTCTAACAAGGTAACATTTCTATTGAATTGTCCAAAGACCTCTAACAAGGCCACTCTTAAAAGGGTAATTAAATCCTCCAACAGGGTCACACCTAATAGTGTGCTTTGTAACCTTTAACAGGGTTGGCGCCTAATAGGGCTCACTTTAGAAGAGTGAAAATGAGTACCTAGTTGCAATTGGTGTTTTTTTTCAAATTGGTTTTCCATGTTAAATCTTGGTGTCAAATGTGTTCATACTATTTCTCGTATTGTTTGCAACTAAATTAAAGTAACAAGTAATCACAGATAACATCTTAAGATTTTCATGTTAAGTATTTGTCAAGCATCCTTAGTGTTTACTGAGTTAGATCATTTTTCTATGTATTTTTCGAGCATTAGTAGAGTTTAGTTTTTAGAGTTTATCATGTGCTAACATCTAAGGGATCTAGAATTTATTTGAGTGGTAACTAATTCACCCCTCCCCTCTCAGTTACTCTTTTTATATTTCCAACAATTGATATTAGAGCATTTGGTACTTGTAGAGAAGGTTTCAAGGACCTAAGCTAAAGATCAGGATGTCTTACAAAAGAGAGATGCCTAGGTTGAACCGAAAAAACTTTGAAGCATGGAAATGACTTATGAGGTTACATCTAGCAATTATCAGTGCTTTAGGTCATATGTATCTTGATACTGAATAAAAGACTCCTATTAGAACATTATCAGTTGAAGATATTGCTAAAAAGAAAAATCATAACATCATGATGATTGATATTGCATCTACTTTTAATTATGTTAAATTTGATAAAGTAAAAGACTACACTATAGCTCATGCAATGTAGATAAAACTAAAAGACATCTATGGAAGAGATGAAAATCTAAGAAAATATGATTTAGAAAGTCTCACAAGACAATTGTATCAGATGAAAATGAGATAATATGAAACCATTACAAAATATGTGGAAAGAATCAAAGCAAGTGTGAGTGCAATCAAAGCATCTAGATGAGACATTAATGACAAAACAATTGTAAGAAAGGTACTCAAAAATATTCTTCCTATTTATGCAATTAGAGTGTCTATTATTCAAGAGATGAGATGTGATCCAAATAGCAATATAACTTTGGATGCTCTAGTTGGAAGATTGATATATTTTGAGTTGGATAACTATGATAACTATGTTCCTAGCTCCAAAGGTATTGAATTTGCATTTGAAGCCAAACTCTCCCTCAAGAAAAGGAGTAAGAAATCAAAGGCCAATCAATCAAGAAGTGAAGGAGAAGTAGAAGAAATTTTTAAAAATGATCTTGAAGTTGTTAAAGACCTACTTGCAAGAAAATATTCCAAAGGCAAAAGAAATTACAATGGTAAGATTCCTCTAATCTATTTTTCTTGTGAAGAAGTTGGTCATATTGCTATAAGATGCCCAAATAGAGAAGAAAAGGAGGAAAATAAAAGTAATAAGTACAAAGGCAAGAAGTAATTCAAGAACTAAAAAGATAAAGGTAAGAAATCTTGTTTTATGGCTAAATATTCTAATAATAGTGAAGATGAAATGGTATATATTGTTGTAAAAGATGAATTTGATGATGAAGAAGATAAAATGTCACATATCTCTCATGTTAGCAAAAATGATACATGGATTATTGATAGTGGCTACTCACATCATATGACTAGAGACAAAATAAATTTTGAACACATGGAATATTATGATGGTGATAGTGTGAGATTTGGAAATAATGAACCTTGTTGCATAAAAGGTAAAGGATGTATTTCATTAACCAATGAACTTATATGTGATAATCCTTATTGGGTTAAAGGAATAAAGCATAATCTACTAAGTGTGGCATAGTTGAATAACATTGGATTCAAGGTACAATTTATGAATGGAAAGGCCAAATAGCTGGATGGAAAATGAAATCTGGTTGGATCTAGCAAACAAACAAAAGGTAACCTATTCTATCTTGATCTTAGTGAAGTCTCATGTTTTATTTCTCAAATAGAAGAAAGATAGTTATGGAACAAAATATTATTTCATGTAGAATTTGATCATTCTATTAAGATAAGAAAACACAGAAGAGTAAGAGGTATTCCTAGCTTAAGGAAACTTGATATGGGTTTATGCAAAAATTGTCAAATTGGTAAAATGGGAAAGACTAGTTTCAAAAGCAAGAACTATCATTCTGAAGAAGTCTTAGAGCTTGTGCATATAGACTTATGTGGACCTATTAGAATAGAGATTTATAGTGGAGATTAGTTTTTCATTCTTTTTGTTGATGATTATTCTAGAATGATAACTATGATGTATCTAAAAGAAAAATTAGAAGCTTTTAAAAAATTCAAGTGGTATTTGGCAAGAGTAGAAAAAGAAACTGGAAAGAAGTTAAAATGTTTGTGATTAGAAAGAGGTGGTGAATTCATCTCTAATGAATTCAATAAATTTTGCATTGAAAAATGAGTAGATCCATCATGGATTATGCAAGAACATTAATGATAGAAAATAATGTTGCAATCGAATACTCGAAGGAAGCTATCAACACAATAGTTCATACTTTGAATAGAGTACATATGAAGAAAGACTCAAATCAAATTCCTTATGAACTATGGTATGGATACAAACCTAATGTAAGTTACTTGAAAGTATTTGGTAGAAAATGTTATATGTTGAAAGAATCTAGAAAAGGAAAATTTGATGTCAAAAGTGATAAAGACATATTTCAAGATACTCCAACAAAAGTAAAGCATACAAGCACTCAGAAAATCATCGAAAGTGCACATGTAAGAATTGATGAGTTTGTAGCTAAGAGTAAAGAAGAAAGTGACAAAGAGCCTGGGGATTATAGAAGATTTGTTTACTATGAACCCGATACCCTACCAAATCTATCTAAAAGAAAGGAGGTTTCACCTCACGAGTCCCCAAAATCTCCAATAGCTAACAAGTTGTAGACAGTACAACCCAAGTTGTATTCAAAGGCTATTGAGCTACTATAAGAGCAAACTAAGTCTAACAGACCTAAGTTATAGACAATGAGACCCAAGCTTAATATTGAAGCTCATGATAAAATCAATAAAACACACTCCAAATCCAAAGAACCTATGTTAGCAAGATATGTCAAAAGGCATCGTGCACTTGATCAGATCATTGGAGACAGATCACATGGAACAATGACAAGAAGCAAATTGAAAGGTACATGTTTACTTGCTAAATTTGAACTAGAAATGTTAAAGATGCTTTGGATAATGAAAATTGCATTGAAGCAATGAATGAAGAAATAGAACAGATAAAGAAGAAAAAAACTTGGATTCTTATTCCTAGACCCAAGGATAAAAATGTATAGCACAAAGTGGGTATTCAAAAACAAGCTGAACAAAGATGGAAAAGTTTCTAGAAACAAAGTAAGGTTGGTATGTAAAGGATATTCTCAAAAAGAAGGTATTGATTATGGTGAAACTTTTTCTCTTATTGCAAGATTAGATAGTGTTAGAACTTTACTATTGATTATGGTGAAACTTTTTCTCTTATTGCAAGATTAGATAGTGTTAGAACTTTACTAACATATGCAGCTCATAGAGGAATTAAAGTTTATCAAATGGATGTGAAATCTGCATTCTTGAATAGAATTCTTGATGAAGAACTCTACATTGAATAACCTAAAGGTTTTGTAGATCCCAAAAAAAAGGACATGGTATGAAAATTGTTGGTGTAAATAAGTATTTACTAGTTAAACTTTAATTAAGTTTTCTTATGGTAATGTATTATTTTATTATATTGCATTATTTTATTATTTATTTAGGTGAGACACTTAGGAGTTTGTGTACTCTCATGAGTTGTCATGTTGACAACATAGAAGTACACAACTCTAATTCACCACATGATGTCTACAACATTGGAGTTTGCATCATTCACTAAGTTGTCATGTAGATAACACAATTATTTGTACTTCCTTTTTAGCACATTTTGTTTATAACATTAATTTGCATGCTACATCATTGTAGGTTTATCCTCATATCATCACACTTACTCTTGTGCTCAATGGAGGATAACCCATATTTGGTGGACATGTGCCTAGTTGTATGACTTATCATGTTGCTAACTTCTATGTATTCTATAAGCTTACTAAAAGCCTTTATATATATGCACTCCTAGTGTAATTTGATATGGTATATTGAATGAATATATCATCATTATGATCATACTCTCTCTTTGGTCTATTGTTGTGTTTGTGTTTGAGTTCCTTGATCTTGGATGAATTCTACCCTAAGAAAAATTCTTACATGGTATCAAAGCTTGAGGACATTCTCTACACATAGCTAGTCGAGATTGTTCATGCTTCAATACCTCGACCTAAATCCAAAGAATCTGCAAAAATTAAGAGTGTTTAGAGCCAAATTGAACATTTCCATTGCATCTAGAACATTGATTTGGTGAAGATTGACTATAAATTTTTCTATGCTGGGCTAAAGTTGATCATGAGGAAAAAAAATTTTGCAAACCAGCAACCAAATGCACCGATTTGCAATTCTAGGTATGATCTATTCGATCTATTAAATCTATGTTTAGATCTGAATTAATTTAATCTTTGCAATTATTTTTTGATTTTTGAGTATTTTTGGAAAAAAATAAAATTCCTAGTCGGGCTAGCAAAGATTTTTTTTTTTGTAGAACCAAGTGGTCACACCCTGGCCTTGCAATTTGGGAGTATATTCCTTATCGAATTTAGCGATTACATAATACAAATTCTAGCATGTCCAATGGTTTATCTAAGTGAACAGAGCATATTCTAGTCAACATTTAGCCACCAACCAAGTCTTATAACCTCTAGCAGATTGTTTGCTAGTGTATTGTGCGAGCTTTCTTTTATACATCGAAATGGGAGTACCCATGATGAATGTGGGATTTAAAACCCCCATTCATAGGCATCTGCAAATTTAATCTATCGCTGCAAAATGAACCCATCTGGTGATGTTCAGATAATTTAGCTGAACACACAGCTTTCTCCCATGCATAGACTTCCTACCATGTTGCAACAATCCTATCCACATAGCACTATTTTAACCATTGACCTCCATGTCACTAGGTGACAACAAGATGTATAGTGTAGCACTCTATCCTCCATGGTGGACATGACCAGCTTAACTGTACACTAACAAAATGTACACATCATTGTACAGTCAACAAGACTGACATCACCCACCAATAAGGATAGTCCACTCAGCATCCATGTGGACCCATGTCAATGCCACATAATCACTTGCCATGCAAGCCAAATGTCAGACACATTAGCATCTTATACCTTGCACAATTAGTAGTGACATCAGCATACATGCCAACATCATCTGTATGGTTCCCTACATGTTGATGTCATGCTGACATCATCTAGGGGTGGATTTTTTGTTGACATCATCAATTTGATGACCCTAAATTTGATGACCATCTGACCATCATCATAGAGAAAATTTGAACTACTACAACAGTTGTATGACCATCAAATTTAACCCCATCTTTTGCTGATACAACCCCTCTCTAGATTGATTTTTGATTTTCCAATCTAACTTAGGGAGGCCATATCTCAGTCATTCGGACTCCAAATCAGGTGCAATCTTTTTTGAAATTGGGTAGAATTTTCTAATTTTTTTAGTGGTGTAGGTGTTGTCTAGTTTTGGTGAATGGATTTGTCAAAAATTGTGTCTTTTGGAAACTGTACCTATCTAATCCTACATTTTGCAACTTCAAATGTTTCATACGGGCTCATTTAGACATGAAATCGAGTTTCATTATTTTTGAAAGTGTGTTATTTTTTGTCTAATTTCCAAATATACAATTAGATTATTGAGTTGTGTGGACAAAATTGCCACTTTTAGAATTAAGTCCTTTTCAGTATTGTAATAATTTGATATATCTTCAGAATTGTTGTATATTTGAGATACATTGTAATGTTCTAGTTTTGAACTCCATAAGGAGGTTGTAAAATGCAAAATTAGAAGTCCACTAAGGCCAAAATTGACAAGTGGCCATTGTAATCGCACTACATATAATGTGCCCAAAAGCATCTATTTTGGGGGGGGGTTTCTTGATTTAGTGAAAAGGGGGGGCGTTGTTGGTGTTGTGTTCCTCTTTTCTACACTTTTATTTTATTTTTTGTATCATGGGACATTTGAAGTTTCCAAAATTAACTCAACATAACTATGCTACATGGTCCATTAAAATGTGGTGTCATTTAATGCATAAAGGAGTTTCTCAATATGTAGATGGTACCCTTCCTAAACCAATAGGTGATCAAGTATCTGCCACTAAAATCATTGATTAGAAAATAATGGATGGGAAACTGTAAGAATTTTCCTAAGGGCAAAATTTACCTAGGAACTAAGAACTCAAACACAAGCACATAGTAGACCAAAGAAAGAGAGAGTATGATCAGAATAACAATGTATTCAATAACTTGCTCCTCATCAGAGTACACTAGGAGTGGCTAAATATAAAGGCCTCAGGAGAGCTTCTAGAATGCATAGAAGTTAGCATCATGATGTGTCATACAACCAATCACATGTCCACTAGATATGGGTTATCCTCCATTAAGAATGGAAGTAAGTGCAATGATGAGAGGATAAGCCTACAAGGGTGTGACATGCAAAACAATGTTGTAGATAGAATGTGCTTAAATAGAGTTGCGTACTCCTGTGTTGTCAACATGACAACTCAAAAGGTGTGCAAACTCCCAAGTGTCTCACAAATAAAAATAATAAAATAATGCAAAACAATAAACTAATGCATTTGTAGACACCTAAATTTGATTACACTGCTTTGGTAATCCTATTTAGTTATCTCTAAAGGCATCATTAATTAAATTCTTATTTAATTAATCCTTTACCATCCCTAGCTAATTAATTTAATTAATCATCTATAGTCCTAATTGATAAATCAAATAACCTATTATTTATCAATTAAATCCTATTCTTCTATCTAATTCCAAAAATTTCTATTTATTAAATAAATCTATTTGATAAATAAAATCCTCAAATCTAAAAATCCCTAACTTATCCCTAATTCTCCATTTAGCCTAATCCACCCCATCCACCCATACTAACCAAGCTTAGCCACTAACTCACCCACCCTCATTAATGCCATCCACTTGCATATTTCTAACATCCCTAATCTAATCCTAAACCCAAGCTTAATCCACCCCCTAATGTTGTCACATTCCCTAAGCAAGTTTAAAACTTTCCTAAACCAAATCAAAGTCTCCCCTCAAAAATCCCAACCACCAAGTCATGAGTGCTCTTACAAAACATAAAAGACTCTTACAAGCCCACTCATGACTCTTACATTCATCTTCCACACTCTTCCCTCTTCCACACTCATTCCTCTTACATCTCTCTTACATACTCAACCCCACTCATCATGCCTTTAACCACCCCTTTACCCTACCCTCTCACACTCATCCTCCTTGTGACAAGTGTCACCTTCCCATTGGTGCTAAACAAGCACAATCCATGTGCTCTCCTTTGAGTGCATCCTAGCCCTCCTTAAGCCTTCATCTCCCCTTACATCTTAGCCCTCCATCCCTCAAGCCCTTAGCCTATAAATTGAATCCCCTCCTAAGCCATTTCAATCACAACAACCATTTGAGTAAAGTTATCATGCCCTTTTGAGAGCCAAAATCCATACTCATACCCTTATAATTCCAAATTGAGAGCTCACAAAGCTACCAATTTTCCATTTATCCACCTCCATTGAAGCCATTTGAGCATTTGAGCATACATACCCAATCTACACATAAACACATCTCAAAAATAAGAGAACAAATCTCATTGAGAGAGCTTATCCATGGCTCACATTCTCATTTGAGTTTGTCTTCTCTTTGTCTCTCTTATATGTTATATTAGTTTAATGTGTAAATGCTTTTATTGAATTAGTATTTCTAGCATATTAGATAAGTGTATACATTTGGGCACGCCCAGTGGGACCCCGCTATGGGTCATCTTTTCATCCATTTCAAACTACATTGTGCTTTTACAAACTAACAATCTAATGGTTTGTTGTTGTTTGAGTGGGTGCAAGTTGTTTTTATTTGTTTTTTCAGGTCAAAGGATGCACTAGAGAGAAAGATACACCCTTTAAAATCTTAAAATAATCAAAAAAACCAAAAAAATCTAGAAAAAACCTATGCCCGTCAGTTCATTACACATAGTGTCATCTCCACAAACTGGTGTCTTCGCTTGTCGTCTGCATAGAATGTCATTTGCGAAAGCTCAACTGTCATCTCTACACACTCAAAATGTCCTCTGTGAGTTTTGGTGTCTCCACCTATTTTCTGGTAGTCTACGCTGAAACCTGAACTGTCATCTGTGAATTTTGGTGTCTGCACAGATCAACGTCTGCAAGTTTTAGCATCTTCGACTGGCTTCTGTCATCTGCGCCACCTTCAAAAGCTCAAACTATCATCTCCGTCACCGCCAGCAGTCAATTGTCATCTCTACCTGGCTTCTAGCATCTATGCCACTTTCAAAAACTCAAACTATCATCTCCACTGCCGCTAGCAGTCAAACTATTGTCTCCACCGCCGTAATCTGCCAACTGTCATCTCTGACACTGTCAGCTACCTTTTTCATTCGACTGTCATCTATGTAGATTAGCATTTGTGTAGATCAGCGTCTGCACAGATCAACATCTGTGCAGATTGGCGTCTCTACCTATTGTATTGTTTTCTAAGATTTGTTGCCTAGTTTTTGGCTATCTTGTCCAAGTCATTATCTTTGCATGCTTTCAAAACTCTAACAAATGAACCTGTAGTTTTTTATTTTTTTTTATTTTTTTTTAAAAAAGAGTAAAAATCAAAATTTGAATTTTAGTGGTTTCTTAGGAAATAGACCATTCTAAGAATTTTTACGCATATCAAAAAGAACCAAAAAAGTTAAATTTTTTTTCCCATAGTTAAACTTTCATTTTAGAAGATTTTGGGTAACTAATCAAATTGCTTTTTTATCTTATTGTAGGTTGGAGCAACGAACTTAATCATGTTTCTTAGGTTTTCCTTGGAATGAACTTGAATTTTTAATCATTTTTCTTTGAATGAATGTTGTTCAAAAACACACTCTTGAATGCCATGGATAAAAATCAACCTTTTATTGGAATGCGTGCTTAAAACAAATAAACACAATCTTGAATGCCAAAAATCAGCTAATCATTGCAATATCTCACACTTCCAATTTGGGCTTAAAACACTCTAACACAATCTTGAATGCCTAACAATCAATGACTATTGCATGGTTTTGACGCATCTTCAATGATGTTCGCATTTTTTATGTTGACAATCTCTCGACTTCCATTATGCTGACAACGCTGTCAAATTGGAATGAACATTGTATGCCATAATCACAAGTGTCTTCAATCATAGCTTACAAAATCTAAATCATCAATTGGAATAAACATGTATCTTTTTAAACCCAAGATCATGTATGTGGTCTTGTTTTACACTTTTTAGGAGGCCTACTTGGGGTTTTCATCACCCCTTGGGATGACCTCAACTCTAGCATTCTGGTAGAGTCTAAGAATCGGGAGGTGAATCGAAAAACACCTCTCTTGGGAATAAGATTTTGTCACTCGGGCTAAGCCTCAAGGAACTTTATACCCTTGAGAAGTGAAAGAGAAGAAGTGGGTTACCGCTCCTCTTGGCCATGTGACATCTTTTTGGTTTCATCTATAGATGTGGCCCTCATGTACCTTGCATATATTGAGGACTCCCTAGCTAAACCAAATTTCATCCTTGTAGAAAGCTTCCTAGGATGTTGGTGTGTTTGATGTGCTTGCTCCAAAATTGTGTCTACTTGTTTGTTCATAGCTTTTGAAAGAATGTTTACCAACTTTGGTCAAAATTCCAGAAAAGAAAAAATCTCCCAGCTCAAGGCATACTTAGCGTAGTCATTGCCTCATCAGAAAATCATCCAAGCTCCCTTAGTTCTTCTCTTTAGAACAATCCCAAATCCAAAGTCCATCCAAATCACCCCCCCTAGATAGCTAGCAACCCAATCCAAAATCACACCCAAGCCTTTAAAGATTTGTTGTCACTCTGCTAGAATTTTCTATCCAATCAATCCTACCAATCAATCAATCTCACCAAGGTTATCCCTCTAACAGAGCATTTTCTAGGGTAACCCAGCTTTGTCACTTGTATCCCTCATCACCTTGAGCTAAAGGTTGGGATCCACAAGTGGTCAATCTCGTGTCATGCCCATAGGATCATTAGTCTATCCTTAAGTTGACACAATCTCCACCAATCCTGCACATAGGAAACCAAAACTCTCACCTTTTGATAGCATACCCTTGAAGTCTTCCATCCACAGGAAAGCCAAAAATCTTCAGCCAATCCTCCTTAGGTCTATCATACAGCTTTGACTCTCCCTAGGAAATCTTTCATCAGCCAATCCAAAATCTGTGCTTAATCCAAATCCAACCATGAGCTTCTGTGTTCATCCATATGCAAGACCCCATCCCCATCAAACTCATCATCAAAGCATGAAGTACCAATCCTATCATGATGTGTTCGATCATATTGTCCTTGCTCCTGCCACCTCCTATTCCAATTATGATGAAAATCTTGTTGACTATGAAGGGTATCTTGAGAGCCTTAGAAACATTCCACCAACCATCCCCCAAAATCCAAGAGTTATTCCAAACTATCTAGTCATGCCATCTGATATCCCAACTTCTCCTGCATCACCCAATCAACCAAGCTTCCAATCTTGCACCCCCATCACACTAGCTATTCCTATCAATTCACCTCCACCTCTGACACACAAGTCTCCAAGGAATCTCCAAGAGAAAATACAAGAAAAGCTACCTCCAGTAGTCAATAAGCCATGTCATCTAATCCAACCATGTGAAGTAGTCAGTAATGAAACTTTCCCATCCATAATGTCGTCTCCATCTCCCATAGCTATCATCCGCATACCATCCATCAAATTGCTTAAAATCCTTCCACTTCCCACAAGCATCAAAATTCCACCACCTGTCAAATCCCTCCAAATCATATCCACCTCACCTCCAAGAATTTCCCAAATCTTGTGTAATGATCCTTATGCATCCATCTTCTACTCACCCATCTCCACTACTGAATCTCCCATCTATCCATCCACTACCTTTGAAGAATCCATCCCTTCACCTCCTATCGCACCATCCATCCCAATCCAATCATATCAAGATCCTACCCAAAAGCATGTTGACATCCCCCAAAGCATAAATGAAGATATCCTCGCACCATGTCTTCCATCCATAGCACAGTCACCATCCACTCCATCTCCAAAACCTCAATCCATACCTCCTCGACTGCAGGATATCTTTTCATCCCATTAGCTAAATCAAGATTCTATCCTACCATCTCCTCCACTCCATGATTCCATCTTACCACCTATCCAAGCTATTCCACCATCTATAATCTACCCTCTTGGTTCACTTACATTCATCCATGGTGGTCTCCTCTCAGCAGAAGAATTAAGAATAGTATCTCCCTATTGCAGTACATTTGATAAATCACTTCCACCATTTTCTGCAAACAAAAAATATCCTCAGCTAGTTCAAATGCTCAATCGATGACATTATCAAGCTCAAGGTTTAGGACCACAAGAGCAAGGAATCAGAATGCCTATTATTGCATAAAAGAATTTGGGATTTCATGGTCTTGGATATGTATCCAAAGGCTCACCCTCTAAAGGTGTTAGTACAGCACACCCCCAAACCAAGCCTATCTCCAAACCCACCATGCTAGCCTCCCATCACTCCTTCAAGAAATATTATGTCATCCTCCCTCCACCATCCTTGCAACCCAAAAAAACCTACCATATCCCCCCTTCATCCACTAAATCCATTTTGGGTCCCTATGTCCCAAAATCTACCATCCTCCATCCTCCTATCAACCATCATAAAATTCCTATTCCATCCATTCCTACGCAAGATCAACAAAGGCACATATCAAGGCACATCATCCATCATCATCCCCCTACACGCTCTTCCATATCCTCTCAGTCTCACAAAGCTTCTCCTAACCATCTTCCCAAAGCTTACCACAACAATGTAAATGCCAACTTCAAAATGCATAAAGCTAAAAATCCACATCCTAGGCAATCATATGTCTATTCTAAAAGACATACTCCAAAAAGAAAAAATCCAATCAAAGAATGCAAAACAATGCAAAAGCCTATGAAAAGAAAATCCAAAACCATGTGGATCCCAAAGAAAAAAGTTGAAACCCAATGCATAATAGCATCCACCATTGCTAATCCTCCATCCAGTGACTCATGTCCCCCATCTCCTAACTCCATCTTGGGTGCCTATATCCCTAAGCGTGCTTCCAAAAATCCTCCATCAAGCCCACATCTACCATCTATCCCCCATATCCTCTTTTCACACCTGTCCCAACATGTGCCAATATTGATCCTGCAAGCATCCCCATCTCATGCTCCTTTCCAACCTTTTCATCCCTCCATCTCCTACCATCAATCCCATCTAATCCAATCTGTTTCATAAATCACACATCCAGTGTACCAACAACTAGCAACAAAATTGAACATTCCAATAGCTAGTGAAAAATCACAAAGAAAAAGCCAAAAATAGCTGAAGAAAGCCAAAACCATTCTAGCTAAGTCCAAAGTCAAAAAATCAAAAAAATAAAGAAAAATAAAGCATCCACTGGTGAAAACTTGGCAATTCAAGCGCCTTGGACAAGTACCATGATGAAAACTTGGCAAACAAGCATCATGCGTAATCCAGCCATCCCCAACTTAGCCTATCATCCTCATGCTTTTGGTCACATCTTGTCATCTAGCTCCATCTTCCAATATATCCACCTATCCTCCACCCTCCAACTTTCATCTCACACCATCCACGTATCTCCTGCAGCTTCAGCCAACCATCATAGCTATCATCCATCTCCCTAGCCCCTTTATCTTTTTCCATCCTAGCTTCAATCTTATCACATCCATCATAAGAACTCCTTCCGCATGTCATCTTCTAACTGGGAGCATTGTATTCCTTGGAGATCTTGTCTTGTCCATCCTCCCTTGACATTGTTATCTAGCTCTAGGCTATCCTCATGCAAACCCAATGTCATCTCTTTATATCCATCATAATCCTAGCTATCTACTATCCTATCCAGCCATCTCATCCTACTCCTCTAGCTATCCTTGGTCAAAAAATCTCTCATCATCATTGGGATGCATCCTCCCCAAATCCATATCTCCTGCTGTCACCCCATCCTTAGCTTTCGCATCTTGCACAACATCAAACCATCCTGCTATCCTATCATCTTGAGGTTTTGCCTGCTTTTAAATATCTTGGCCCATCAGCTTGTACATCCTCTTTAGCTTAGTACCATTGTATCTATCTAGATTTCGTGTCAGTTCTTCCTTGATCAACATCTTGCACACATCGCACAACCCTTGGTTAGCTATTCCAATGCATCCTTTAGCTAGATCTCTTGTCACCAAAGTGTTATCCTTCTTAGTTCAACTTGCCAGACGAATCACTCATCCAAATCCACCAGCTTAGGTGCTCTCTAATAGATCCTTGTAGGATATAGTTTTCCTCATGTCTGATCTTGGTCCATTAGTACCTTGTCCTACCCATCTCGTTGGCAAATGGTTCTCTTTTGGATTTTCTCTTTCTTTTGATTTGGGATCTTCCCTTTTGGGTCTTGAAATATCTTTTCCAAGAAATCTCCTTGTTCCCTCCTCAAGGTTGCCATGATCTTCCATATCATGGTATGCTACGAATGAGGCAATCAGAGCGTAAGGTCTTAATCAGGTCTTTTGCTTGTTTTCTTTTTCTACTTGTGGGTTACTTAGTGTCATTTTCACGCTACTTCCTCTGGGATTCATGTGTGATACTAGGGCAATCCTTGCATTTTTTTTTTGAGTCAATTCATCAATCTTTTGGACGGTTGGTGAAAAGGCCTTGATGTTCTTGGTAACCTTGGCAATTAACCAACGGTCCTATAGCAAATCTAGTGCTCAACTACATGGTGGTACTTCTCTTTGAAGTATCCCCCCACTCAAAAAGCTTCAATGGATTCCCTTCATCTCCATTATCCCCCATCCATATCCAGTACCTATCTCAGCTTATGTATTAGTATCTCTTTGGATCACTCCTCATGCTTAGCTTTAGGGATCCATAATCCTAGTCTTAGGAATCCACCAATCAATCAATCCGCCAAGCCTCATCTTTTGAGATCCACAATCCTAGTCCTAGGGATCTTCGAAACCCATCTTTCTCCAATCTAACTCTTTGAAATCCTATTGCATCAGCTTTATCATTCCATCATCCATCTCCCTACCATGGATTCTTTTTATAGTGCTCCACTCCTCCATCCTCCCCCCAATCCTAGAAAGTCTTAAGCTTGCTTTACTATTGTGCCTTAGATTTCCCTTTATCATTCTCCCGTAGTGAGAGTTTGAGCTAATTCAGCCCCTTCTCTTTGCCAACCTGTGTCTCAACTCATCTCAATTTTTTGTACTTTTCAAGAAGTCATTGAGCCTCATTTCTCTCCCCACCGCCTTCTTGAGGGGGCATCATCTAAGTCTAGTCTCTCCTCTTCTTATTCGAGACTGGGGCAACCTTGTTGCTAAAACATCTTCCTCATGTCTTCTTCATTTGAACTTCTTTGAAATAGTGTTGTCTCAACACTATGTTAAAGAGGAGCAAAATGTAGACACCTAAATTTGATTACACTGCTTTGGTAATCCTATTTAGTTTCTCTAAAGGCATCATTAATTAAATTCTTATTTAATTAATCCTTCTCCATCCCTAGCTGATTAATTTAATTAATCATCTATAGTCCTAATTGATAAATCAAATAACCTAGTATTTATCAATTAAATCCTATTCTTCTATCTAATTTCAAAAATCCCCATTTATTAAATAAATCTATTTGATAAATAAAATCCTCAAATCTAAAAACCCCTAACTTATCCCTAATTCTCCATTTAGCCTAATCCACCCCATCCACCCATACTAACCAAGCTTAGCCACTAACTCACCAACCCTCATTAATGCTATCCACTTGCATATCTCTAACATCCCTAATCTGATCCTAAACCCAAGCCTAATCCACCCCCTAATGTTGTCACATTCCCTAACCAAGTTTAAGACTTTCCTAAACCAAATCAAAGTCTCCCCTCAAAAATCCCAACCACCAAGTCATGAGTGCTCTTACAAAACATAAAAGACTCTTACAAGCCCACTCATGACTCTTACATCCATCTTCCACACTCTTCCCTCTTCCACACTCATTTCTCTTACATCTCTCTTACATACTCAACCCCACTCATCATGCCTTTAACCACCCCTTTACCTTACCCTCTCACACTCATCCTCCTTGTGACAAGTGTCACCTTCCCATTGGTGCTAAACAAGCACAATCCATGTGCTCTCCTTTGAGTGCATCCTAGCCCTCCTTAAGCCTTCATCTCCCCTTGAATCTTAGCACTCCATCCCTCAAGCCCTTAGCCTATAAATTGAATCCCCTCCTAAGCCATTTCAATCACAACAACCATTTGAGTAAAGTTATCATGCCCTTTTGAGAGCCAAAATCCATACTCATACCCTTATAATTCTAAATTGAGAGCTCATGAAGCTACCAATTTGCCATTTACCCACCTCCATTGAAGCCATTTGAGCATTTGAGCATACATCCCTAATCTACACATAGACACATCTCAAAAACAAGAGAAAAAATCTCATTGAGAGAGCTTATCCATGGCTCACATTCTCATTTGAGTTTGTCTTCTCTTTGTCTCTCTTATATGTTATGTTAGTTTAATGTATAAATGCTTTTATTGAATTAGTATTTTTAGCATATTAGATAAGTGTATACAGCATTAACCTAAGTAAAAATTAAGTGTAAATAGTAAAGTACGTATTTACACCAACACCCCCCCTTAAGTGCAACTTAGGGGAATGCCCTTAAGCTTACGAACTAGGATGAAGATGCATAATGGGTCCCAGCTACTAGGCCATGTTGGGTACCCATGTACATAATGAAAATGAAAATCTCTCATAAAGTAGAGAAAGAGGGAAAACCTAATGGGAAAAACCCTCCCCCAAAAAGAGAGATAAAGATGGATGCATTGATGGATGGAGTAATCAAGACCCCCCCATTATGACATACATCTAGTATATACATAAGAGAATAAGAGAAGGAAGAGAGACGTAATAGGCTTTCCCCCCAAAAGAAGAATGCCAACAAGTGAAAGCTACTCTGATGAAGAAGCTGGTCCAAGAATGCAGAATGGTGTTCCTCCCCTTAGGAAGAAACAATGCCAAAGGTACAGTCCTGAAGATGTGTATTGGCCCTAAAACCTACTCAAATATCCCTATACTGATGCTAAAGTTCATCCCTTCCAACTGTGCTAAAAAGAATGAATGCAAATTAGTCAAGGATGTCTGTTGAACCTGTTCCATGGAACCATCTATCTCCTCAACTGACAAAGAGACCTCCACTAATTGCTATTCATAAGGATCCATAATCACACCAACCTATGAAGATTGATCATGTAGAGAATGGACATGAGGGTTAGAGTGAGCCCTCACAATAACTATAGAAGAATCATCATCAATGAGAAGATGTAAGTCCTCAAGTCTATCTCCCAAGTCAACTAAAGCTGGAGCTAGAAGACGAGATGTACCATGCTATGTTGGACCTTTCACTGTGGTAATATAAGCACATGGACTAGACTGATGTGACCTCTCATTGCAACTGTCGATAGAACCCCACGTGTCTGAACCTGTTGAAACACTATCGCTAGTGTCACTATCAGTTTCCACCATGTATGAAGTGCGGAGAGGAGTAGAGGATAAGTTGGGAGAAATTTCCTCAAAGTGAACATCCTTCTCCACAACAATCTCATGAGTCTTTAGATCCATAAGTTTGTAAGCCTTCATATTGTCTTCATAGCTGATAAAGGTACAAGGCCTAGCTGTTGGTGCCTTGCAACTCCTGGAAGAAAGGTTTTCCCATGCTAGACAACCAAAGACTCTAAGGTGACTCACAATTGGTTTTCTGCCACACCATTACTCAAAAGGAGTCTTTCCATCTAAGGCTAGATGAGGAGACCTATTAAATATGTGAGTAGCACTTCTAATGGATTCAACTTCAAGTGTAGGATCGAGAGACTTGGCCTTAATCATGCAACTTGCCATGGTCTTTAGAGTCCTAATCCTCATAGCTACAACATCTGTCTTGTGCAGATTAAATGCTGGTGAGTTCTGAAGATCAATCCCCTTAATTCTACAAAAGTTCTTGAATCTTCTGTCAACATATTTGTTCTTATTGTCCACCCTTAGTACCTTGATGGCTTTCCTTGAATCGTATTCAACATGAGTCTTGAAGTCTTGAAGCTTATGAACCACTTCATTCTTATGATGAAGGAAAAAGACCCAAGTGAATCTTGAAAAGTCATCAACAAATATGAGTATGTAGTGGCCTGAGTTGACTGAAGTCACAACAAAGGATCTTGCTAATACCATGTGAACTAGTTGAAGAACAACTAGAGCTCAAGAAGAATTCCCTTTATCATGCTTCTCCTTGAGATTCATATCCACTGAACAAGATGAACATTCTCCCTTAGAAAATTTGATATTAGGTAGACCTTTGACCATGTGTTTTGAAAAAAGTTACTAAAGCAAGTAGAAGTCAAGGTGACCAAACCGCTCATGCCATAAGTTGATTTGTGAAATAGAGTGAGTTAACAAGGCTTGGGAAGGACTCTTAGGCACAAAGTGGGAGAATGAATAAAGCCTCTTGTCATCATTAACTTTCCCCACTGCTACCAATGAATCATCTTTGAGACTTCCCACCATCACTAAATTAGGAAGAAACTCAACCTTATGACCATCTCCAAGGTGAGTGATTTGGTAAACTGATAGTAGATTGGAGCTTAGATTTGGAACATAGAGAACATCCTTGAATTCCCCATCTTCCATTTCAACATGTCCTTTCCCTTCAACTTCCATCTTAGCATCATCTCCCATGAAGATGTGTGGTACCTTTGACTGCTTCAATAAAGAAAAGTCTTCCTTTGAAGAACCCATGTGGTAAGAGGCACCTAAGTCAAGTATCCATTCTGAAGAATAACTTGAGTTTTCCATAAGTGCTTGACCTTTACCCTTTGAAGAGGTAGGAGTAGAATCCTTGGAAGTACCTAGCACTTGAATCTTGTTCTTCTTGAGCAAATTTTCTAACTCATCGATTCTTTTTGTCTTGAAATGATGCTCGTCATGATTTGGCTTTTTACAGTATGCACAAAAGAGTTTGTCCTTCTTTTCATTACTTCCATTCTTGTTTGAAGAAGAATCACCTTATTGAGAGGAGTCATGTTGTGTCTTAGATTGTGTTTTCTGCTTCCACTGCTTCTTCTTTTTGTTGCTTTTTCCCCCCTTGACTTGATTTGTGATCATATCAACATGTCTTAGATGAGTTGAGAAGTCCAAAATCCACCAAGTGAGATTGTTCAACAATCAACATGTCTACAAATCCATCAAAGGAAGGCTTCTGGTAAGCAAATCCCATGGTTAACCTGTGAGTATTAAAACTCAAAATGAAGTTGGCGTACTTAGAAGGTAGCTTCTTCAGGATGTGGTGAATTACCCTGTCATCCTTCATGGGATTTCCACAATCTTTCAGAAGTGCCCTATACTCATTAACTTTGATGATATAATCCTAAATTGTGTCATAATTCTTAGGATCCAAGAGAAGTAGATCATCTTCAATCTAAAATCCCTTTTCTTCATCCACTTTACCATACAACTGTTCAAGTTTATCCCAAGCTTCCTTAGATTCTAAACAATTTTAATGTAAAAGAGAAGATCCCCATGTACACAACTCCTAATTACACCTAAAGCTTGTCAGTCTTGATTTGTCCAATCAATGAGTTCTTTAGCATCAGTAGTTTTGGTAATTGTACCATCAACATACAAACTATATCCTTTTTCCATTAATCTACTCCATGCAATATCTTTCCATGTAGAATATTGTGTGAAGTTAAAGGAGGACATTTAAAACCCATGATGCAGAAATGAAAAGAGCACAAAATAGAGACACAAGAACCATACTACACCCCCCCCCCCCTTTTCACTGAATCAAAAGACCCCCCAAAAAAAATGCTTGTGGCACTTTATAAGTAGTGTTTTTACAATGGGCCACTTGTTAAAATGAACAAAGTGGACTTTCTAATTTTGCTTTTACAACTGCCTTATGAGGCTAAAATTTGTCACTTAAGCACTGTAGCTAAGATTTACAACAATTCTAAAAAAAAAACAAAGCTTTACAATGCCAAAGAAGGCCTAATTCTGAAAGCAAGAAATTGGTCCACACAACCCTAAAATCTAACTTCAGATCTAGAAAGTACACAAAAAAAATGCACTTTTAAAAAAAATGGAACCTAAAAAAGTGACCAAATGTTCCCGTACGGAGCTTCTGAAGTTGTAAAACTGGGGATTATGCAGGTACAATCACCAAAAAATGCAAATTCTACAAAATCTATGCACCAAAACTAGAACAAAACACCACCACTAGAAAATTCAAGAAATTCTACATGATTTCAAAAAAAATTGCACCTGAATTAGAGTCTGAATGTCCAAGATATGAGCTCGAAAAGTCAAGGTGCCAAACTGAAAAGAAATTTGGAGAGGGATTTGGAGGAGAAACTGTGAGTCTAAATTTGAAGGTCAAATGGCTGTCGTTGCAGTTGTAAAATGCCTAGGAACGATGATCAAATGACCATCAAATTTAACCTAGGGTTCTGCTGACATCAGCAAAAAGTTTGCTCACTAGGATGACATGGTAGATGATGTTGCTGCTTGTACGATACAAATGACATGTGGTTATTTGTATGGATGACATAGCAGTCAAAAATGAGTTCCACAGGTGACATGGTGGTCCTGGGTGATGATGTACAAAATTAGCCTGTGTGTAGGGCTGGCTAGGCACTACAATCCGTGTGGCAAAGGTTTAGTCAACCACGTATTCGACCATGGGCAGGAGTTTAAAAAACCTCGCTGAAATCTAAGTGCAGCAGGCACTGGAAGAAAAAATATAGTGGCTAGGGTTTTAAATGCAAGGTGGAAACAGTCTTCATTGCCAAAAATAGAGTAGCAGCCGAAGAAGTAGTACAAAACTATTGGAGAACGACTGCATGTACCGGGTGGTCTTTTGTGAATGCCAGAAAATAGTTAGTGTTGTTGGGAAAACCACCATCCGTGTCAGAAACTTCAAGCACTCTATTGGCTAGAAAGTTTGGTGCCGTTGGGGTTTTTGAAATGCAAAGATTCCACATTGTGGGTGTGGTGATCTCTATGGATTTTTGAACAATTAAGCCTCTGCCATGTGGCACTATGTGGTGACCTGCTAGCAGGGTCGTCTGGTGTCCAATTTGCATCCACGTGGTGAGTTTTTGATTCTGTGGGTGAGAGTTTTTACAATCACTGTCAGAATCAAACATTGATGCTGGAAGTTGTCACTAATTTTCTCTGCAATGATGGGTGTCAAAAATTGTCTAAGCATGGGTCAAAAAAACTAGAACGCAGGCTATGAACAAAATGTGAGCGCCGAGAAATTGGAGGTATTATCCCATATGTATTATGGGAGTGCTTTAAGTGCTATTTAAAAGAAATATGTCGCAGGCTTTTGAACAAAGGCAAGAGTGTCGATTGTTTTGAAAGCCATCGTGGATTGTTGGGTTACGCTAGGTCTATTGTCAGATTCTAATGTGCCAAAAATTAGTGGTACGGTGCTATGTACATCCTCCTCTACAGTCTACAAAAATTTGCAGATATATGAGTAGTTTGGAATTTAAGAAGTTTGCTGATAACAAAACTCTACAATAAATAATAAAATACCTCCAAAAATGGCAGATCTGGGATGTCACTACTTGGGTCTGCTAAAAAAATTTCTCTGTTGGTGCCCGTAAGGGAAAAATAATTCCAAAAATTTGACCAAAAAAATGACAAAAATACAAAGAAAGAATAGATCTGAATTAAAATTAAATCACAGATCTGAAAATGATGACCATACCCATACCACAAATCAGGGCCTCCGGGTTCTGATTTTGCAAAAGAAATTTGCCTTATGGTCAACTTTGGGCCAAGGTAAGCATGCTTATAGTCAATTTTCACTGGTTCAGTGTTTCAGATGCAATAGAGAGGTCAGATTTAGTGTTGGATGCTTCCAATTTTTGTAGCACTTCGAATTTGGGCTGAGGTGATGAAGCAAGCAAGAGGTCTCGAATGGCTTGGGAAGAGAAAATATTTATGCTCTAATACCATGTAAGAATTTTTTTAAGGGAAAAATTCATGTAGGAACTAAGAACTCAAACACAAGCACACAATAGACCAAAGAGAGAGAGAGTATGATTAGAATAAAAATGTCTTGAATAACTTGTTCCTCATTAGAGTACACTAGGAGTGGCTAAATATAAAGGCCTCAGGAGAGCTTCTAGAATGCATAGAAGTTAGCATCATGATGTGTCATACAACCAAGCATATGTCCACCAGATATGGGTTATCCTCCATTAAGCACAGAAGTAAGTGTGGTGATGAGAGGATAAGCCTACAAGGTTGTGACATGCAAAATAGTGTTGTAGACAGCATGCCCTTAAATAGAGTTGCGTAATCCTATGTTGTCAACATGACAAATCAAAAGGTGTGCAAACTCCCAAGTGTCTCACAAAAAAAAAAAAAAAAAAAATGCAAAATAATAAACTAATGCATTAACCTAAGTAAAACTTAAGTAAGTGTAAATAGTAAAGTATGTATTTACACCAACAGAAAGCCCTAGGTGATTTTTTTTGGGGGTTGATGACAAGATCATATATCAAATTCAAAAGTTTTGTACATCCAAAGAAGCTTGGGATACCCTCCAAAACCTATATGGGAAAGTATTTGAAGAGGATGTTTTCAAAATTGAAGATGACCTCATCTCCTTAGATACAAAGGCATTTGATTCTATACAAGATTTCATCATTAAGGTGAATGAACTTAGGACAAAGCTTGCTAATTGTGGGAGTCCTATTAAAGATGACAGATTGATCTATCTCATTCATAACAAACTGCCATCGGAGTACTCCACATTGGTTTCTACTTATAATACCTCAAAGACTATATTAGGGTCTACCTATTAGAAAATATCTTTTGATGATTATATTGATCTATTCAAAAAAGAAGAAAAGAAGTTGAAATCAATGGGGATTCTCAATTCACCAAAGTCTAAAGCATTGGTGGCCAACAATGAGGGTTCTCAAAATTCAGCTTGTCAATCTTCAAATAAAGGAAAGGGAAAGAATAAGAAATGGAAGCATAACAAATCAGAAGATGTAGAAAAGGTAACACCACAATCAAATCAACAAGGCAAGTCTTCAAATTCAAATAAGAAGGGAGACAATAATAAGTACAAGAAAAACTATACTTATTGCAAGAAATCGGGTGATGAAGAACATGAGTTTTATCATAAAAAGATTGATGAGTTGACCTAATGCTTATAAGGAGAAAGGATCTACTTCAGATTCAAAGGGCAAAGGGCAAGCACTCATGGAAAATTCAAATTCTTCAAAGGAATGAATTCTTGACTCAGGTACCTTATATCATATGGGTTCTTCAAAAGTGTATTTTTCTTCATTGAACTAGTCTAAGGTACCGCACATCTTTGTAGGAGATGATACAAAAATAAAAGTTGAAGGGAAAGGAAATGTGGAGATAGAAATTGGAGAATTCAAGGATGTTCTCTATGTTCCAAACCTAAGCTCTAATCTCCTCTCAATTTACCAAATTACTAACCTTGGAGATGGTCATAAAGTTGAGTTCCTTCCTAACTCAGTAAAAGTGCACAGTCTAAAAGATGACTCAGTGCTTGCAGTGGAGAAGTTAATCATGATAAAAGGTTTATTCTTTCTCCCACTTTGTGCCCAAGTCTCCTTCACAAGGCTTGTTGACTCAATCCAATTCACACATCCAATTATGGCATGAGTGGTTTTGTCATCTTACCTTTCACTATCTTCAAAAAATTTGCTCAAACAAAATGGTCAAATGTCTACCTACAATCAACTTTTTCACAAGTGAATGTTCAATAGGTTCAGTGGATATGCATCTAGAGAATAAGTTACATAAAGGGAAGTCTTCAAGAGCACCAATTGTTCTTCAGTTGGTTTACATGGTACTAGCAGGTCCTTTTGCAATGACATTAGTCAGCTAGGGTCACTACATACTTACTTTCATTGATGACTTTTAAAAGTACACTTGGGTCTACTTTCTTCATAACAAGAATGAAGTGTTGGATAAATTTTTAGCCTTCAAGACTCATGTTGAACATAAATCAAGGAAAGCCATCTAATTTTTAAGGATGGAAAATGAAAGTAGATATGTGAACAAAAGACTTAAAGACTTTTGCAAACTTAAGGGTATTGATCCTCAGAATCCAACAACATTCAGTCCACATAAGATAGATGTTGTAGCATTGAGGATTAGAACTCTTAAGTCAATGGCAAGTTGCATGATACAAGCCAAGTATCTTGATCCATCACTTAAAGTTGAAGTAATTAGTAGTGCCAGTCACATACTTAATAGGTCTCATCATCCTACCTTAGATGGCAAGACTCCCTTTGAGGCATGATGTGGTAGAAAACTAGCACTGACACACTTTATATTCTTTAGTTTCCTAGCATGGGCAAATAGATCTTATAGGGGATGCAAGGCATCATCATGTTAGGATTGTACTTTCATCAAATATGAAGATGGTGTGAAGGCATACAGACTCATGGATCTTGATACACATGAGATCTTTATGGAGAAGGATGTACACTTTGAGGAAAGTTCACCCAGCTTATCCTCTAATCCGCTCCACACATCATACATTGTGGAAACTAATAGTGACACTAGGGATAGTGCTTCAATAGATTTAGACATGTGGGGTTCTATTGATAGTTGCAGTGAGAGGTCACAACATCAAAACACTCCACATGCATATATTGTCACAATGATAGGTCCAACAAAGTAGGGTACACCCATTCTTCCAGCTCCACTAACAAAGGATGACTACATAGTAGATATTTCAAGCTTGTTTATAGAGTCACACATAGGATATTTGGGGCACATCATTTATGATATACATCTCTTTGAAGGAGAAGATCTTTCTATAGTTGTTGTAAGGGTTCACTCTGACCCTCATGTCCATTCTCTACATGATCGATCTTTATAGGTTGATGTGATTGTGGATACTTATGTACAATAGTTGTAGGAGGTCTCTTTATCACTTGAGGAGATAGTATATTCTTTGGGACAAGTTCTACATTCTTCTTTCATAGGCACAGTTGATAAGGTTTCAAAGACATTAGTGATCATCAAGATTTTTTCCACACATAGTGGAAGCATCTCATTTGTACCTAGGGTATTGTTTCTTCCAAAGGGGAGAAACACTATTCTATAGCTTCTACATTAGAGTAGCTATCACTGATTAAAACTCTTCATTTGTGGGGGGGGGGGGGGGGGGAGACTATCTTGTCTCTCTTCTTCTACTGTCTTGTGAGGGGGACCTTTTCCTCTTTTGGCATAGTGTTTTTCTCACCTTTCTCAATTGTATATACTTGATGTATGTCATAATGGGGGAGTCTTGAATACTCCATCCATCTATTCATCTAGTTTTTTTATCTCTCTTTTTGGGGGAGGGTTTTTCCCATGAGGTTTTCCCTCTATCTCTACTTTATGAGAGATTTCATTTCATTATGTACATGGGTACCTAACATGGCCTAGTAGCTAGGACCCATCATGCATTTCATTTTAGTTTTTGTAAGTTTAAGGGCATTCCCCTAAGTTTTATTTAAGGGGGGTATTGTTGTAAATAAGTATTTACTATTTACACTTTACTTAAGTTTACTTAGGTTAATGCATTATTTTATTAGATTGCATTATTTTATTATTTATTTAGGTGAGACACTTAGGAGTTTATGTACTCTCATGAGTTGTCATGTTGACAACACAGAAGTATGCAACTCTAATTTAGCACATGGTGTCTACAACATTGGAGTTTGCATCATTCAACAAGTTGTTATGTAGACAACATAGTTATTCACACTCCCTTTTTAGCACATGTTGTCTACAACATTAATTTGCGTGCTACACCATTGTAGGCTTATCCTCACATCATTGCACTTACTCTCGTGCTTAATTGAGGATAACCCATATCTAGTGGATATGTTCCTGGTTGTATGACTTATCATGTTGCTAACTTCTATGTATTCTAGAAGCTTATAAAGGCCTTTATATATAGGCACTTCTAGTGTACTTTGATATGGCATATTTAATAAATATATCATCATTCTAATCATATTCTCTCTTTGGTCTACTATTGTGTTTGTGTTTGAGTTCCTTGATCTTGGGTAAATTCTACCCTAAGGCAAATTCTTACAAAATTACACAAGGCATTATATGGTCTCAAGCAAGCTCCTAGAGCTTGGTATGAAAGACTTCATAACTACTTGATATAGATCAGTTTTCAAAGAATCAATGATAACAGTAGTTTGTATATCAAAGGACTAGACAAAAAGATTGTGTTGGCAAAAATATTTGTTGATGATACTTTATTCATAAGAAATGATGACTTGTGCAAGGCATTTTAAAAATAAATGAGCAAAGAATTTGAGATTTCTATGCTTGGAGAGATAAAATTCTTTATTGAATTACAAATTTGATAGAAGAAAGATTGTATCTACATTACTCAATCTAAATATATCAAGGAGATACTAAAGAAATTTGGAATGGAAGACTCAAGACTAGTTGGAACCTCTATGTCTATTGGACATAAGCTTTTCAAAAATGATGATTCCAAAGAGGTAGATTAGACCACATATAGATCAATGATTGGAAATTTGCAATATGTAGTGCACACAAGGCCTAATATTGCTATAGTAGCCAGTATGGTGGCGAGATTCTTAGTAAATTCTAAAGAAAATCACATGATGACAGTCAAAAGAATCATGAGATATTTGAAAGGTACTAAAGAATATGGTTTATGGTACAAAATAGGAGGCAATTTGAAATTAAAATTATTCACAGATGTTGATTGGGTAGGAAGTATTGATGACAGAAAAAATACTAGTGGTGGAGCATTCTTTCTTGGTAAAATACTAGTGTCTTGGACAAACAAGAAACACAATTGTATCTCTTAGTCCACAGCAGAGGCATAATATGTGGCAACAACAATCAATTGTTATAATATTGTTTGGTTCAAACAACTAATGTTAGGTATGAAGATAGATATCAAGGATCCAATAGTTATATAATGTGATAACACCAGTGCAATCAATACATCAAAGAATCTAGTGATTCATACCAAAATGGAACACATTGCTATAAAATATCATTTCTTAAGAGAATTGGTTCAAGATAAAGAAGTTAGATTTGAATATGTAAATACAAAAGAGAAAATTGTAGACATATTCACCAAGCCATTACCAAAAAATGCATTTATGCATCTAAGAGGTAAGCTAGGGTTCATTCCCCTATCTAAAGCTCACTAAATGAAGTCTAGTGATGCATCAACCAGAGTATGTTGAAGATCAATTAGTTTGTGCAATATTGATGAGGGCATATTTCAAATGAATTAGTACTTAAGGTACAGTGATATTCATTGAAAATTGTCTTTGCCAAGAGATGTTAAAGAGGGAGAAGTTTTCTATCATATAGAAATTTTGTAAAGAGAAAGAGTTGTCAAAGAGGAAGAATAAAACATGGAAAAAGTTCTAGCAGAAAGAAGCTTTCTAATAGAGGGAGAAACTAAAGACAAAAAGAGTTCACATTGATAGAGGGAGCTCTCATGGATGAGAATTAGAATGAAACTAAGGATATGTTCCTTGCTCCAAAATTTTAATATATTATGACATGTTGTATTTCCATCAATGTCAAAGAGGGAGATTGTTAAAAAAATTGACTAATTGTGTATTGTCCTTGATGTTACACAAAATGTCATATCATCACCAATCAGTGTATGCCGAGCTCACTCGAGCATTGAAGACAATTTCATGTGACTACAGAGCATTGTAGCATTTTCCTAGTTTAGAAGGCAGTATCTATCAAGTTCACTTGGGTGCAAAGTCTATAGAAGATGAGTGTTAACTGAGCTCACTTGGTTAATGAAGGAATTGTTGGATGGAACTAGTATTAACTGAGCTCACTAAGTTACCAAAAGAACTTTCTGAATAGTAGTGTTGACTGAGTTTATTTGGTTAACACAGGAAAATAATTTCTAAGTTAGTGTCTACCCAGTAGGGTCGGCTAATGAAGGATTTTCTTGTGTTGGTTGTTGAGTTCAATTGATTTATCTGTTGGTTCTAACCAACCTAGAAGATGAATATTAATTATTCTAAGTTGTATTCTAGTTGACTTGATAATATGAAATATATAAATATAAGGTCAAGTTAAGGATTAGTGTTAGTTTGTGGTGACTGATCAAGAAAGTATTGTACATAATTCATAAATTCTTTGGGGCTCGGGGCATAACCCAAAAAATATAATTTTGGGCCCTATTTTATCATGATTTTGGGTCAACATGTAATTATTAATTATAACCATAAAGTGGTAAAAATAATTTTATAATAGGGGTTAGGGTTAGGGATTTTTTTAGTGTGGTTATGTAAAAGTTGGTTCTTGCAGCGGTATTGAGCCGTAAGAGATTACAGATTGTAATTAGGTTGTAATCACTGGATTGTAATAATATCAGACTTGTTTGCTAGAGATAGCCCAAGAATTGGGTGAACCACACTAAATATTGGTGTCTTATGTTCTTTTCTATGTGATCTATTATTTTTTCATAATGTTTAGATTTGCATGTAATTGTTATTTATGTCTGTGGTTTAATCCTAACAAGTGGTATCAGAGCGATGTTGTTTTTCACTTATCCTGTGCAGGAACATCTCATGGTTGAGTGGGAGTGATGGCAAATGAGGGTAAGATAAGGGTTGACAAGTTTAATCGGTAGAAATTTCATTTATGGAAGATGAAAATAGAAGATTGTCTTTATCAGAACAATTTATGGAAGCCATTGGAAGGAAAAACCAAGAATCAAAGATATATGTCAAATGACGACTACAATATTTTAGATAGAAAGACACTTGGAAGCATTTGATTATGCCTGACACCATCAATGGCATTTAATATTACAAAAGTGAAGATAATAGAAGAGTTAATGCAAACCCTAGCAAAACTGTATGAAAAGCCCTTCGCTTCAAACAATGTATTTCTCATGAAGCATTTATTTAGTATGAAAATGATAGAAGGTGGATCTATTGCATTTTATTTAAAAGAGTAATACTATTAATAGTTAGTTATCTTCTATGGGTATTAATTTTGATGAAAAATTAGGACTCTCTTGATTTTGTGTTCTTTTCCTAAAAGCTAGAATGGCTTGGTAATGGATGTGAGTAATTTTGTTCCAGGATCTAGTACCCTAAAATATGATGATGTGATTGGTGTTATTTTGAGTGAGGAAACTAATAGGAAATCCTTAGGTGGATCTACATCAAGAAGTTCTTTGAATGCACAAAGCAAAGGTAGAATGACTAAAAGAGGAAGTAATTTTAGAAATTGTGAGAAACAAAGAGGAAAGTCAAAGGAGAGGAGGTCTCAATCAAGAGGATCGAACGACTATTGGTACTATGGGAAACCAGGGCATAAAAAGAAAGATTTTTGGACTCAAAAGAAAATTAAAGGAGATAAACCAGATGGAAACAAGGAGGCAAATCTGGTAAGTAACAAATAAGAAGAGCATGCTTTGCTTCTATCTTTAGAAAGTGTTGATGATTCATGGGTTTTAGATTCTAGTGCTTCATTTCATGGTACACCTTATAGAGGTTATTTCATTGATTATGTCCAAGGGTATTTTGGGCTTGTTTATTTGGGGGATAATGAACCCTATTAGATTTTTGGAAAGGGAAAAGTTAAGATTAAGTTGTAGAATGGGAATCATTGGATACTACATGAGGTAAGACATGTTCCAAGGCTGAGTAGGAATTTAATTTCAGCAAGGAAATTCAATGATGAGGGTTGAGTAGTTACTTTTAATGATAAAAATTGGATGGTTTCAAAAGGTTTCCTTGTAGTAGAAAAAGGTTTGAAAGTAGGCACCTTATATCTTTTTACAAGTCATATTGTTCCTTCTATTTTAATTATTTTAGAGAAAAATGAATGTTCATGAACAACTGCTATAGTTGAGCAAGGAGAACAAATAGCTATTGTAGATTCTAATACAGCGTTGTGGCACAATAGACTTGGGCACTTTGGTGAGAAAGGTATGAAAGTACTTTATTAAAAGAATGTTTTACCAGGTTTGAAATGTGTTAATATGGATTTCTATGAAAGTTGTGTGTATGGAAAACAAAAGAGAGTATTTTATGAAGACTAGAAAGGAAAATAAAAGGGAGAAATTAGAGCTTGTGCATACAAATGTATGGGGATTGGCTCAAGTATCTTCCCTTGGTGTCTCTCATTATTATGTTGCATTCATTGATGATGTATCTTTCCTAATTACTCTAGGATCCTAATACTATAGGTGATCCCACAAAATCTCCATGTCCTAGGTTAACACTCTACTCTAAAAGGATGGCTCGATGTACTACATCTTTGAGGGTTTTAGGTTCAAACACCTTAACACCCCCAACTAGATGGTTGTTCAAGCCTCTGATGAAATGTTGTGCCAACTATGTTGGATTATCACTAATCTCTAAATAGGGCATGAGCTCATATAATTATCACTCATACTCTACCATGGTTATAATGAATTGTCTTAGGTTGTGGAATTCATCTACCCTATGTTGGTTCCATTCCTTTGGTAGGAATTTCTCACAAAAGTTTTCAAGGAATAACTCCTATGTGACATTGTTCATGTTTATGCCTTAATCTCTTTGATAGTCCACCAAGTGGCTCCAAAGTGTTCCAAGTTGTTAATAGAAAACCTTTCTTTGACATTATTGTCAAAGTATTGAATAGCAAAATCCCTGTCAAGAGCAATAAGCCACTACTCAACTACATAACCTGAACCATGCTCGTTAAAGGGATTGACCTTAGACCTCTAAAGGTCCTTCATTTGAGTAGCTAAAATGGATCTATGAAAATACCTCCAAGGACTCCTAGACCTAGGTCTATGCTCATGTCTTGCCTAAGGTGATCCATCCTGACCATGAATAGGAGGTAGGTGATCAATGATGGTTTTCATCATTTTCCTCAGGTCAACCTCCTCAGAGTTAGCCTGTTGCTCTCTATGGTTCTCTTCTTGATGCTCACTGACATGCTTTTCCCTATTCTCTTCCTGAATAGGGCCTTTCTAGATAGACTCATGTATAGTGATGTCTCTGCCTCATCCATGGCCTCTACCATAGTCAAGGCTATGGCATCTAACAGAAGATTTTGTCCCAAATACCATCCTACAATAATATCCAAGATACAAGATTTTATGATAACTATAAATCATACTACTGTAAGTTATATATATAAAGACACATGTTTTGAAAATAGTAGTAGTTCAATTTTTAGTTTTGCCTAGTTTTAGGTTTGCATATAAATCAGTTTTGAAGTCTAAATGTTCAAGTTTGAAAATATACAACTGAAAGTTTAAGTTCTATTTCATTTCAACTAGTTCAAGTTTTAGTTTGATATAGATACACATATCAATTTAAATTTTATTTTAATTTTCAACTAGTTAAAAACTAATGGAATTCTAATATGCCCAAAGCTCCCAATGTAGAAACTTGAGCTCTGATACCAGATGTAACACCCTACCAAGGGATCCAAAAGAATTAACCTAAATTTTTAACTAAGTTTTCCAAAAAAATAAAATTAAAGAAATAATAACATACACATCATTCATAGAGTAGCGGAAGCAATAACATATAATCATAATTAAGAAAACATCACATATTACATTCCTTAAGGATCCCAAGACATTGAATCACATTTAAATTTGAGTAATACTAAGTCTAACAATTACCACATCCATATGAAAGAATAATTAAAAGTCCAAAGTCCATTTCATTTGTGATGAATGCCACTTGGCAATAAAATTTGGAATGCTCAATCATCCACTATACATGTCACAAGGTATGAAAGACTAAAAGAATATACATTTATAAACATAGATTACATCATCCTTCTCAGATCCATGAAACAAAGTACAATAAAATAAGTGAAACCATCCATCATAAAGATATAACTATCCATCATAAAGATATAGCCATCCATCATAATACATAAGAATAGAATGAAAGGAAATGTGGACAAAGAACTCCAGCCATAGTAACAATGGATGGATCTCAATGGTAAGAGTAAAAAGCACTACCACCCAACCATGTGGTAACCCAAAAAGGCCCACTCCCACCATGCTAAGGAGATAGTCTCAAGTCTCAAATAGGATATCAATTCAAAAATCAAAAGCAATATTTGAGTCAAGGAAATCCTAAAAGTGATCTAACTCAAAGATTCCAAGATAAATCGACATCTAGACCCCAAGGAACACAAGACACATAGGAAACCTACTTTGTAAGTTGGCAAGTGTTACCACACGAATCAACACTAGAGTTACCCTGATAGTCTCTTAGGACCTTGGCCCACTAGTGACCCTATGTGGCACTAGTATCCTCTCGTACTAACAAGTACAAGGAATACTAATGATGCATGGTCACAACCAAGTGTTCTCTCTACTCTCATCCTAGTCTATACTAGCACTTGAGGCATGGGTGAGAATATATAAAGACTCTTGTTAGGTTTGTTTTACTCTCATTTAGTGTAGCATTTTCTCTTATCAAACAACTTACAATGACTTACCTTGGTAGCCACTTAAGGCCTCGGCCTCCATTGCAAGCCACTTCCCAACATTACATATAGATAACCTACCCTAGGCTCATATAGGTATAAATCAAAGAACTATATAAAATCACCTTAGTCCTATACAAGTGATTGGAAAGCAATAAAAGATAATTTACAATAACACATCAGTTCTCTACGAGCAACTGGAAAGCATCCCAAAAATACTGATCGAAGACTCAAAATGGTTAAGTCAATTGTGGCATAACATTCACCTTAGCTTCACACAAGAACACTGGAAAGCAATAACGAACAATAAATTCAAACTCATCATAGAGAATACCAAACACATTACCATGGTTGGGTTTAAAAGATCAAGATCAATTTAGCATAATGCCACAATCACAAAACTCCCAAGCCTTGGGTAGACATCCTAAAATCGGTCAACACTCTAGTCAACCCAAACCCAAAACATAGACAACATACATATAGCATAGTGTAGGTTTCATAGTTTGGTTTGATTTTGAAGACACATGGTTGAGCTAAAAGTAAGGTATTAATTTCCAGTTTAAAGTATGTTTTAAGCAGATAAAATTCATAGTTTACTCATACAAATTAACCCGTTCTTATATTTAAATAAAGCACAATTACCCTTATTCAGTCTTTAAGTCCATTGATCCAATTGACGTAAGGGTAATTATTTATTTAAAATATTAAAAATAATCCTCATTGATCTTAAATAAAATAATTTACAATTTCATTAAAATCAAATTTATTAATAATAATTACATAAATCTAAGACTCTACTAAATGTCTTATTAATTATTAAATATTAATAATTAATAACACTATTAATAAATTCATTTAATAATTAAAACTTATTGATAAACATTATTAAATAATAATAAAATTAATATTAAAAACTTATTATTAAAAAACTTATTAATAAAAATTATTAAATAATAATAAAATTAATATTAAAAAATTATTAACAAAAATTATTAATTAAAAATTTATAAAAAATTTAAACATAACATACAAAGCATTTATTTTAATAAGGACCGCCAGCCTTTAATACCTGTGGTCGCAGGTGTTACTACTACCGCATGCTGCAGTACCACCTCCATACATAGGCTTTAATGGCCAGGGGTGGAGGATTGGGATGTGGGGAAATAATGGCCTCACCCCCACCTCATTTATTATTTTAATAATATTTTTTTAAAAAAAATTGTTATTTAAAAAAAAAACAATTCCCCCCCATTTAACATTTTCTAAAAAATATATATTTTTTAATAAAAAGTTTCAGCATTAGTCTGATAGGGAGAGTATCGCCAACCAGTCAAATTTTTAATCTTAAATTTCCTTGTTTAATTCCAAAACCCTTTTTGATTTAAATTCTAATTTTTTAATCTACTGGACAAGGGTTCTATTGATAATTTAATCCTCACATAGATAGAAGATATTGAAATGCATATTAGTAATTTACAATATTGAAATATTCAAGGATTTATCATAGAGACATTCAGATTTACAATCCACAGTCACAAAGAAGATAAGATAAGAAATAGTGTAATTAATTGTGCTAATTAATCACAAGAATCTACTTGGATTCTGACGCTAAAATTGCAACATCCAAAAAGATTTGTGAGAGAAAATTTCTCCTCTCAAAACCTTCTCTCTTCCAAAGATTTCTTCTTCAAAAATTTTCGTTTCCTCAAAAATGAACCCTCAATTAGCGATAAGGAGTTCTCTCCTAAATTTAGGGCACTAATTGTGCAATCACCCGAGAGGACTCCTTGCTTACCAGTCTTTAACTCTTTATTATCTTTTCTTTATGTTTTCATGCATGTTTATTGAAATATAAAATATCTTTATTTAATTTCACTTTACTTCTCTTTTTAATTAATTTATTAAATTTTATTCTCATGCATACTTTATGCAATCTTAAAATTCTTTAATAAATTAATATCTTTTCCATGCTTTAATTTATTTTTGAAACGTTAATCGATAAAATATTTATTAACTCAAGTAATAATAATATTTAGCATTTATTTAAAAATAGACTCCTAAATATATTATTATTAAATTAAATAAATATTATCACATTCTAAAATTTAAACTTATAATTTTATCTTTAAATATAGTTATTTTTATTTAATTTATTTATTAATTTATAAATTAATTAAATATAATTAAATATTAAAAATATCATAACAACTTTCTATTAAATTAAATCATTAATTTAATCATTTAATTTGACTTAATTAATAGAAAAATCACCAAAGACATATAGGACAAAATACGAAAACCCATAATAGAAAAACATATACAAGATCAAACTAAAGGGTTATAATCATGAACTTGCATCATATGATGTATTCAAAAGGTAATCAACTCCGATACTTGTCCTAATTTTTTAGGTCAAATGGATTTAAAGGTTAGGATTTGGACTTAAGAATTTATCTCCCCTCTCTTACCATTGAGATAATGTGATAGGGTACACTCATCTTAGCAATTTAGGAAAGTCAATACTTGGTACCTGCAATTTTCATAAAATCCACGCAGCATAAAATCTATGCATGTACAAACACATATATACTAAGCTAAATAGGCAATGGCAGGAAGTGGTGCATCGTGTAGATCTTGACTGGCAGGTGACTATGACTCCCATCCTTGACCACATCAGAAATGTCATACATAAAGAAAATATACATGCACACCATACACATGCAATATGGGATAAGTATCCATAAGAAAACACATATGATAATCCATCTAACTAATCATCATCAATAACTAAAATCACTATAACAATCATCATGTATTCATGAAGTATAGAGTACCAAGTAATCTCATCATAAAATCAACTGAAAATGAAACAATATTTGATAATCTCAAAGATAATGCTACTAATCATCAAGCATAAAACTAGCCTAAAAGAATTAGGCAATAATAATAAAAAGAAAACTAAGGGTAGGAACTACACATTTTCTCACATAGATTCTGAAAATAAAACCAAGCTAGAAGCTAAGTCAAAGAAATGTGCATTTGTTTGATATGGCATTAATAAATTTGGTTATAAGCTTTGGGATTTTGAAATTTGTAAAAATGTTAGAAGGGATGTTATATTCAATGAGAAAGTGTTGTACAAAGATCTATTTCAGCAACATGAGAAGAAGGAAGATGATTATGTAGTGTTGGATGATACTCCAAAAGATGATATTCCAGCCATTCCTTATGATATGCAATAACCACAACAACAAGTACCACACACACCATTGAATGTTAGATGGTCGACAAGGCTAATTAGACCTCCAGAAAGATTTTCTCCTTCTTTGTATTCTATGTTATTTACTAATGCTGGTGAACTTGAATGTTATGATGAAGCTATGTAGGTGGATACTAAGATTCAATGAGAGTCTGCAATGAAAGACAAAATGGATTCTTTGCTGAAAAATAAGACATGGGATTTATGCAAGTTGCCTACAGGTAAAACGACTTTATAGAATAAGTGGGTTTATAGGTTAAAGGAAGAGAATGGAGGTAAGAAAAGATTTAAAGCCAATTTAGTTGTAAAAGGATTTGCATAGAAAAAGGGCATTGATTTTGATGAGATATTTTCTCCTATTGTTAAGATGACTTCTATATGTACTATTTTAAGTATTGTGGCTACTAAAGATTTGCATTTAGAGTAGCTTAATGTTAAAATAGCTTTCATTCATGGCTATTTGGATGAAGAGATATATATGTCTCAGCCATAGGGATTTGTGGTCAAAGGTAAGGAGAACTTAGTGTGCAAATTGAACAAAATATTATATGGCTTGAATCAAACACCTCAGCAATGGTATCTGAAATTTGACAATTTTATGCATGAGCATGGATATAGTAGGTGCCATTATGATCATTGTGTTTATTTTAAGAGTTTGGATGATGACAACTACATTATTTTATGTTTATATGTTGATGATATGCTTATAGTTGGGTCTAACATGGATCACATTAAGGAGCTCAAATGCCAATTGGCACATGCATTTGATATGAAGGATTTGGGGTAGAAAAATAAATCTTTAGTGTGAAAATTTTCATAGATAGGAAGAACATGAAATTGATGCTATCTCAAACAGATTATGTTGAGAAGGTGTTGCAACATTTCTCTATGGAGAATGCTAAAGCTGTCAGCACACCTTTACTTGGTCATTTGAAGTTGACTAAGGAGATGTGTCCCAAGACACAAGAAGAGGAGGATAAGATGTCCAAGGTACCCTATGCTTTAGCTATAGGAAGCTTGATGTATGCTATAGTATGTAAAAGGCCAGATATTGCACATGCAGTGGGAGTCATTAGCAAGTATATGAGTCATCCAAGAATTGAGCATTGGAATGCAGTTATATGGATTCTCAGATATCTAAGAGGAACATCCACTAAGTGTTTACACTTGGGGGCTCTACTACTAATTTATAGGGGTATGTTGACTCAAATTTGGTAAGGGATGTTGATACTAAGTGGAGTACTACAAGTTATGTATTTATTATCGATGGGGCATTCATGAGCTAGGTTTCTAGGTTATAGAAGGTTAATGCTTTATCCACTACAGAGGTAGAGTATATTTCTACTATAGAGGTAGCTAAAGAGATGATATGGATTCAATTCTTCTTGGAAGAATTGGGACACCCTTAGAAGTATAATTATTTGTTTATAGATAGTGAGAGTGTCATTCATCTTGTGAAGAATTCAACTCTACATTCATAGACCAAACATATATAGTTGTGGTACCATTTCATTCGATCAATTTTAGATGATGGATAGTTAAAGCTAGAAAAGATATATATAGATGAAAATTCATGAGATATGTTTACAAAGGTAGTAACAAGGGAGAAGCTAAACTCCTCTTTAGCTTTGGTTGGTCTTCTAGAGTAAACATGAATAAAAGCACAACAGAGTCTAGGGTGGTTTGATCCAGTGGGAGCCCCATGTGGTAGAGGTATTGCTACAAGATCAATCTCCAAGTAGGAGATTGTTGTCTAGTGTGGAGTCTGATCAGTCCCCAAGTGAGAAATTGTTAGTTTGTGGTGACTGATTAGGAAGGTACTATACATACTTCATAAATATTTTGGAGCTCAGGATATCACCCCAAAAAAAATTATGGGCCCTATTTTATCAAGATTTTGGGCCAACATGTAATTATTAATTATAACCCTAAAGCAATAAAAATACTTGTATAAAATGGCTTAGGGTTAGGGATTGTTTCAGTTTGGTGATGTGAAAATTGGTTCTTGTGGTGGTATTGAGATGTAAGGGATTATGGATTGTAATAATGTTGTAATCACTAGATCATAATAATATCTGACATGTTGTTTGATGAATGTAGCCAAATGAATGGGTGAACCATGTTAAATCTTGGTGTCTTGTGTTCCTTTTTGTGTGATCTATTATTTTTTGATATTGTTTAGATGTGCATGTAATTTTTATTTATGTCTATGGTTCAATCCTAACAATTAGATTTTTTTGAATACATGGAAGATAATTGAAGATTTAATGATGCTAAGAGGAAGTGAATCAAGAAGGATAACCAAAATATCCTTGAGAAGTCGAAAAGATATATTTGATAAAAAAAGATCAAGTATACAAGCTAGAACTCAGATCTGTAATTAGTAATTTAGTTGCATCCAAATCAATTTATGTCATTGTTACTCTCTAACCATTGTAGCAGTGCTCTAAATCTCTTAACAAAGTTGGCTTAACAACTATTTGTAAATCCTCTAACAAGGTGACATTTCTATTGAATTTCCCAAAGACCTCTAACAAGGCCACTCCTAAAAGGGTGATTAAATCCTCTAATAGGATCACACCTAACAATGTGTTTTGTAACCTTTAACAAGATTGACTCCTAATAGGGCTCAATTTAGAAGAGTGAAAATTAGTAACTAGTTGCAATTGGTGGTTTTTCCAAAATTAGGTTTCCATGTTAAATCTTGGTGTCAAATGTGTTCATACTCTTTCTCTTATGTGTTTGCAACTAAATTAAAGTAATAAGTAATCATAGATAACATCTTAATATTTTCATGTTAAGTATTTTCCAAGCATTCTTAGTGTTTACTGAGTTACAACATTTTTCTATGTGTTTGTCTAACATCAACAGAGTTTAATTTTTAGAGTTTATATTATGCTGACATCTTAGGGATCTGGGATTTATTTTAGTGGTAACTAATTCATCCATCCCCTCTTAGTTGCTCTTATATTTTCAACACTTGGCATCCTAGTTCACGACTCCATGGTGAACATGTGGAAGTCCACCAAAGAGAAAATCAAGGACAAGTTGGAAGAGCTTAGAGTAGAGAAGGAGACATTAAAGGCCTTGAATAGAGAGCTAGTGGAATACATATGGTATGTACTTAAGAGCACTTCTTCAATTCAATCTGACCAAAATTTAGAGGAGAACAAGAACTTACTCTTGACACTACAACAAGAAAGAAAATTTTGGCAGGTAGGCCGAGCATGGGTAGATCAAATGAAGGCTCAAGATCCCCCACTAGTTGAAAACTTGGGAAGCCTAATATTGGATGCTCACAAGATTAGGTAAGTGGCTTCAAATCATCAAACAACCATATAGAAGACAATAGACAAGCTAGTAGAGAAATTGGCCCTTCTATAGAAAGTGATAGACATGAAGATAAATGTGGCCAATGCTCACATGATTCTAAAGACTGGCAAGGAGTCACTATTTCACTGGAACCAACCTTGGAGTTTGTCATAGAAATCTCCATGAGATATGCAAATGAGCTCAAGGATGTGCATGACCTGGTGCAAAAGATCATTGAAAAGTTGTTTCAATATTTGAAGATCTTGCACATAGAGTCCTTTGTGTCTACTAATGGCAAGTCTGTGGACATTAAAAAAATGAAATCAAAGTTCTTGGCATTTTTTGATGAAGTTCTTGACTTGCTCAAATTCCAAGTTTCCTAAATCCAAAAACTCCTAGTAGTGGATGCAATCATAAGGAGAGAAATGGAGAAATTCAAGTTAAGGGTGGCCAGAATTCATGAGCTTACAGAGATGCATGATTATTAGATGTTTTGAGCTAACAATATCATAATTCTTGATGTCAAAGAGTTAGACAAAGTAACTAAATCCATGAAATTTTATAGAGCCAAATTAGTTACTTCTAAAAAGGCATGATGATTATGATTTTTTTCTAGACATCTATCATTCTCCTTCTTCTATTTTCTAATTTTAGTCATTCATGGAATTCTATCAGTCTCTGTAATGGACAATGATTGAAGCTTTTTCTATTCTTAGTCTTACTATTTAGAGATACTTTGTGAAGCAATCATCCAATGTAATCAGGCATTTTGAGAAGGCATATAATGTAATCTTTGATGAAGTTAATAAGATCAACAAAAAATCTACTTTGGGAAAACCCTTGTAGTTGGGACTACTCTATGTGACTTTGTGTCCATTTTATGGTTTTATTTTCATTTAGTTTAAAGTAGAGTGTATGGAATGAATTTTTTAATGTTGAAATTTGAATGAATGTGAATGAAATTTGTTTTGTTTCCTTAATTTGATAGGTTGTATGTCTTACTTTCTTCAACATAAGAATGTTTCCTATTATTTCTATTGTATGTCATATGTTATGTTTTTAAATGCATAAGGAAGCTGAAAACTAGTGTGAGGAGTAGCTAAGAAATAGACAATCTAGGTATTGTCAAAACATTAGCTAACTATTTAATTTGGGAATTACTTATTTCACCATCTCTTCTTTTCTTCTTGTTGTCATTACTGGTTTTGCATATTTCCATTCATTACATTGTAGGTCAAAATAGATTGAATTTTGTTAGTTAATCCCCCTTCTTTTGCATAAGTTTTTTAAGGTGTTGAGAAACTTGGTTTTTACCTCTTCTACTCTCTAATTAAGAGCATATCCCCCAAAACCATGAAGAAAAATTCATTTAATATCTTGCACTCATAAGGGAATTGTACCTTTCAATTTAGGGGTCTTTGATAGATTACTACTTTGACCCATTCTATTGTTAACTTCTTTAATTTCCATAAGCCATTGGGAAGTCTAAGAGTCAACTTATAAACCAAAATATCAAGGAAGACAAACTGTTAACCAATAGATGTTTTATAAAATTTAATATAACTTCACAACATACCTCAATATATCCTTATACATCACAATATGATCATAAATCTCATTACACACTCTTATAGGGGTCTAAAATTTGATCTATCAATAATTCCTCCCCCTAATCTAGTTTAATCTTAGTTAGTTGATGATGTCCATAAATGGTTAATGCAGCAACATCTTGGGTGTAAGAAAAATCTTGCATCAACCAAAAATATTTTATTTTAGTTGTTTGAATAAAGGTTCTATTAATGCAGAGTTGTTGACTGTGGAGGCTTGTTGTTAAGTAAGTTAGTCATACAAGCTTAGAATGTCCTAATTTCAAAGGTTGATGTTTATCTTAGTCATATCAATTTTCTAGTTGAGTCTCAATGCCATGTCATAAGTATCAATGAAGTTATTGTGGATTTATGGTACAAAAAATTTTGCCTCAATTTTGAAGGCCTAAACAAGCCCAAATGAGGCTCAAAAGCTTGATGGATGGGTGCTTGCATGGATCCAAGCTTGTAGATTAGAAGTTGAGGATTTTGAAAAGGGGTTATAATAGAAAATCAAAGAAACAATTTAAAAATTATGGCCTTGCAGAGTTCAACTAACCAAAACTTCCAAAATAAATGTCAAAGGTACATTTGGTCAACTCTATGTGTATTCTTAGGGTATGTCAGTCCTAGGTCTTAAGGTTGAGTGTCTAGAACCTTCCCGACAACATAAAATTGCCTATTTAACAAATGCTTGTAGATTATCTAGGATAGCTTTGGTGATATTTCATAGCTTTTTCTTGTAGATTACTATAATGAAAGTGCCCATGTAGGTTAGCATGTTGTAATTCTAAATTCTTTAAATCCACATTTACAACAATAATAAGAAACCCATATTTTGTTCTTGCAAATTGTTGTAATTTCTTTGTTTCTATTATGTGTTTAAGGTACTAAGGGGAACTCCCTTCATTAGTAGTGAAGATGCATCTCTTTCTAATGGTTATCTCTTATCCTCTTTTACTCAAAATTAGTTCATTTGCCTTCTAGTCTCTTCAGCTACTGCAATATTTTTTCCTTTTGATCAAATTAATTGGTAACTAGTTAGTTTTCCTTGTTATTCCATGACATGTAAAATCTTGCAATGTATCAAATTTTGTGACAATGGAATCATGCCATTCATGCTACTCTCCAAGGTCCCACGTTACCTCTATTCATTCTTATTATATAGCTAATGGCCGCATAACCATAATTATGGCATGTGAGTATGTAACATTCTAATTCTAACAAGAACTTTGTCAAGTCATAAATTATCCTTTATTGTTCACTTTTTTCCTACACTCTTTAACCATATGACCATATTTATTGCAACTATAATAATGACAATCAAAATCATTAGGTCTATTCCTACAAACCATAAAAATGTGTCCCATCTCATGAAAAATAGAATATGTAGGAGCACTAGGTGTTTGAAATCTGATTGAAAAGATCATTGATGAAGAAGATTGATTGAAAGAGGGAGATTGTTGCAAAGAAGGAAGTTGGTTGATAAAGAATGTTTTCAATCATTGTTTTGTCATTGATGTCAAACCTACTATTTGCTGGAATGGAATTTTCTTATAAGATCCAAGTAATATCACTTAGTTGATTGATGAAGAGGATTTGATCAACAAGATGTAACAAGAGCACCTAAGGGAAAGGTTGAGTTATAGTTTTGTAATGAAGTATAAGGATCAGCTAAGACAATGGTTAAATGATGTATTGATAATATACTCAAAGATACAAAGGTTTTCCACACTTAGAAACACTAGAAGTGTAAGTTGGAACAAGGTTGACTGCAAAGCTTAAACTAAGTTCATCAGTGGGTGCCGAGAAAGTTAGTTTAAGCTGAGCAATTTCTCAGTTGGAGCCGAGCAAAAGGAAAATCTAGTGTGTGCTGAGTAAAGTTCAAGTGCTGAGTGAAATAGAAGGAGATGAGCATCAAAAAATGTTAGTAGGTGCCAAGTGAACTTTAGGTCTCGAGCATAAGTAAAACATAGTTGATGTTGAGTAACACAGTATGTGCCAAGCACCAAAATTTCAATAGTGTTGAGCTGCTGCATTATTGGAAATGACAAAGATTTGCCAAATCTAAGCCAAAAAATTTATTACCTTGAATTTTGTGAACTATTTGAAGGATAAGCAGATGAGCTGGTGGCATATAATTCTATGTAAACCATTTTTGAGCGAATTCTAGAGGATTCTTCATGATATTTCTAGAAGAAACAAAATATGAGTTAGATTCAATGAATCCTACCTAATCCATATGAATTTAAATTAAAGGAGGGAAGAATCAAGCAGGAAAAGAAACTCCAAGACTTCTATTTAAGGAGTCATAGACCAAGAAGCAAGAATTGCTGGAGTGTCAAATTGCAAAGTGCTTGAAGGGTGTCAAGGAGAAGGCATCTAGGGGAAGGAAGAACAAAGAATAGAGACTTTACTTTGACAAGTGGTAAGAAAGAGATGATTGCACTAGTACATTGAGCATGGAGACTCAATGAAACAAAGCTTGAAGGGAGGGCAATCTATCAGAATTGTGGAAGATTGAAGGCCAGGAAATGTTATGAGCTAAAAAGTGATTTGAAATCAGCAAGTTAAGTTGTATTCTATAATTAGGTCAAAACCTCTTATTGTTACTCTCTAAAAATTGTATTAGTTAGGGTAAAAGAAAATCCTATGGACTTAGGTTGGTTTAATAGCCATTTGTAAATCCTTTAACATGGTGGCATTCCAAGTGAATTTTCTAAAGTCCTCTAACCAGGCCCACTTCTAACAAGGTGGTTAAATCCTTTAACCAGGTCACATTTAACAATGTGTTGTAGCCTTTAACAAGGTAGGCCTTTCATAGGGAATCACTTTAGAAGAGTGAGAATTGAGTAGCATGTTACTGGTGGTTTTTCCTAAATTAGGTTTCCATTTTAATCATTGTTTTATGTGTTGATCTTTTTATGTGTTATGTTTGCATGCTGATTTACAGTAACTTTCTCAATAGGAAATTTAAAGCTTGGATGAATGAATAAGTTTTAATTGGACATTTGGACCTTGAATAGCTAATTCACAACACCCCCCCCCCCACTCACTTATTCTAAAGCATTTCTAAAACTAGGCCCATTCTTGCTAACATTGGTAATGTGTCCCACCTTATGACAATTGAAACAAATGGGTTTATAAGCTTCTTACCAAGACTTCTTATGGGTATCTCTTGTGGAGACTTTACATATTTCTTGGTCTTGTTTGTTCTAGAAGACTCACCAGATGCATAACTAATATAATCTTAGTCCATAGGTTTCTCCATGCATCATTTAACTCTTGATCTTTACATCAAGCTTTGTAGAAATCTCATTGAATTTCTTCAATAGATCATTTGAAAACATGTAGTTATCCTTGCAGTTTTTACATTTTCCTTTAATAGACCTTCATTAATTTTTGTTAGCATTAAAATATCCTCTAGAGATTCCTGCTTCTTGGCATTGGTTTTATGTAGACATGTGTACATAATGTATCAACATTTTATTCAAACTTGAAGAGTTTATTTTCCTTATCCCTTGGGACTTCATCCACAACCTCCTTACTTCTTTTTCTTCCTTCCTTGCATCCATAACTTAACCCATTTTAATGAAAAAAGCTTCCAATTCCCTCTTGATATTATTCTTTTCCTTGTGTAACTTCTTATTCTCTTATGGCCAATTCTCCAAAGCTTTAGATCCCACAAATTAACTAGTTCTATACTCTGATAATTGCTCACAAATTTCTTGTCTCTTGGCTCTTGACTTCTTAAGTTTCTCTTTCAACTTCTTAATGACATCATTGACATCTACAATTTGGTTATCAAGCTATCTTACCTAGTTGATTCCATGCCTTACTTGAGGATCTTCCCCAACCTATTAGGATTCTTCAAAGGGACTTGGCTCTCATGCCAATTGTTAATACAATACAGGGGAGGAGATGGGGTGAATTATTGCAACTGTAACTCTATAAAATTTTCCAAGTAGCTTCCACAATAACCAACATACAATGACAATTATAAAATATAAGAAAATTAAACAAAGCATCCACACATGCAACAAAATAACACCAAGATTTTTATCATGGAAACCCTTGGTCAAAGGGAAAACACATATTGGGAGTTAGTACCCACAAGTCCTACTACTATAGTAATAAGTTTGTCCTATTAGGAGAAATACATTAATTTTTTAGGGGCATACCCAACTAAGACTATCTATAGGTTGGTTAAAAGCTATTACAAAGACCTATTAGGATCTACCTAGTGAAGGGATTTTGAAATTCCTTTTGAGAGTCACCTATTTTGAGGAATTGATCTTTAGACCCATTAAGAACCTTCTCACCTTGTTAGGAGTGACCAAATTAAAGAACTTATCTTGTAAATTTTTAAGAATTTAACAACTAAAAATGATAATATTTTAACACTCACTTCTTAACACATCTAATGTCCTTTTGTTCAATTACTCTTCTTTTGATTCTTCCATAAAAATTTAATACTTTTACCTCAACACCTTCATGCATCATGAATCATTGTAACAACCAACAAAAATACAATTTGATCTACATATCCTTATTTATAACTTTCCATGTCAATGGTAAAAATCTAAAATATGTTACCAAAGTTGGCTCTACAAGAAATTCAAATTTATGAGCAAGCATGCCAATTCATTGATTTATTTCTTTGATGTCCACCTAAAATAGCTCACCAAAAATCTAATCCAACTTTTGACTTTGATTTTATTGCAATACCACATCTTGAAAATAATCTCTATCAGTTTTTGTGTTCAATCTATTGTCGATGCTTTGAACTAGATGATTCAACTCTAGATTTTCATAGATATTCCTTTGATGATGCTTCCAAATCAATAATTCCCTCTTCAACATGAAACTCCTCTTTGCACATCACTTAGACTACACTTGGCTAACTTGTTCATCAGTTCAATGAACACTTATTTTTTCTAACTATATAATCTATTCTTCTACTACAATGGATAATCCATCACCTCTACAATAATTTATTCACTAGCAATGCAAACACTACTATATTGCTCCATACCTTTCTATACCAATAATCTTCCATAACTTTATCATTCAACAAATATTTTAAACTATGTACAAGCTTGGAGGTAAATGTTACAATCTCAAGGTAGATAGTAGTAGTACATACAACCTTGTTTGAGCATATTAAATAGATAAGGTAGGTTTAAAAAGGTGTAAGCACCATAGTGCATATAAAAAAATTTATCTATAAAAGGAACATATGATGACTATGAATGACTAATATATAATTATCTTTTAGATTGGTTCTTTTGAGGATGAAGTATTGTATGATGTAATGTCTATAAGTGTTTATCATGAGTTGTTTAGAAGACCATTTAAATATGATAAGAAGTTCATCCATAATGGTATTAACAATGTCAAATCTCTTGGCAAGCAAGATAAAGAAAACAATAAATTTAGCTCTACAACATTTTGTGTTTTCCTGCTCCTTTGGCTTTTGAATTTTGATGATTGGGAATGGCCCCTAGGGGCTAGGCTAGGTCCCATATATTTTCCTAGACTTAAAACTTGTTATGACCTTTTATGGGGCTGTCCAAGGGGGTGTAGATGTGGATTGTCTTGCTTGTGGGGTTTTAGTGGAGTCTATAGTGGCCTATGTGGAGTGTCAGGAGGGAGAAAAGAGTCCTAAAGTGGCTCAAGGATGGAAGGACATGGTCCTTGGAGAAAAGATGAAACACATCCCACTAGACACACCCAAGGTGATTAGTGGAGATGAGGGAGTGGAAATTGTTGTCTCAAACAGCCTAGTTGATAGTGTGTCTGCTAACCTGAAACTTTTCTTGATTGATAGGTTTGTGGCCTTTCACCCTTCAATTGAGATGGTTAGGAAGTAGGTAAGTCAAAAATTGAAGTTAAAGGGGAGTGTGACTATTTTGGAGATGTTAGGTTGTCTTTTTTGCTTCAAATTTATGGTAGTAGAAGACATGACAATGGTGCTAGTGGGGTCTTGGTTCTATCGGAAGCATAGTATTATGGTGGCCAAATGGCATCCTACACCAGACTTGATGAAAGAGTTGAATAGGATGGCTCCAGTCTAGGTTAGGCTCCTAGGACTCCCACTAGATTTTTGGGATGAAATAATCCTAAAATCTATTGGGAACTCCTTTGGACATTATGTTGTGGCAGACACGGTTACCCTACAGGAAGTCGAAGCTGGCCTTTGATAGATTTATTGTGAATGTTATGATTGATGCTTCTTTACCTTAGTCCATTATTCTAAGCTTAAAGTAGGGTAAGAAGGTGCAGCCCATTATCTCTGAAATGTAGGGCTTTTTCTACCATAAATGCTCATCATTTGGACACTTGTTTATTGATTGCAATAAGAACAATAAGTCTACTGAGAAGGGGACATTAACATGAGAGAATGGAGTTGTAGTTGTTTCTTTGGAACTAGGAGAGGAAGTAGTTGTATCTATGGATAAAGGAGAAGAAGGGTTTGGGGAGAAGGAAAAGATGGTTTCTCCACCTAGAAAGGGGCTAGAAGAGGAGGTTGATATCCACCCAGGAGAAGTGGAGATTAAAATAAAAGAGGCTTTTGAAAAGTCCCATGAACTGGGTGGGTCTTTTAGGGGATTAGAGGAAGGTGAGATAGAGTATTTTAATGTAGAGGATACTTTCCCCTTTTTTCAAGGCATAAAGGACCTCCTTAGCACCCCATTGAGAAATATGGTGATTGAAGAGGTATATGGGGGTTTGGAGGACAAAATTAAAGTATCAGAGAAGGGAAATGGGAAAGACTTAGAACATGTGGAAGTAGCTAGAGTGCTTTGTTGGAGTGAAGATGTTCCACTAGATTCTAAGAGGATGGAGAAAACTAGCACATTGTTAGCCATGCTTGAGGATATTAAGGGGAAATGGAAAACCCAGAGAAGGAAAACAAGAATATCAAAGAAACCTAAGGTGGAGAAAGAGTTGAAGATGGATGTGGGTGTAAGGAAACTTGCAACAAATAATATAACCATTTCCACATAACCCATAATATATTTGAAATAAACATGCAATTAAAATCCACATGCAAAAGAATAGAAAACATACCCACAAAAATTATGACACAAGATATACCCTGGGAAACCCTCATTGAGGGAAAAACCTAGCCTCCAAAAGCATCCATCACCATGTATTATTCAGCAAATATATCATTGCAATACAACTATGGAAGCCTTCAAAGTTGTAGCCACAACCAAGCAATCCTTGTGAACAAGCATGAATCCACACATCCCATGCCATGCTTCCAACCTTCACAAGTGTTCCCTTGGCTAACCTATCAAGCCTTGTCTTGCTCGACTCTTTCCTTTTGTCTTCTCCTTGTCTCTACAACTACCCTTGTGGCTTCTTACATAGTAGCAAGTCCCACAAAACCACCAAGTGGTATTACATAAACCATGTGCTACCTAACTTATTGACCCCACATTTAACATTGAAATTTTTTTTTTTCCCCCAATATTAAATCATTACATGAAATATTATCACAATGTTACAATACAACTCATCAAGTATATCCCATGAGAATATTTCCATGTTTCACATCTATCTAGGTGCAATTTTATGTAATGAAATAAAATAGTACAATATAACAATATTATACAATGTGTAAAATACCCATTATCTCAACAATCTCCCACTTCTTGTATACATTGCATATGATCAATATGTAGCCACATAAAAGATTAAGGGAACAATCTCTCCTAGCACATCCACCATCATGGATCAAAGTACATCGTGTTCTCCATCCTAGTAACTGTAACAAAATCAAAGTATCCAACATCTCAAACATGAATGATCCCACCTCCTATTATGACACTACCATCAAACTTACATAGAATCCATCCGAAGAGAAAGCCAACCAACCTGTCACATTAGAAGATCATAATTTCCTGTATCAACTAAAATGCCAAGCACAAAATCCTAATCCAAAGTTAAGAACATGTATCCATAGTTGTCAAAATATCCATAGCTGAAATAAAACCCACAACAATTTCCAAACCCATCCAACTATCCATACCTCCAAAGATATACCAAGTGAATCTCACATCATCAACATATCTAATCTATAACCTACAATCATAAACCTCAAGAGAAATACCTACCATATATGTACCAAGAAGCTCCCACTGCAAAAGATAAAGTCAAATCTATAACCAATCCACTCACAACATCTCAAAGACATGAATCTATGTAGTATCAAGAACATCCACAATAGATAAACCAATAACCTACAAGAACAACTCTCATAAAGAATCTCCAACACTCTCCCAAGCTCTCCACAACTAAAAGAAGAAAGAGATAAAGGAATAACCATGTCATCTCTCACATGAAATACATGAACACAAACAATTGATCACAATATCAAGTCCAATATAAGAAAAATCAAACATATAGGAAGATAAACAGGACCAAAGGAAAATCATGCAAATCATAACATGTATCATGTCCTTCTACACACACCTCTAGATGTAAATTGTGCAAGTATGATCCCCTCCATAAAGCCCCAACCAAAAAGCCACAACAACACCCAAACCATACCATATAACTAATCATCAATGTAAGCCTCTCACAAGAAGATCAAACTCATAAACCATTGCTAATCCAAGGAATATGCCCAATATAAAACCATCTCCCAAACTCAACCAGCATAAAAACATATGCAAATGGATATAACTAATGCTAAAAAATCTCTCAAATGAACCCTCAAGAGCTAACTCATGTACCATAGCTCAAGATCCATATCCATGAAAGATAACCATAAACATAATGCACTTGAGAGAAACCATGGGCTATACCTCTCAAGTAACAAAAACCACTGAGTAGACCAAGAGTGAGGAATGAGAATGTTCATCAAGATATCCAAGTCTCTAACCAAGACTCATCTAAGAACAATCTCCTCTCAAGTCCATATCAGGTGAATGTTGCTCGGACTTTCTATTGAAACCAAGCAACCATCCCAACAAATACTTATCTAATACAATAGAAATCAGCATCACCACCATCTCTAAGTATCCATGAGCACCTATAAAAAACCAATCCATGCCAACTCTAAATGAAACATAGAAATATCATTAAGTATCTAGCTTATGATCAATGTACTCAATACCAAGAAAATAAACCAAGATCAATGTCAAAATTCCAACCATGGCCTTAGGAACATAAATATGACAACATGATCTAACCATCACAACCAAAGAGATAACATGCTCCATATGAACATACTATAACATGTCAAAACTCTAAACACATATCAAGAGTATATCATAACATAATGATAAAACCATCCTCACACCAAGGACAACATATCAAATGAAATCATAATCATAAAGCACACCTTTACCAAGAACCCCATTAGTCCTCAAGATGCAACCATCTCTACACACCATGTAGAAAAATATCTCCACATACCATGAAAAACCATCTCCACACACCATGAAGATAGCCAAGAACCCCATGAGTCATCAAGATCTAACCATCTTCACACAGTATGAATATAACCAAGTGCACCATGAAAATGTCAAAGACACTTCTATAGCAATAGGATCTAAGACAAACCTCCAACATCTGCAAACACTCAATAAATATATCGATGCCAAAAAAATCCCAGTCAATCATGGTAAAAAGTCACCTATGGCATCATAAAATCTATCACCTACATGAATATCCTCCAAGTCTCTACACACAAAACCAAAATGTTAGTGCCAAGTGAAACCAAGATCTCCAAACCAAGAAGATACAAACCAAACTAGGAACCAATCCTACACTATCACCTCATTATTGTCACAAGCTCCCACTAAACTATGTATCCAAGTTATCCATGACATCATGATGAAAAAAAAGCAATCCTCTAAACATGAGAATCAACCGAGGCATCCAACCATCAAAGAACTCAAAGTGCACATCATGAGCTCCTCAAAAGAAACCAAATAACCATTATCCTCAACCAAAAAGACATACCACCATAACTAGATGAGAAATCCAAACCAATGAACATCAAGGATGTACCTATTTATCCAATCATGTCATGCCAAAATCCATGGCACCATGATCACATCCATGAACCGAGCAACTAACTCTCAATATGTCCAACTGTCAGCATAAAAAAGTCAAGCACAATCCTCCACCATGACTATACCTGGTAACAACATCTCATCCATTCTCCATAAAAAAAAAATCAGCAAATCATGTGACTTAGGACATAGACAACCCAAATCCCAGCCACTAATCTAAATATTTTGGTTTTAAATTAGTTTTAACAATTGAGTGTCAACACACTTAACCAATTCTAAGTTGATGATGAGTATAATATAGAACCCAAGCTATAGTGTGTGCCAAGTCAGAGATTCAATAGGTGTCGAGTGAACTTTAGGTGCCAAGTGAAGTTCAAGTGTTGAGTAATAAGAGATGCCAAGTCACTATAGGTGTCGAGAAAAGTATAGATGCTGAGCAAAACAAAATTACTATAGGAGCTGACTGACACAGAATTAGCATATTAATTTGTGCCTTTACAAACTCAAATGTAAACCATTTTTGAGTCGACTTAAGATGAATCTTGAAGGATCTTGAAGATAAGATCGAATCTTTTGCATTAGCTATGTAATCAGCATGTAGCCAATAAGAAAAATGGAGAAAGCATGCAACCAATAGGAAAAGTGCAAGAATTGAATAGGAAATGAAGATTGAATATTGATTGTAGATTTATACCTAACCCTAAGTCTTTAAAGCCTTTAAAAGGAGGATTAAACCCCATTATATATGTGCATGAGTAAGAGTTTATGGGTGAATTATAACAAAGTGTAGAAGGGTGTAAAGACTTAGAAAGAACAGAGTAGCATTGTAGAATTTAGTTGATCAAGAATAGAGTATCAGAGTTTTGAAAAGAGACATATCAGATCAAGTAGGGATCAAAACAAATAGAACAAAATGAGGTTCTAGAATTAGCAATTGAGGATTGGAAGTCATTAGGTCAAGACTTTCTAATACTCTCTAGAAATTGTATTAGGAATAAAAACCCTATGATGATAGGTTGGTTTAATAGCCATTTTGTAAGCCTTTAAACAAGGTGCTAAATCCTTTAATAGGGTAACATTCCAAGTGAGTGTTTGTAAATCCTTTAACTAGGTCACTTTTAACAGGGTGTAAAGTTTGGAATAGGACAAGCCTTTCACAAGGTATACCATTGGAAGTGGTCAAACTTTGTAACCTTAAATAGTTACATATTGTTGCAGTGATACTTTGTGGGTGTCATTCTCACTCCAATTTTACCTTCTCATTTTGGAGGGTTTTTAGGTTACCAAATTCTTGTGTTATCTATTTTCATGCATGTCTTTACTTTTATGTTTATTAGATGAATTAGATGCATGTGAATGGTTTTATCTAAAAGGTTTTGAAAAGGTTAAAGTTAGTTACTTCTGATTCACCTCCCTCTTAGAAGTAAATCTTCCCACTTGTAAATTCCAATAATTGGTATCAAAGCTAAGTTCTCACAAGAAGGAGTCTTACAGCTTGGAGAAAAGATCTAGAAATGGAAGTCTACAAACTTTGGAATATCATAGAGAATCAGGCAATTGATATACAACTTGCTCTACACACTTTGGAAGAAGCCAAGGAGGAACTGAGAAAATATCTAAAGAGAAGAAGAGAAATTTCCATAGCTAAGAATGATACACAATACAAGGAGATTGACACCTCAAAACTATTTGCAAATAGAGATTCCAAAGAGTTTGATGTAGCAATAGCAAACCTAGTGGAGAAGAATAGAGCTCAAGTAGAAGAAATTAGAACTCTCAAGCTTGAACAAGAGTCACAAGCCATGATGCTTTATGAGGTGACTAAATAGAAGAAAAGAGTTATTGAAGATAAGGCTATGCTAGAAGAAGACAAGAGAAATATTTCCAATAGACTAGAAGAAAAGTCAATTGAGCTTGCAAGAATTTCAAACATTCAACTAGACACTCTAAGTCAGATGATGAATACACATCATAAACTGAATGTCAAGGACATTGAGATCTCTACACTAAAGATGCAAAATGAACAACTAAAAAATGACCTAAAAAGAGAGAAGGAGATTATAGAAAGCTTCAAAAAACCTAATGAGGCCATCAAGTACTTTGAGTAGCTACTAAAAACACCAAGGGCTAGCAATGATACTTCAGGACTAGGTTACACTAGCACTAAATGAGGAGAGTCATCCAAGACTACAAAAGAAAGGAGTAACAAAGGTGAGAAAACTAAACTTACATGTCATTTTTGTGGTAAAAAAGGACATACCTCTAATGTATGGAGGAGCAAGAATGTTCACCAGCATGACAAACCTAAGAATATGAGTCACTATCATAAGTGCAACAAGCAAGGACATCAAACATATGACTATAGGACTAGGACTATCAGAACACCAAGATTTGAAGGTCATTACTACAATTGTAAGAAGTATGGACATAGAGCTTTTGAGTGCAAATCAAAGCCTATGTGGACACCTAATCAGCCAGTAAGGGGAAATAATCATGGACATCATTATAATTGGGACTATAACACCATGTATAGCTATCCTTATTGTCAAGAATATGGACACATTTCTAAAAATTGCATAAGGACACATTTTAGTGGAAAGCACAGTAGATGGTTAAATCAAACCACATGTTTTAGTTGTTTGAAGACTAGTCATATCAATAGAAATTTCTGAACAAGGTCAAAGACACCCAACTCAAAGAACAACAAAGGTAAAGAGAACATAGATGTTGAACACATCAGAGGAGAAATGAATAAAACATGGAAGAAGAAAGATGGGAGTAGTATAGTAAATGAAGGGATCACTTCACCTAAAAGTTTAAGTGGTCACACTTCATCAAATTAAGAAAAGAGGAGGCATGAGGGACTGATTTACAAAGCTTTATCATACATCAGTTCCTAAACAAGAAAGCACTGAAAAAAAAGAAGATAAGCATGATTACAGATGCAAAGATAAAATTTCAAGATTTCATAAGTATTGTCGAGTTGCCCTTAGATGTCTGGTAAAATCTTAATACAAGCTGAGCTAATTATCAAAACTAGTCAAAGTCGAGTGAAGAAGAAAATTTAGTTAAAGCTAAGTGAGGGACACTTCTATGGATGTTGAGTGGTGAACAACCAATGGAAGCTGAGTAATACAGAAATCCTTAAGAAGCTGAGTGGATAGTTGTAAATGCACTAAGCATTAAATGCAATGAAAATAGGGTATATTATCATATTTTAAATCATTTTTCTTCATCATGAATGAAGAGAAAAGATGAAGAAGAGTGCAAAATGACTTCACAGTAGAGAATCTAGCATTTGAGCCAATTTCAATAGTGATTCAACACAATTTCATCAATTTTGAAGTATTTATGTTTGTGCCAAGTTACATAGTTTCATATTTTCTTTGTGTTCAAACCCTAGATCACACAAATGGCTTCGAGTTCTAGGAAGACACAAGAGAAAGAGACATTTGAGGTTTAGCTAGTATCCAATGAAGTAAAACAACCTAATTTTTGACCAATCCTTGAAGTGGCATATAAAAATAGCCCATCCAAAACCCTATCTATCATACCCCCTAAGGTAGTTATGGTTCAAGATGTTAGAATATGTTACAACTATAAAATTGGAGCCATAGGAGACATGGAGATGAGGGAAGCCTATGAGAGACTATGTGATAATGGAGTTTTGAAAGAAGAGTATCAAATTGTTGAATAGAAGGGTTTGACGCATGCCCTAGAATTCCCTATAGTTTTTAAGACTGAATGGATCAAGCTAGTGCTTAGCAAGATATATTATGGAAGCTTATGGTTGGAGGATGGTCCAATGAAAATTACAAAAAGGTTTGTACATAGAGTGATAGGGTACCCAACCCTAGATCAGCCAAAGACCCTTAGGAGTGATTCTAAGGATGCAATTAAAAAGAAAATTGGTGCTAAGTGGAACAAGAGAGAAATGACAATAGACACTATTCAAGACCTATTTTCACTTAGGTTTACACCCTTGTCCAGAGACTATGCATGAGGAAAACCTAGTGAAACATGGAAATAACCTCCAAGCTGTGGGACTTAAACTATGAGGTTGAGTTTCCTAAGAAGGCCGGCTTCCTCTTACTATCAGGATGAACCTAACTACTCTTGGAGGGGAAAAGAGAGAAGGAGAGCATGAAAAAAATCTACCTAGCCTAATCTAAAGAGGCGATGCACCAAAATAGAGTGTTCAGACCAATCTCTACCCATATATGCACTATTGAACTAGAATGAAACTAAGGATATACACATTCAGAAGTGCTTTAATCAAATAACCACATGCAGATCAAGATGATCAAGATGAATGTCACAAGGAAAGAGAGATTCACTTATATACCATTCACAAGCCAATACAGATATAGTCATGCAAATTATGAACTTTCATAAAACAATAGCGAAGGCAAAGAGTTCTTGCACTTTCATACCAATGGTTGAAGGAGATAAAATAAAGAATCATACAGTTCAGAGGCACAGGGGAATTTACACTAGAATTGTAGAGCAACAGAAGAGAAAATCTAGAGAAAGGTCCGATCTCCACAAAATCTACAAAAGTTGCCTTTATAGTTCAGGCTTAACTAAGATCTCTTCCAGCTGAAGTGACTTCATAGCTACGTGCCATTAAGTTCTACAGAGAACAATCAAGGGGAAATCTGATCTAGATGCAGATTTAGACACAATGATTTGGAACAGGGCCCTGAGAAGATAGAAATGGCTCCATAACTATGCTTTGACCTAATAGATGGATCAAAAGATGGGTGGTGGAGTGTTCTTCTCATTCTACATTCATTTCATGGTAGTTGGAATTGATCATGAAGATCAGATCGCACAACAAAACTAATTACCTTATTTTTTGGGTTGTGAATTAGCAAAGTCAACGAGTCAACCTATTTCTATAAGTAGGATGGACCACGTGGACCAAAAGCCTCTTTTTATTTTTCCACCTCACAAAAGTCCTACATAGTTGACCATCTCTTCATCACTAACCATGCCAACTCCTCAAACTCTAGCTGTGACGGTTACACTAACTGCTAGCTGTTAACTGTCAACCTTGGTCAAGCTCGCAAGACATGTGTCACTAAGGCACTATGTCGCTATGGTTAAAATTCTCACAGTTCTCCATAGTGAGATAGCACCCATCATTGATCTTTTTTAATCTGATGATCATGGAGACTCGTCATGTTCTACGCTTTGCTTTTCAACTTCTGGGCCCATGAAACACTGTTAGCACACCTAGCATCATCCTTGAGATTCACAAGATAACACCTACCCACCTTGCATGTGTCACTAAGGTGCTATGTCACTATGGTACATAGTGTGCAACTTTCAGTATCGCGATAATGCCAACCATCAATCTTCCTAAAATATGACGATCATGAAGACTCATCGTAATACTATGCTTTTTCTTATCTAGGCCCATCATACCTGGCACCATCTCGACAACTGCACCACACATGAATGACACCTAGCAATCCTTGGCACACATACCTTGGCGAGACCTAGCCCCCTGATCCACATGGCGAAAGGGTGCTATGTCGCTATGGTTAAAATTCTCGCAGTTCTCCATAGGGAGATAGTGCCTGCCATAGATTTGCCTTAGATCTACGGTGGTCCACAAAACTATACAACTATGTCTCAAGCTGGCTGAATGGGCCAATGAAAAAATGCCACTACATTCTGACCCATCTGACAACTGCCACTAAGGATGAGATGTACTATCATTTTGAAGAAGGGTAGGCCCATTACATCATCTATACCATGTGTCATCGAGGTGTTATGTTGCTATGGGTATCTATCATGTAACTCTCAATAGCGACATGACACCAACCATGGATCAAATTCACATCTACGGTGCTCAAACTCTTTGCAGGACTACATACCTAGGACCCACTGACATGCAACAGAAGGGTGCTATGTTGCTAATAGTGAGAAGCTCAGATTTTTTGATAACGCCATGGCACCCACTGTAGAATAGGAAAAACCCGACACCAAAGAAACAATCAAGAAAAAGGGGACCCACCAGACATGCAGCAGAAGGGTGCTATATCGCTAACGTATCCATCGTGCAACTTCCCATAGCGAGATAGCGCCAATCGTAGAACTCTTTAGATCTAACGATGGAAGAATTGTAGGCCATAGAACACATTATAAGGTTTGATCGGGTATTTAGAATAATATTAACTCTGCACACTAGCCGTTGGCAGGTAAAACATTTGAAATTTGAATCTTGGCTGGGCATAAAAATGATAACATTTTTGGCGACTTACAAGGGATGTGAGCCTGCTATGCATAAGACCAGTGGCCTAAAGCATCCATTGGGCTACAGAGTCAAAAAGATGTAGATCCTGTGCATTGCGAAACCCTAACCCTACTTTTGAGAGAAAAACCTAGAAATCTCTGTCTCTGCAACTGGAACCAAAGACCAAAACTCCTTGCAATCTTCAAAATTTTGAAAACTTGCTATCGCACAGAGAGACAACCATGTGCTCATGCACTTCTTGGAAAATAGGGAACAAAATAGAACAAAACTAAACTAACTATATACATGGAACCCAAACCCTATCAGAAACATGGCTTAAGGTAAATCCCATTGACTGGGATGGGCAGAATCTCACCATTAGGCCTGCTTAACTAGAAAGCATTGGCCTACTTACAACTGATAATTAGATAAGGACCACTCCACAATGCATTAAACTTTGAGTGTCTTCCTAGTTTTTCCCTATCTGCATCCCACTTCAGAACCAAATCTCCCTCCCTGAAGATCCTAACCCTAGCCTTCTTGTCAAAACTCCTCTTCACCTACTATTGGTGTGCCTCTAGGGTCTGCATGGCCTGATTTCTCTTTTCTTCTAGCTCCATTAGTTCTGCCATTCTCACTATCATGGCATCATTCTTAATCAACTCCAGTTGATGAGGTAGTTCTAGGGCTGGGAACTCCAATGAAATTGGAAGCCTTGCTTCTCTACCATATACCAACACAAATGGTGAATTCCCTATTGATCTTTTAGGTGTTATCCTATAAGCCCATAGTGCAGTCTTCAGCTTCTTATGCCAACACCTATAATTATCCTCTATTGTCCTTTTCATGATCCTAATTAGGTTCTTATTGGATGACTCAGGAAAACCATTACCCTAAGGATAGTAATTTGAGGATGTGCTCATATAGATATTATGATCCACTGCCCATGCACAAATTTGAGCTCCAACAAAAGACTTGGCATTATCTAAAATAATGGTTGAAGGGGCACCAAACCTAGTCACAATTTCATCAAGGAACTCAACAACTGAAGATTCGGTGGCATCCTTCAATGCCACTACCTCTGTGCACTCGGTAAAGTAATCTGTAGTAGCTAAAATCCATTTGTGACTAGAACTAGAAGGAGGATTGATAGGGCCTATGAAATCCAACCCCTACTGAACAAAAGGTTGATCCAGCTGGATAGGATGGAGGGGAAGAGCTGCAAGTCTTTGTTTTCCAGAGAAGAAGGCACATTTTTCACACTTCCTTACATACTTATGATAGTCATGGAACAGAGATGGCCAGTAATAACTAGCCCTCATGATCTTCATTATAGTTGTTCTAGCCAAGAAGTGGCCACCATCAGGACTATCATGAAGTTTCTTGATCATTCTTTTAGTCTAGTTTATATCAAGACACCTTAATAGGGCACTATTAAAGTCTCTTCTAAAAAGGATACCATCAACCATGACATAAGGAATTGACTGTAATCTATACTGTCTCCTTTTAGCTTTGTCTAATCCTTGAGGGTGTCCATTCCCTAATAAGAAATTCTTCATGTCATCCATCCAATTCCTTGGGCCATCATTTCTTGCTTCTTGTTCTTTTGTTAATATCATGAAAACTTCTTCATTAGGCTCTTGATATGATAACATTTGCTTACACAATCCTTTACCTCTTACTAGCTTAGTGACCTAGATATTGACATCATACTCCATCACTCTTGTAATCCAACTAGCTCTTTTTTCACTAATATCTTTTCTCAAAAGGAAACCCTTCACACTGGCATGAGGTACTAACAAATGAATCTTGTTATGGGATAGGAGGTGTTTGAATTTCCTTAAAGCTCTGATGACTGCAAGGGATTGCTTCTCTACATAACTGTACCTATCTTCATACTCCTTAAGCCCTTCACTAAAGAAAGCTATTGGTTGTTCTTCATTCTTGTCATTTGTTTGAGTCAAGATAGTAAAAATGGTTGACTCACCACCTAAGGTATAAAGAATGAAATCCTTCTCAAATTTTGGGTTCATGAGAGTAGGGGTTGAGGCTATGGCTGTCTTGATCTCTTCAAAACTTTCCTTCCCTTACTTGGTCCATGCAAAGACCATACCTTTCCTAAGCATAGCTATAAGAGGTTTCACCATGGTAGCAAGATTTGGGATAAATCTTCTCACAAAATTTATCCTGCCTAGGAAACTTTGCAGCCCTTTCTTGTGTTTAGGAAGAGGAAGGGCAAGTATTGCTTTTGTTCTCTCTAGATCAATGGTTAAGCCATCCTTAGATACAATATGCCCTAATAATTTTCCTTGGTTAGTAGCAAAGACACACTTGCTTGGGTTAAGGGAAACCCCAAACTCTCTACATCTTAAGAATACCTATCTGAGATGATCAAAATGATCATTTACATCCTTTGAATACATAGTGATATCGTCAATGTAAACTAAGACAAACTTGTCAATAAATTTCTTGAAGGTCATCTCCATTGCCTTTTGAAATGTAGCACCTGCATTGGTTAGCCCAAATGGCATCTTAAAAAAAGCATAGGTACCCCATTTAGTGGTAAATGCAGTCTTGTACTTGTCAGACTCTTTAACCAGCACTTGATTGTAACCAGAGAATCCATCAAGAAATGATAATCTCTTTGAACCACTAACCTTGGACAAAATCTGCTCCATAGAAGGGAGAGGATGGTGATCTTTAAGGGAAGCTTGGTTAAGGTCCCTAAAGTCCACACACAATCTAATTTCCTCATTCTTCTTCCTAATAGGGACAAGGTTTGCTACCCATGATGAGTGTTTGATAGGAAACATTATGTGGGCCTCAATCAATTTGGATAGCTCTTTTCTCATTAATGGTTCAATCTTGGGAGTCACTGGTCTTTGTTTTTGTCTTACTAGTTTTGCATCATCAACTAAATCTATGGTATGCTGAAATAATCTTGGGTCAAAACCCTTTAAGTCATCATATGTCCAAGAAAATTTATCATTAAATTCCTGACATAGATGAATAAAATTTTCTTGTTCAATTTCAGAACATACCTTCCCCATGTTTAAGGATTTTCCATCATCAACCATGACTTGAGTATGGTCACCCTCATCAGCAGCTAGGTTCATGGCCCTGCCCTTTGCTTGATCATCAGGATTAAAACACTCTCTAAAGTAATGAGACCTTTAGGCAGCTTGTTAGAACTAAGATGAATGATCTGATCACCATACTGATCTTGCAGTCTTGACTTATTTCTCTTTGAAAATTCTACCTCATTCTGCAAGAATCTAACAATTTTCTCATCATACTCAAACACTTTCCAATGGGTGTTATTTTCAGGGATGGTAGGTCTTACTACCACTCTAATTTGTTTCTTCTTCTCCTCCTTAAGATTCCCTGGCACATCATAAGATGCACCTATTGCTGCAAGTCTATCAACATGTCTATTTTCTTTTCTAGGGATGCTTTGGATGTTAAATGCATTGAAACCCTCAAGAAAATCCCAAACTCTATGTTTATAAGAGTTGAGCAAACCATTTTTGGTGATATTCTGATTTCTCACTTGATTAACCACCAACTGACTATCTACATAGACCCTTAAGGCTTGAATTCCTCTTTTTTGCACAAGTAAGAGAAATTGGATCAAGGATTCATACTCTGCCACATTATTGGTGCAACTAAATTGGAGCCTAAAGGAGAAGTAATACCTTATTTGTGTAGGGGAAATTAACATTACACCAGCTCCTGATCCATTTTTATTCCGTGATCCATCAAAGTACATACTCCACATCCCACTTTCATCTTCTTTAGCATTCACAAGATTGGGAAACAGGGCATCCTTTTCCAATATACAATATGTACTGAGACCTATCTTGAGGATCTCTGACATAGGGTCAAATTGATATGCATCAGCCCACTCATCCAAGAAGAAATCAGGTATCTCTACTAGGGGAGTGGTGGGCTCCTTCACTATGTCATTTGTATCCATCTCTAGAATAGGGCAATTCATGTTGATGGGGTTGGGGGTGTAAGATTCAGTATGATGGAGGGCTTGAGGCTCTACTTTCATTGAAGCATTGGCTCCATATCTGGTTTTAAAAGACATATATGACCAATCAAAAGATATGAAACCACCTATTTGGGCAGTAAAGTCTCTTGATAGACAGATGGCAAAATATGGCTTAACTTTAGCAATAGAGATATCTTGGGTTATAGTAAAATCGGGGCATGCATGTAGGGCCATCTCCACATTCCTAAAGATCCCTATAGTCTTGACAGTACTACCATCCAACTGTAATACATCCCTAACAATGGGCTCATATTTCATTCTCAAAGCATCAGCAACACACCTAGGCATCACTGAACTACTGGCCCCTGAATCAATCATGCAATTATGGACTAGTTTGCCTCCTATAATTAGGGGAACATAGAATGGAGGAGATCTAACCCTTTTACTTATTTCTTCCTCCCTTGATGGTTGTACTAGGCTTGTGGCACTTTTCATGCTAGGTTTCTGATCCTTTGGTTCAATTCTTTCTAACTCTGCCTGCGGCAACCTCCTTTGTATTGGTATAGTAGCAACAACATCCCACATGGAGATATTCACATTTGTCTTCTTCATTTTCTCTAGCACACTAAATGGCATAGTAGGTGTTTTGGTAGAAACCTTGGGGGCTGGAACTATATAAGGTTGTGATGGGATGGACTGAGGATCACTTGCATCATTTCTGCCATGGTTTTGCCTTTGTTTCTGAAAGGCACTTGATTGATTATTTTCTGCTTGCTCATGAGGTACTGTATTCGAAGTTGAGGCCTAATTGGGAGGAGGAGGGACAACATCTTCCATAGCTCTTCTTTTTCTTCTAGTATTATGAGCAATGGAATCCTGGTTTACATTACAATGCTCCTCCATCTGATGATTCATAAAAGAGCAATCACCCTGTCTTTGCATATTTAAGGCATCCTTAAATTGGTCCTCCTTGTATGCTTGTTTTTTCTGCAAGTTCTTGGACTGTCAAGGCCAAATAAGATTCAGCCTTCTGACACATACAATAGGCATTGGAGTAGTTATAGGAGGGACAAAAATCTTGATCTTGAGCCATATTGTTTTGATGGATTATGGCCCTACTTTGGTTTACATTTGAGGTTGAAGCTTGGCCACCCTGCCTACTCTGATCAAAAGAATGGTTTCAATGATTAGGATTTGGAGGCCTACCACTATCCAAAGTTTGATATTGCAATTGATGAGGCTTACTACTTTGAGCTTGCTGTCTTTCTAAAGTCACCACTTTGTTGCTCACTTTCTGCATCATAGAGAAATTATGCTCTAGCCTCCTTCCTTGGTCTTCTAACTTCCTCCCTTGATCCTGTAATCTTTTATCAAGGTTCTTGTCTCTTTTGTCCATGTTCTGCATCATAGATTGCATCATCTCCTTGATTTCATCTATCCCATGTGAGGATGTGGAAGCTTGAGAGACTGGAGTAAGGGATTGTGATATAGAAGTTGTGGGAAGGGGAGCCATTGCTGGTTGATGATTTGGAACATCAGGGAAGAAAGGCATAGGAGGCCTTGGAGCTAACTTACCTCCTTGTATCAAGATGTTTTCTTCCCTTATTGCTATGTCATAAGCATTAGGCAAGGTATCTCCTCCCATAGTCTGGATTCTAGTGGCAATGTTGCTATTAAAAGCTCTAAGGTAATGCAAGAAGGCATTACCAGGGGTAGGCTTCACTGAAGTAGGTATTCTATCCCATGTCTTTTGGAATCTATATTTAAAATCAATCATACATTCATGGGGGGCTCTTTTCATAGTAGTCAACTGATCTAAAAGTGATAAATAGTCACTCTTATCCTCAAAATGTTTGCACAATCCTGCTCCTAATCCATCCCAATCTATTATAGAACCATGAGCTAAACCTCTATACCATTGTAGTGCTATTCCTTTCAAGGATGAGGCTAGGAGCCTAACTGAAACATTATCCTCTGTAATGCCATGGATATTCCAGACATTTGCAACCTCTTGAATGTGTTCTGAGGGGGAGGTAGAAGTTTCACCAGTAAATTCTGGTATACTTTTGAGTGCAGCTACTGGTATGTCATGTCTTTAGGCTAACAAGAGAGGACTCCCACCATTAAAGGTGGAAAAAGTATGATCTCTAGGCAATACCATATAGACAAGTGATCTATTGATACATGTTGATGGTAGTCTAGGCTGAGATCTAATAGTAGGAGGAGTAGAGATAGATCTTGCAGGAGTATTTGTTACTACTACGCTCCTAACTAGTGATAAGGATATTCTAGTCTTCCTTCTTCTAAAATTTGAAAGTGAAAGCTCTTGGTATTGAAAATTACCTCTAGAAGATGTCCTTGTCTCAGCTTTGGTCATGAATCACTACAACTTTGGTTTGGAACCAGATATGTGTTTGAAGCTCAAAGTCACCAAGTACTTTGAAGAATGAGCCTCTTGAAGGCTTAAACACTAAAGCTAGTACTATCTCTTCAGTATTAATCTTGAAATCTTCCCTTTTGACACTAGTAGACTTGAAATTTTTTGAGATGTTGTCCCACCGGGTGTGCCAAAAACTATTGTCACTTAGGTTTGCACCCTTGTCCAGAGCCTATGCATGAGGACAACCTAGTGAAATATGGAAACAACCTCCAAGCTGTGGGACTTGAACTGTGAGGTTGAGTCTCTGGAGAAGGATGGATTCCTCTTACTATCAGGGTGTGCCTAACTACTCTTGGAGGGGAAAAAGGAGAAGGAAAGCATGAAACAAATCTACCTAGCCTAATCTAAAGAGGTGATGCACCAAAATAGAGTGTTCAAACCAATCTTTGCCCATATATGCACTATTGAACCAGAATGAAACTAAGGATATACACATTCAGAATTGCTTTAATCAAATAACCACATGCAGATCAAGATGAACAAGATGAATGTCACAAGGAAAGAGAGATTCACTTATATACCATTTACAAGCAAATAGAGATACACTCATGCAGATTACGGACTTTCACAAAACAATGGCAAAGGAAAAGAGTTCTTGCACTTTCATACCAATGGTTGAAGGAGATAAAATAGAGAATCATATAGTTCAGAGGCATAAGGGAATTTACACTGGAATTGTAGAGCAATAGCAGAGAAAAGCCAGAGAAAGGTCTGATCTCCACAAAATCTACAAAATTTACCTTTATAGCTCAGGCATAACTAAGATCTCTTCCAGCTGAAGTGACTTTGCAACTACTTGCCATTAAGTTCTACAGAGAACAATCAAGGGGAAATTTGATCTGGATGTGGATCCATACACAATGATTTGGAACAGGGCCCTAAGAAGATAGAAATGGCTCCATAACTACACTCTGACCTAGTAGATGGATAAAAAGATGGGTGGTGGAATGTTCTTCTTGTTTTGCATTCATTTCATGGTAGTTAGAATCAATCATGAAGATTAGATCGTGCAACAAAATTGATTACCTTCATTTTTTGGGTTGTGAATCAGCAAATTCAGTGAGTCAACCTGTTTCTATAAGCAGGATGGACCATGTGGACCAACAGCCTCTTTTTATTTTGCCACCTTGCGAAAGTCCTACATAGTTGACCATCTCTTCATCACTAACCTTGCCAACTCCTCAAACTCCAGCTGCGATGGTTACACTAACTACTAGCCATTAACTATCAACCTTGGATGAACTTGTGAGACACATGTCACCAAGGTGCTATGTCACTATGGTTAAAATTCTCATAGTTCTCCATAGCGAGATAGCACCCATCATTAATCTTTCTTAATCTGACGATCGTGGAGACTCATCGTATTCTATGCTTTGCTTTTCAACTTTTGGGCCCATGAAACATTGTCAGTACACCTGGTATCTACCTAGCACAACCTAGCATCATCCTTGAGGTTCACGACATAACACAGGCCTACCTTGCATGTGTCACTGAGGGGCTATGTCGCTATGGTATATAGTGTGCAAGTTTCAATAGTGCGATAATGCAAACCATCGATCTTCCTAAAATTTGACGATCGTGAAGACTCGTCGTAATACTACGCTTGTTCTTACCCAGGCCTGTCATACCTAACACCATCTCAGTAACTACACCACACTTGAATAACACCTAGCAATCCTTGACACACATACATTGGCAAGACCTGGCCCCCTGATCCACATGGCAAAAGGGCGTTATGTCGCTATGGTTAAAATTATCGTAGTTCTCCATATCAGGATAGTGCCTACTGTAGATCTTCCTTAGATCTATGATGGTCCACAAAATTGTACAACTAGGTCTCAAGCTAGTTGAATGGGCCAATGAAAATATGCCACTATATTCTGACCCATCTGACAACTGCCACTGAGGATGAGATGTACTATCACTTTGAAGAAGGGTGGGCCCATTATGTCATCTATGCCATGCATCACTGAGGCATTATGTCACTATGGTTATCTGTCATGCAACTCTTAATAGCAATATGATGCCAACTATGGATCAAATTCACATCTACGGTGCTCAAACTCTTTGCAAGACTGCATACCTAGGACCCACCGACACACGGCAGAAGGGCTCTATGTTGCTAACGGTGAGAAGCTTGGATTTTTTGATAGCGCCATGGCACCCACCATGGAACTGGAAAAACTCAGCACCAGAGAAACAATTGAGAAAAAGGGGACCCACCAGACATGCGGCAAAAGGGTGCTATGTTGCTAACATATCCACTGTGTAACTTCCCATGGTGAGATAGCACCAACCGTAGAGCTCTTTAGATCTAACGATGGAAGACTTGTGGACCACAAAACACATTATAAGGTTTGATAGGGTATTTAAAATAATATTAACTCTTCACACTACCCATTGGCAGGTAAAACATTTGAAATTTGAATCTTGGTAGGGTGAAAAAATGATAACAAGACCCTCTTTTTGATTTTGATGTTAGAGTTATTGCACACAAATTTTACCAATCTAGCATACTTAACAGTGTGTCATGCATTGCAGTGGATGTCATTTACAAATTAGTGAAAAAGGATTATACTTATGATCTTCAAGGACTACAACTACAACAAATTAATGAAAATTTAGCAGCAATAAGGAGAACCAAGGGAGCCCAATGCAAGTTTGGTGCTATTTTGATTTGTATATCCTATTATGTCCAGAATGAATTTCCTTCCTTTGGAAAAGTAGTATGGAAAGAAAATAGGTCTATCATAGCTCAATTCAATGAATATATAGAATAGATGAGAGCTAATTTTGAGACCCTTATGACTAGCTATTTTGAAGACTTCAAGAAGACCATGAAGTAAAGGCTAAGAATACTAGTTTCATTGGTAGAGAAGCATGTAAATGATGTATGTTTTCTTGTTGATATTGATTATACATACATTCAAGCTGCCATACCAAGAGTTAGATGGTTAAGACCTCTTGGCTATGAAAAAAATATAGATGAGGCATCAACAGCTATAACTGCACTACTAGCTGACGAGGTGGAAAAAAGTGTACCACATTTTGGAACATATGATATGGTCAAGTCAAAGGTGGATATGGATTTGAAGACTACCTCCACACTAAAGAAGAAAGAAAAACTTGTGAAGAAACTTAAATCCAAATTTGGTGAGGGCATTGCAAAAGAAGAAGGAGAAGGTGAAGAAGTAGAAGATGATGAAGAGGAACAAGGACAAGAAACACTCACATTGACCCAAGGCATGGGGGAGGATGCAAAGGAAGAGGAAGGTGTCAAGAAAGATGCACCAAAGCTAGAGCCAAAGAAGATAAAAGCACAAAAATAGCTAGTTGCATAGCCCAAGGGGAAGAAGAAAGCAACAAAGTCAAGCCTAACCAAGCCAACTACATGGGTAGATACCAGGGAAACAACTCAAGTGGAAAAGGAATAGGGGAAACAAAAAGCCATAGAGCAAGGAAAGCCTGCAGAACAAAAGAAAAGAAGAAAATATGTTGCACCCCTAGAGTCAGATGAAGAAGAGACAAACTCTAATAATGATCAATTTAGATTGGTAAGACATTCTACCAAGTCTAATCTAGAAAATGTTTGTGACAACATTAGAGATAATGCAGATTTAACTGGTTTAAAGACCATTGATTTCAATAAATTGTCAAGGGAAGAACAAAAGATAGTGGAAGAGTCCATCTACACTATGATGGCCAAGTTCAAGACCACCCCACTTGAACTTCACAATTCTATGCCTAAGGAGCTAAGCTCCATTGTAGAGAAAAATGGCATTACTGCCTTAATATGGAAAAAGAAATAAGGGAGTCAATGTTGGCTTGTGTGATGCCAGACCTTACAAAAGTTCAAATAAATAAGGCTAGTAAGAAACATGGGAGAAAATTTGCACCCAAATATAGAACCTTTAGCAACTTATAGAATAAAATAGAGGATTTTCTAAAGAAATCCACACAAATGTGGAAATTAATTTATGGATTAACTACTATCAAGGAAGGGTAGGAATATCCCTTTGAGGGAAGAAATGATGAGGGAAGAAGAGGAGAATGAAAAGAATGAGGAAGGAGAGAAAGAAAAACAAGAGATAACAGTGGAGAAGACATAGCAAGGTTAAGAGGCAACAGTTGAAGAGCAGTGGCCAGAATAGAGTGTCTAAGACACCCAATTGCCACCTCCAAGTCCTCCACATGCAACACCTACAGAAATTGTAATTGTTAAGGATGTTCCTAACACCTCAAGTTAGAACATCAACCCATTAACTATAGAGGATCTCAAAAAGATCCTTCACCAAACCACATTGCAATCACAACTGTGCACAAATCCTATTTTGGTGAGTGTGGAAGAGTTGAAAAAAGTTATAGTAGAGATCACTAGGGAGAAGGTGAACACAAAAGAACCACCTTCACAACCTCCCATAGCTACAAAATATTAACCAAAAGAAAAAGAATCATAGGATACTACTACTAAGGTTGATCATAGAGTCATAGCAATAGCAACTACTGAGGAGCCAAAAAAAGGAACAAACTAGACAAGATGTTCCTATAGCACAAAGCCAAGGTGCACCTCCTCAAATAATTTTTATTGATCAAGGAAATAGAGAAGAAGAGAAGGAAGAGAAAAAATCCCCTAAGGAAAGAGAGTAAGAGGCAATTCAAACATTAGTAAACTTTCCTACCTTAGGGACTCCTATGAAATAGCTGAACACTGATGCAATACCTCTATAAATTTCAGCACCAGGCTCGAGCTCCACCAAGGTAGCAAGGGTACTTCACTATGGAGACCTTGCACTTGATGAGGAAATATTCATACCTAGTTATGACCATAAAATAATCAACCTAGCTCAAATAAATGAAGTGTAAGAGGTGCTAGAGAGGAAGAAGAAGTAGGAGATACTCATAAATGAGTATAGACAAAAGCAAGCATTGGTGGAAATCAAAGACATATTCCTTGATGCATTTAGCTTTCCTATGCCTAATGAAACAAAGCCTATCATGGAGAAACTATCCAACATTTTGGACCAAGTACAAAATGTAGACCTTGATACAAATGTTAAGTTATTAGAGTGGTCTGAAAAGAAGTTTCAAATGAAAATTAATGAGAAAATATCTAGTAAAATAGAACTTTCACAAGTGGAATTGGCTAAGAAGATAGAAAAGGTGAAAATAGTACTTGATAATATATTCTCATTATACTCCAAATTTTTTGACTCATCATTCTTCACGCAAGAAACTAGCCAAAGAATATTGAGCTTGGAATGTAATCTTAAGATTTCTAGCACACTGCTACCAAAAGATCTAGCTCAAAGCGAGAAGCATTTTGCAAAAAAAACTTCACACTTAGAAGGAGTTAGCTATATTGAGAGTAGAAGAGGCAAATGTCAAGGCCAAATTGATACAGATTCAATCTGCTATTACCCCACACCTAGAAGTACTCCATAAGGAAATGGCCTATGCAAAAAATGTCTTAAAGAAATACCCTAATCTTTCTACTTTAGAAGGCCTAGTACATCTTGTAGCAAAGATAGTCATCTAGCACAAATCACTGCAAATTGCCTTAAACAATTGGGATGCTTCTCTAAAGATGATAGTGGAGGTAAATAAAACATTTTTGGCTAAATATTCTATTCATTCTTAGGACCCTTCGACATAAGGATCACAAAGGGGGAGATAAGCATTATGTAAATAAAAGGGGGAGAAAGTACATTCTTTGATGGAGGTAATAAAGAATATCAAAAGGGGGATATATTCAACTTTTGAGGAAGTAATAATGAGATACAGCCAAAAGGATTCAAAAATTTCAAGAAGGTGTGAAAGAGGGAGTAGAAACAAAGGGAGAGTACAAATAGATACAGAGTACAAACAAGGAAAAGAGTATCAAACACATGAGCATGAGACAAATTTAGTACAAGAGTTTTTGGTTATAGAATTGGCACATCAGCTCAGGGGGAGTTACAAAAATTTTGAGGTATATAATCTTCTACAAAATTTTGAACAATTTTTTGAAGTTTTGTATATATGCCGAATAGAATGTGTAGTATATTCATAGAAATCAGAGTCATAATGTTTAGTTAACTATTTTTGCCAGTCATGTCAAAAGGGGAGATTTTTGGTCTCAAATTGGTTTTGACAATTGAGTGTTAACACACTTAACCAATTCTAAGTTGATGCCAAGTATAATATAGAATTTGAGCTACGGTGTGTGCCAAGTCGAAGATTCAATAGGTATCGAGTGAACTTTAGGTGCCAAGCAAAGTTCAAGTGCCGAGTGATAAGAGATGCCAAGTCACTATAGGTGTTGAGAAAAGCATAGATGCCAAGTGAAACATAATTACTATAGGATCCAAGTGAGACAGAATTCCTATATGTGTTGAGCATCAGCAATTAGTCAGTGTTGAGTAACACAGAATCAATATATGAGTTTGTGTCTTTGCAAACTCAGATGTAAACCATTTTTGAGCTGACTTAGGATGAATCTCAAAGGATCTTGAAGATAAGATCAAGTCTTTTGCATTACCTATGTAATCATCATGCAACTAATAAGAAATATGGAGAAGTCATGCAACCAATAGGAAAAGTGCAAGAATTGAGTAGGAAATGAAGATTGAATATTGATCATAGATTCATACCTAACCCTAAGTCTTTGAAGCCTTTAAAAGGAGGATGAAACCCCATTGTATGCACAAATGATTAAGAGTGCATGGGTGAATTATAGTGAAGTGCAAAAGGGTGTAAAGACTTAGAAAGATCAAAGCAACATTGCAAAATTTAGTTGATCAAGAATAGAGTCTCAGAGTTTTAAAGAGAGACATATCAGATCAAGCAAGGATCAAAATAGACAAAGAAAAAAAAGGATCTAGAATCAAAAATTGAGGATTGCAAGTCATCAAGTCAAGACTTTCTAATACTCTCTAGCAATTGTATTAGGAATGAAAACCCTATGATGATAGGTTGGTTTAATAGCCATGTTGTAAGCCTTTAAACAAGGTGCTAAATCCTTTAATAGGGTAACATTCCAAGTGAGTGTTTGTAAATCCTTTAACCAGGTCACTTTTCATAGGGTGTAAAGTCTTTAACAGGACAGGCCTTTCATAGGGAAGACCATTGTAAGTGGTGAAACTTTGTAACCTTAAATAGTTACATATTGTTGCAGTGATACTTTTTGGGTGTCATTCCCACTCCAGTTTTACCTTCTTATTGTGGAGGGTTTCTGGGTTACCAAATTCTTGTGTTATCCGTTTTCATGCATGTCTTTACTTTTATGCTTATTAGATGAATTATATGCATGTGAATTATTTTAGCTAAAAGGTTTTGAAAAGGTTAAAGTTAGTTACTTCTGATTCACCCCCCCCTCAGAAGTAAATCTTCCCACTTGTAAATTTCAACAGAATATGCATTAATAATGAAAAACCAATGGGTAAAGACAGCCCATAACCAAGCTATAAATGCAACCTTTAAGTATAGAACACTTACAACATTGCATAACTTGTAGACCCAACAAGTCATGATAAATATCCAAACTAAATATTGATAACCATATGATCATCAGACCAATCTAAAATATGAACTGAGTATACAATGACATCAAATCCAAATCTTCAAACATATACAATGTAATAAACTCACAATGTTACCATAGTCAATATATACCATAAACTATTCAGATTAATATATCACCAAATAAATTATGCAAAACCTACACCCCATTTGAACCAGTGTATAGAGCTCTCCAAGAGCCTTTTGTTGACTACTCGAAGTCCAAAATCTGACTCCATATGCCCAAGTTATGCCCTAATTTTTCCTTAAAATAAACAACATCTATCTTTTGGGCTTTTAAAACCTAACAAAATATCAAAATCATAACACCAAACCTACACCAAGTTATAGTGCTCTAAATTAGCTTTCCAATGCCTATAAGAAGTTTGAAATCTAATAGTCAAAGAGAAAGTTATTGTCATTTTACTAAGATGGTATTTTTACCATTTTCACTGCAATTTTTTTTTTTTGTGAGAAAAATTTTGACGGGAAATTTGACAACCATCATGGGCTAAAACTGAAAAACTCTTTCATTTCCTATGAACATGGTCAAACTAGGCCATATTATATATCAAAATTTATAGAAACATCGACCTCGATCCAATGGTGAGGTCTATTTTTATCCAAGAAGTCATTTCTGCAAGTCCCTCCTAAAATCCATATTTAAATGAAACATCCAAAAAATCCTTTTGTCCAACAATTTCACATGCCCAAAATTTTCCAACATCTCATCATAATAGCAAACCCAAAACCCTTTGATCTGCAATAAAAAAACTCATATATCTTGCCCTTTCTTTTATCCTCTCATACATTCACATGAATTAATCTAGGGTTACAATAATAAAACCATAGCTCTGATACCACTTGTAAGAAAACTTGCAACAAAGAATATAACTATTTTCACATAACCCATAATAGATTTGAAATAAACATTCAATTAAAATCTACATGAAAGAGAATAGACAACATACTCACAAAAATTGTGACACAAGATATACTCCTAAAAACCCTCATTTAGGGAAAAACCCATCCTCCAAAAGCATCCATCACCATGTATTATTTAGCAAAAACACCATTGCAATACAACCATGGAAGCCTTCAAAGCCATAGCCACAACCAAGCAATCCTTGTGAAAAACCATGAATCCACACATCCCATGCCACACTTCCAACCTTCACAAATACTCCCTTGGCTAACTTGACAAGCCTTGTCTCACTCGACTCTTGCCATTTTTCCTTTTGTCTTCTCCTTGTCTCTACAACTACCCTTGTGGCTACTTATATAGTAGTAAGTACCACAAAACCACCAAGTGGTATTACATAAACCATGTGCTACCAAACCCATTGATCCCACATTTAATATTGGAAATTTAATTAGTTTCCCCAATATTAAATAATTACATGAAATTTTATCACAATGTTTTAATACAGCTCATCAAGTATATCCCATGGGAATTTTTCTATGTTTCATGTCCATCTAGGTGCAACATTACATAATAAAATAAAATAATACAATATAAAATTATTATGCAATGTGTGCAAAACCCATTATCTCAACTGTGGAGAAATATGGGAAATAGAGCAGAAGAACGAAGCAGATGGCAAGGGAGTTGGCTAGTGGCAGGCAACCTACCCTGGAGTCTATAACAAAAGGTAGAAGATGATGATTCTATCATGGACTATGAGGAGATATAATAGCCCTCAAAAATAGTTTTCCCTCAAGCAATAGTTTTCTAACATGAAACTTGATATCCTGTTGATCTAGGAAGTTAAAATGACTATGTCTAACCTTGAAAGCATTGCTAGTTATATTTGGCTAGGTGCTAATTTTTGTTATAGTGAAGTGGAGGGAGTGTCCAGAGGTGTTTCCACCTTCTAGAACCCAAGTGTTGGTAAAGGAAGTTTCATGCATTTTTCTAAAAACTATCTTATTACTAAACATACGAATGATGATAAGATCTAGAATATCATTAATGTGTATGCCCCAAACTCAAGGCAAGGAAGAAGTTATCTCTAGGAGGAACTATCTATATTCCTTTATCATAACCAAAATATATTTCGTATGGGAGATTTTAACTCCCCACTATACCACTTGGAGAAGGTTGGAGGAATGGTGGATTTTAGTGAAAGTATGAAGGACTTAGTTGAATTCATCAATAAAAATGATTAAATGGATATGAAGATGCATGGTGTGAAGTGTAGACACCTAAATCTGATTAAATCAATAAGTAATCATATTTAGTCATCTCCTAGGACATTATTAATTAAATATTTACTATTTAATTAATTAATCATCATCCCTTGGTTAATTAATTAATTTAATTAACTATAGTCCAATTGATAAAATCAAATGATCACCAAAATCAATTTATCAATTAAATCCCAATTCCTCTATTAAATTGGATAAATCATCAAATCTATTCCATTTAATTCCATACTCCCATTTTATTGAATAAATCATTTAATAAAATATCTAAAATCCTAAAACCTTTCTAAACCCTATCCTAACCCCTAATCCAACCCATTCACCCATACTAACCTCACTTAGCCTCCTAACTAACCCATCCCATCAAAGATAAATTACTTACCCTCTAACCCCCCTTCCAAGCTAATCCTAATCCCCCTTCTAATCATGTGCACAACCATAAACATGAGTTAAGACTTGCTAACCCAAACCAAAGTCAACAAATATCTTCTCCCCTCACCCTCCAACATTTATGACTCTTACACCTCTCCCATCCTCTCTTACATCTCTTACATGACTCTTACATACTCAACCACCCTCATCAAGCCTTTTACCAACCCTTATCCTATCCTCTCACATTCATTCTCCTTGTGACAAGTGTCACCTCCCCATTGGTGCTAAACAAGAACAATCCATGTTCTCCCTTTTGAGTGCATCCTAACCCTCCCTCACCATCTCATCATCTTGACATCTTGACCCTCCATTTCTCTAACCCTTGGCCTATAAGTTGAACCCTCTCCCTTCACAAAATAATCCACCTTCCATGTAAAGTTATAATGTTATTTTGAGAGTTCATAAACTACCAAAATACCACTATAATGTTGGAATCACTCCATGAATCCATTGTTGAAACCTTGCTTCATTCACTCCACCCATTCATCTAAAGCTTGAGCATATCTTGTGAGCATACAAATCTTAAATTAGGGATAAATCCATTGCATCATGATGTTATAACATTAGGAGCTTACCATTCTTGGTTTGCTTCCTTTTGTGGTGATAATAATCAGTCCTATCTTAAGTGTTAACTGCTTTAGTTGTGTTAATGTTTTATTTATTAGTTAGTATTCAATTTACACTACTAAACTAGGTGATACATTTTGGCATGCCTGGTGGGACCCCACATTTGGGTCAATCTAATTGATTTTTAAGTTTTTTGTGTTAACTAACCAAAGTAACTTTGTTTGCTTGTGTGTGTTTGTGATAAGTTTGCTAATTTTGTTGCAAGTATGCAGGTCATCCTTTGAAAATCACACTCACAAAAATCTAATTGTTTTGCATTTTTGAACACTTAAAAACCAGCTTGTTTTGCAATCTCGCAACCTCGGCAACATGATCCCATGACTGCAAGAATGTGGCTATTCATCGATGGGAACACGAACCTGTGAATGTGAGTTTGCAGTTCATCTCCAACTAGTTGCTGCCATGTGTTACAGAGTAGTCTTGCATCCTCGCCAGTTCTTCTCTCATGAGAATGCTATAATCACCTATGGGATCCCTTATATATGCCTGCGAGAACATGACCTTCAACTAGTCAAATTTTCAATCTCATTCCTATCATTGACCTCTCAAACCTACCGAAGTATTTTTCCTATGGAAATGCTCAGAAATTAACCTACAGGATCATTCTATTCTTTTTAACCCATGGAATAAATCTTCTCAGTTTTCACCAAATTTTGTCCTATGTTCTCATGAACCTTTCCCACATTCCTGCACCGATAGGATCACTGCCTAAACCCACGGGTTTGCACTGTTAGCTGATTTGCTCACAATTTTGACAATTTTCCATGCAAGTTTTTATTATAACATATTTTTTGCAAGTTTTATCATCATATCTTTAAGTATAAATCAAATTTTGAATTTTAGTGGTTCCGTTGGATATGGACTATTTTGATTTGATTTACGCATATCAAAATGAACAAAAAAAAGTTTAAAAAAATTTCCCATAGTTAACCTTTGTTTTTGGGGATTTCTGTGTGACTAACCAAATCGATTTTTTGTTACATTGCAGATTGGAACATCTTCAAAGCCTAATCATGTCTTTTACAGGTTTCTCTAAAATGAACTTGAATGTTTAAAAATCTTTCATTGAATGAATTTCGCTTAAACCAATCTTGAATGCCATGGTCTAAAAATCAAGTTTTACATTGGAATGCATGCTTAAAACAACAAACACAATCTTGAATTCAAATGATCAAATCATTATTACAATGCCTCACACTTCAAATTTGGGCATAAAACACTTAGACTCAATCTTGAATGCCTAAATATCAATGAACATTGCAAATTAACACACTTGAATGCTCTAAAAAGTAAAATGTTCTTATCCTTTTCAAAGCTTTCATGCTCAAATTTATTTATGTTGGCGAACTCTCAATTTCTATTATGCTGATGACACTGTCAAGTTGGAATGAATATTGTATGTCATAAACATGAGTGTCTTCAATCACAGATTACAAAACCTAAATCATCAAATGGAAAAAAATGAGTGTTTTTTAAACCCAAGACCACTTATGTAATCTTGTTTTACACTTTTTAGGAGGCCTGCTTAGGGATTTCATCACCCCTTGGAATGACCTCAACTCTAGCATTCTGGAAGAGTATAAATATTGGGAGGTGAATTGAAAGACACCTCTCTTGGAAGCATAATCTTGTCACTCTTGGCTAAGTCCCAAAGAACTTTATACCTTTGGGAAGTGAAGGTGGAGATTTGAGTTACCGTCTCCTCCCAGCTGAGTGGCATTATTTTCTTTCATCTACAGATTTGGGTAGGATGCCCCTAGCTAATCTTGTATATCCTAGCAAACATCTTATAGGGTTGTTGGTGTATTTGATGTGCTTGAGTGTTCAAAATCCTCCCCATGTTTCAAAAACAATCAACACATTTTGCTAAAGAGATCACTTATACACCATTTGCAACGGTTGTTAGCAAGTCCATTCGCAACAACCTTAAGTCTAGTTTTTTCCACTTTATCCCCTTGTAAATCATTCAACCCAAATCAAAAGCATACTTAGCGTAGTCACTGCCTCATCAAAGGTTCATCCATAACTTCCAAAGCATTGTCATCATAATCACACCCTTTCCTACATCATTCTAGTCTTCCGTCAAGTCTTCCTTATCTTGAGATAGCTAAAGTCTTCTTAGTCATCTCCCCACCCTATTTCCACATTCTTTGGAGTTAGTCTGTCCTTTCATCATGAGCTTAATCCAAATCCAAATATGAGCTTCCCAACTTATCCTAAATATACATTTTCATATCCATCCATATACATCCTTCATCCCCATCCAACTCATCATTAAAACATAATGTCACAATCCTATTATGATGAGTTTGGACATCCCACATTTTCTCCGACCCCATCCTATTCCAATGATGATGATGATCTTGTTGACTATGATGGATATATTGAAAGCCTTAGAGATATTCCTCCAAACATCCTCCACAATCCAAACATTCCTCCCAACTACTCCATCCTTCCTCCATGCATATCCACTAGTACTCCCTACCATACCTTTGACAAGGGAAATCCATTACTATCCTCATCTTTACCTCCTTATATTGTTCCCACATATTCCTCTTATATATCAATCATACCTCCATCTTCCTGCACCTTCATCTCCCAGTCTCTACCATTCCAAAACAATTCTAGCAGCTACATCCCTAGTTGAAATCCACCATCCCAATATCTTCCAAACCCCTTTCCAAATCCTCCAACCCATCCTAGTCATACAACATATCACCCCAATCCCCTTACTCCTCCTAGTCCAACACACCCATCTCCAAGGAATTTTACAAGGAAACCCAAAACAGTTCCATCTCCCACCCCCATCACTCCTCTTACATTGTCCTATCGCTATCATCCCTATCTCATCCACCCCACTTATCAAAACCCTTCCATCTCTTACTTCCCATACATTGAATCCCTCCAAATCCCATCTACATCTTGTCCTCCTAGCATTACCCAAATCCCATGTACTAAACCTCATGATCCCATCCTCCATCAACCCATCCCCATTGCAGAACCTCCTACCCATCCATCTACCTCACTTAAAGAGACCATCCATACTTCTCCTATCATACCATCCACTCCCATTCTTTCCTGTCAAGATCTTGTCCAAAGGCATGTTGAAATATCCCTTGATGTAAAATAAGATCCCACCATCCCACTTATTCCCCTACATGATCCACTTTTACCATCCCCTCCATATCTGTATCCTACCATCTTATATACTCCATCTCAAGATCCCTTTCCATCAACCCATCCCTATCAAGATCCTATCCTTCCATCTCCTTTTCTTTATGATCATACATCTCCCATAATCCATGATGATAGATCCATAGAAGAAGAACTAGCTATCATATCTGAAGCTTCGACTCCTTTAGCTAGTAATGGACTCACATCTTGTGTTCCAACTAATGAACATCATATTGAAGAAAAAAATAAAAGTGTATCTCTAGATGTTGGTATCCCCTCTATCCCTGCATCATCCCAAGTCCTTCCTTCTTCACCTCAAAGTTCCCATCCATCTTGTTCCACATCTATTTTGGGTCCTTATCCTATTACCTTTTTTCAACACTCCATTTTGGGTCCCTATATTCCTTATCTAAATTCCACACCCTTTCCATCCATTTTGGGTCCATATATACCTAATATGAATCCTTTACCTCCTCCATCAATCTTGGGACCTACTCCTTCCTTGTTTCCATCTATTTTAGGCCCATATCCTTCATTCCCTCCATCCATTTTGGGCAATTATATACATCCATATCCTATATTCCAATCCATTATTCCATCCCCTCAAATCCACAACCTAGATCATCAAAGGCACTCATCCTTGAATCCTTTCCAACCTTTAACCTACATCACCCCATCCATAATCCCTCCACATCTCCCATGCTCTTGTTCCCATACCATGGCTAATGAAAGCATATTGGATGTCAAAATCAAAAAGCATAAATCCAAAAATCCACAAAAATCCAAGTCTCAACATGTCCCTTCTAAAAAACATGTTCAAGAAGAGAAACATTGGTGAGCGCATTGTATTTTATACTCTGTGTACATTCCAGTAACCATGAATGTGGGACTAACCATAAAGAATATGGCAACTCTATAACATCAGTGGCATTCATTAAGTTTTTGGCACTGCGTTCGTCCTTCCGGCAGGGAACAGTGCGACAGCCCACTTGGCATCCACACAAACTGCCACATAGGCAGTACTAAGATAATGTGGATTACAATTAGCAACCATAATCACCACATAGACTGCATAGTCATAGTCCTAGTCAGTGCATATGTGGCAACACATCATCGACCATGAGGACATCTGTACATTTCTGTACAAGATGACATCATCATGACATCATGCTGACATCACCGAAGAGAAGATTTTTGCTAACATCACCCATTCATGAGTCTAAATTTGACACCCATCTAGATGTCAAAATAGGGCAACCTAGAATTTCTGCATTGGCTGTATGATCATCAAATTTAAACCCATGTTTCCCTTATGCAACCCCTCTCCAAATTAATTTTGGTTTTTGCAGTCCAACTTCAAGAGGCCATATCTTGCACATCTGGAATCCAAATTAGTTGCAATTTTTTCTGAAATTGGGTAAACTTTTCTAAATTTTTCAGTGGTGTAGTTTCTTTTGGTTTTGGTGTATGGATTGTTCAAAAATTTCATTTTTTGGTGACTATACCTAGATAATCCTGCATTTTGCAACTTCAAATGCTCCGTATGGGCACATCTGGAGTCGAAAATAGGTTCCATTTTTTTTGAAAGTGCATATTTTTTCATGTACTTTCCAAATCTAGCATCAAATTGTAGTGTTATGTGGACAAAATTGTCACTTTCAGCAATAGGTCATTTCTTTGCTTTGTAATGCTGCAGATTTGTAGCACATTGTAAAGTTTCAGTTTTGTACTCTATTAAGAGGTTGCAATAAGGAAAATCAGAAGTCCATAAAAGCCAAAATTGGCAAGTGGCTCATTGTAATCACACTACTAATAAAGTGCCCAAAGCATCTATTTTGGGGGGGTTTCTTGATTTAGTGAAAAGGGGGAGTATTCTTGGTGTTGTGTTCTCTCTTTTCTACAATTTTCTTTCATTTTTTGCATTATGGGAAACTTTAAGTTTTCTAAATTAACTCCTCATAACTATGCTTCGTGCTCAATCAAAATGTTGTATCACTTAATGCATAATGGAGTTTCACAATATGTAGATGGTACTCTTCCTAAACTAGCAGGTGATAATGTATCAACAAGTAAAATTTCTAATTGGGTAGCCACGGATAGAAAAGCCCTAGGTGATATATGTTTGAGGTTAGATGATAAGATCATGTATCAAATCAAGAAATGTACTACATCCAAGGAAGCTTGGGATACCCTTGAAAGCCTTTATGGTAAAGTGTCTAAAGAGGATGTGTTCAAAATTGAAGATGAGAATTTTTTCCTTAGATCCTAAGTCATATGACTCAATACAGGACTTCATCATCAAGGTGAATGAATTAAGAACAAAGCTTATCGATTGTGGGAGTTCTATCAAAGATGACAGACTGATCTATCTCATACATAACAAGCTACCATTAGAGTATGCCACATTAGTATCTTCTTTTAACACCTCAAAAACTACCTTAGGGACTGCCTACAAGAAACTCACTTTTGACGAATATGCAAAACTATTGGATGATGAAGAAAAGAATTTGAAAACAATGGGGATTCTCAAAACACCTCAGTCCAAAGCATTGGTGGCCAATGAGGATTCTCAACATTCAGCTAGACAGTCTTCAAACAAAGGAAAGGGTAAGAAGAAATGGAAGAGTAAATTTGAGGATGCAAAAAAGACAACACTTCAATCCAATCAACAAGGAAAGTCCTCAAATTCCAACAAGAAAGGGGACAACAATAAGGAGAAGAAGAAGTGTGCTTATTGCAAGAAAATGGGTCATGAAGAGCATGAGTGTTATCTCAAAAAGATTGATGAATTAACCAACATCATGAAGAAACATAATGTTCCATTGCCTAATGCTTATAAGGATAAAGGGTCATCTTTAGATTCTAAGGGCAAAGGGCAAGAATTCATGGCAAATGATAACTCTTCAAAAGAATGGATATTTGACTCAAGTGCCTCATATCACATGGGTTCTTCAAAAGAAGATTTTTCTTCAATGAAGCAGTCCAAGGTACCACACATCTTCATGGGGAATGATAGTAAAATGGAAGTTGAAGGAAAAAGAAATGTGGAAATGTAAAATGGAGAGTTTCAAGAGGTTCTCTATGTTCCAAACCTAAGTTTGAATCTCCTTTTAATCTGCCAAGTCACTCACTTTGGAGATGGACATATAGTTGAGTTCCTTCTAGACTCAGTAAAAGTGCATAGTCTTAAAGATAATTCCTTGGTTGCAGTAGGGAAATTAAATGATCACAAGAGGTTGTACTCTTTCTCACATTTTGTACCCAAGTATTCTTGAAAGGCCTTGTTAACTCAATCAAATTCAAACATGCAATTATGGCATGAGCGGTATGGTCATCTTGACTTTCAATATCTTCAGCAACTTTGCACATAACACATGGTGAAAGGTCTACCTCAAATCAACTTTTCTAAGGGTGAATGTTCAATAGATTTAGTGGATATGCATCTAGAGGGGAAGTTACAATGAGGGAATTTTTTTAGAGCAATAGGTGTTCTACAGATGGTTCACATGGTATTAGCAGGTCCTTTTGCATTAAGACAGGGTCGCTACATACTCACCTTAGTTTATGAATTTTCAAGGTTCACTTGGGTCTAATTTCTGCATAACAAGAATGAAGTGTTGGACACATTTCTAGACTTCAAGGCTAATGTAGAATGGAAATCCAAGAAAGCCATAAAAGTACTCCGAATGAACAATGGAAACATGGATGTGAATAGAAGACTTAAGGAATTTTGTAGACATGAGGGCATTGATCTTCAGACTCCTTCAGCATTCATTCTACATAAGATAGATGTTGCAGCTTTGAGGATCTAAAATCTTAAGTCTATGGAAAGTAGCATGATTCATGCCAAGTCTCTAGATCCATTATTAGAAGTCAAAGCAATTTCAAGTGCCACTCACATTCTGAATCATTCTCCTCATCTAGCCTTAGATGGAAAAACTCCTTTTGAGGCATGGTGTGGTAGAAAACCTATTGTGACACACTTCAAATTCTTTGGTTGTGTTGTATGGGCAAAGAAATCCTATAGGGGATGCAAGGCATAGTCACCTAGGCCTTGTACCTTCATTGGTTATGAAGAGAGTGTGAAGGCATATAGACTTCTAGATCCAAAGACTTATCAGATAATTGTGGAGAAGGATGTACATTTTGAGGAAAGTTCTTCAAGCTTATCCTCTACTCCTCCTCGCACATCATACAGTGTGGAAACTGAAAGTGATTTCAGCGATAGTGGTTCAACAAATTTAGACATGTGGAGTTCTATCAACAAATACAGTGAGAGGTCACTTCATCAGTTCCATCCACATGCATACATAGACTAAGTGATAGGTCCAAAATAGTAGGGTACTTCCAGTCTTCTAGATATAGGTTCAGTGACAAATTTGGGGTATAGTATTCATGATCTGCCTCTTCTTCTTGATGCAAAATTACCTTCTTCAGTTGTCACGAGGGTTTCACACTCTCTTTGTCATTATCTACATGATCAATCCTCATAGGTTCAAGTGATTGTGGATACTTATGATCATCAATTGTAGAGATAGACATTTCTTTGGGACAAGTTCTTCATCTAGTTGAGCAAGTTTTAGAGACATCACTCATCCATGGGATTCTTTCCACACATAGTGGAAGCGTCTCATTTGTACCTTTGGCATTGTTTCTTCCTAAGGGGAGGAACACCATTATGTAGTCTTGGATCAGCTTCTTCATCAGAGCAGTCACTGTTCGACATTCTTCTTTGAGGGGGGAGCCTATCCTATCTCTCTTCCTTCTCTCATTCTCTTATGTATTTATTGGATGTATGTCATAATGGGGGGGTCTTGATTACTCCATCCATCGATGCATCCTTCTTTATCTCTCTTTTTGGGGGAGGGTTTTTCCCATGAGGTTTTCCCTCTTTCCCTACTTTATGGGAGATTACATATCATTATGTACATGGGTACCTAACATGGCCTAGTAGCCAGGACCCATATTGCATTGCATCCTAGATTTCGTAAGCTTAAGGGCATTCCCCTAATTTTCACTTAAGGGGGGGTGCTAGTGTAAATAAGTATTTACTTATTACACTTACTTAATTTTTACTTAGGTTAATGCATTATTTTGTTATTTTGTATTATTTTATTATTATTTTAGATGAGACACTTAGGAGTTTGTGTACTCTTATTGAGTTATGCAACTCTAATAATGCACATGGTGTCTACAACATAGGAGTAGCATCATTCATTGAGTTGTCATGATGATGACACAATTATCTGCACTCCTCATTTAGCACATGTTATCTACACCATTTATTTGTGTGCTACACCATTGTAGGCTTATCCTCACATCATCACACTTAATCCCATGCTTAATGGAGGATAATCCATATTTGGTCGACATGTGTTTGGTTATATGACATATCATGATGCTGACTTCTATGTATTCTAGAAGCTCTCCTAAGGTCTTTATATTCAAGCACTCCTAGTGTACTCTTTGTAAGAATTTGGCTTAGGAAAAAATTCACCCAAGAACTAAAGAAATCAACACAAGCACACAGTAGACCAAAATAGATAGAGTATGATTAGAATGACGATATTCATTCAATAATTGATTCAGGAGTATACTAGGAGTGCCTGAATATAAAGGCCTTAGGAGAGCTTCTAGAATGCATTAAATTCAGCATCATGATATGTCATACAACTAGGCACATGTCCACCAGATATGGGTTATCCTCCATTAAGCACAGGATTAAGTGCGATGATGTGAAGATAAGCCTACAATGGTGTAGCATGCAAATCAGTGGAGTAGACAACATGTGCTAAATGAGGAGTGATGATAACTGTGTTGTCATCATAACAACTCAGTGAATGATGCATACCCTTGTGTTGTAGACAATATGTGCATAATTAGAGTTTCATAACTCAATGAGAGTTCACAAACTCCTAAGTGTCTCATCTAAAATAATAATAAAACAAAGCAAAATAATTAAATAATGCATTAACCTAAGTAAAACTTAAGTAAGTGTAATAAGTAAATACTTATTTACACCAACACCCCCCCCTTAAGTGAAAGTTAGGGGAATGCCCTTAAGCTTATGAAATCTAGGTTGCAATGCAAAATGGGTCCCAGCTACTAGGCCATGTTAGGTACACATGTACATAATCATATGCAATCTCCCATAAAGCGAGGAAAGAGGGAAAACCTCATGGGAAAAACCCTCCCCCGAAAAGATAGATGAAGAAGGATGCATCGATGGATGGAGTAATCAAGACCCCCCCATTATGACATACATCCAGTATATAAATAAGAGAATGATGAGAGGAGGAAGAGAGATAGAATGGGCTCCCCCCCCTCCCAAAGAAGAATGTTGAACAATGACTGCTCCGATGAAGAACCTGATCCAAGATTGCAGAATGGTGTTCCTCCCCTTAGGAAGAAACAATGCCAAGGGTACAAATGAGATGCTTCCATAGTGTGTGGAAATAATTTCATGAATAAGTGATGTCTCTGAAACCTGCTCAATTGAATGAAGAACCTATCCCAAAGAACTGTATGTCTCTACAACTAATGAAGAACCCTGCTGCAACTGCTGATCATAAGTATCCATAATCACTTCAACCTGTGAGGATAGATCATGTAGAGAATGAACAAGAGAGTCTAAAATCCTCATGACAACTGAAGAAGGTAATTTTGTAACAAGAAGAAGAGGAAAATCATGAATACTATCCCCCAAATTTGACTTTGAACCTATATCTGGAAGTCTAGATGTACCCTGCTGTTTTGGACCTATCACTATGGCGATGTATGTATGTGTACTAAACTGATAAAGTGACCTCTCACTGTATCTATCGATGGAAATCCACATGTATGAATCTATTGAAGCACTATCACTGGTGTCACTATCATTTTCCACACTATATGATGAGTGAAGAGGAGTAGAGGACAAGCTAGGTGAACTTTCCTCAAAATTTACATCCTTCTCCATAAATATCTGATGTGTCTCTGGATCTAGAAGTCTATATGCCTTCACACCATCTTCATAACCAATGAAGGTACAAGGCTAAGATGACTATGCCTTGCATCCCCTAGAAGATCTCTTTGCCCATGTAGGATAACCAAAGACTCTGAAGTGTGTCACAATAGGTTTTCTACCACACCATGCCTCAAAAGGAGTTTTTCCATCTAAGGCTAGATGAGGAGAATGATTAAGAATGTGAGTAGCACTAGAGGTTGCTTTGACTTCTAATGATGGATCTAGAGACTTGGCATGAATCATGCAACTTGCCATAGACTTAAAAGTGTGAATCCTCAAAGCTGCAACATCTGTCTTATGCGGACTAAATGTTGAAGGATTTTGAAGATCAATGACCTCATGTTTGCAAAATTCCTTAAGTCTTCTATTCACATCCATGTTTCCATTGTCCATTCGGAGTACTTTGATGGATTTCCTAGATTTCCATTCTACATGAGCCTTGAAGTCTTGAAATGTGTCCAACACTTCGTTCTTGTTATGAAAAAAATAGACCCAAGTGAACCTTGAAAAGTCATCAACTAAGGTAAGTATGTAGCGACCCTGGCTGAATGCAAAAGGACCTGCTAATACCATGTGAACCATTTGAAGAACACATGTTGCTCTAGAAAACTTCCCTCTCTATAACTTCCCTTCTAGATGCATCCACTAAATTTGTTGAACATTCACCCTTAGAAAAGTTGATTTGAGGTAGACCTTTCACCATGTGGTATGTGCAAAGTTGCTGAAGATAGCGATAGTCAAGATGACCATACCACTCATGCCATAATTACATTGTTGAATTGGATTGAGATAACAAGGCCTTTGAAGGAGACTTGGGTACAAAATGAGAGAAAGAGTACAACCTCTTGTGATCATTCACTTTCCCTACTGCAACCAAGGAATTATCTTTAAGACTATGCACTTTTACTAAGTCTAGAAGGAACTCAACTCTATGTCCATCTCCAAGGTGAGTGATTTGGTAGATTGAAAGGAGATTCGAACTAAGGTTTGGAACATAGAGAACCTCTTGAAACTCTCCATTTTCCATTTCCACATTTCCTTTTCCTTCAACTTCCATTTTGCTATCATTCCCCATAAAGATGTGTGGTACCTTTGAGTGATTCAATGAAAAAAAATCCTCCTTTGAAGAACCCATTTGATATGAGGTACCTGAGTGAAATATCCATTCTTTTGAAGAGTTAGCATTTGCCATGAATGCTTGCCCTTTGCCCTTATAATCTGAAGACAACCCTTTATCCTTATAAGCATTAGGCAATGGAACATTATGTTTGTTCATAATGTGAGTCAATTCATCAATCTTTTTGAGATAACACTCATGCTCTTCATGACCTGATTTCTTGCAATAAGCACACTTCTTCTCCTTATTGTTGTTTTCCCCTTTCTTGTTGGAATTCGAGGACTTGCCTTGTTGATTGGATTGTGGTGTTGTCTTTTTTGCATCCTCAGATTTGTTCTTCCATTTCTTCTTACCCTTTCCTTTTTTTGAAGATTGTCCAACTGAATGTTGAGAACCCTCATTGGCCACCAATGCTTTAGACTGAGGTGATTTGAGAATCCCCATTGATTTCAACTTCTTTTCTTCATCATCCAATAGTTTTGCATATTCATCAAAAGTGACTTTCTTGTAGGCAGACCCTAAGGTAGTTTTTGAGGTGTTAAAAGAAGATACAAATGTGGAATACTTCGATGGTAGCTTGTTATCTATGAGATAGATCAATGTGGGATAATACCTAAGCAAAACATCGACAGTTATTGAAGACTCCAATGACGTGAAAACCCCTGCTCGCTGTAAAAGAAAACTCTGACATGGTGGATCTGTTTCCTCTGGTAGCAAATAATTTTTGACATCTGACAAATCTACAGCCCCTATTCAATTCTGACCTTTCCATGTGGCTTGATCTGCAGTCACCACATCACTGTACTCCTCTGTACAGTTAAATCTGAGTCAGTGGGCATCCCAGTCACTCGCCACAATGTTGCCTTGTGATCCACACTGTGACACATCACAACCCTATACAGTTAACGATCCACCTGGCATACATTCCATTGACACATAGGTAATTTTTATACAATTTTGTACAATACGAATGCTCACGCAAGCTGCCATGTCATCCAGTGGGCCAAAATTGTTGCTGAAATCATCAAGTTAATGGCCTAAAGTTGACGGCCATATGATCATCATTCTAGGACCATATTGAACTGTTGGGACAAAATTATGACCGTGAAATTTAACCTCATGATTCATTGATGCAACCCCTCACCAAATCGATTTTGATTTTTTCAGTCCGAGTTCAAGAGGCCATAACTCGCACATCTGGACTCCAAATTAGGTGCATTTTTTTTTTAAATTGGGTAAAATTTTCTAAATTTTTTAGTGACATAGCTATTTTTTGGTTTTGGTGCACGAATTGTTCAAAATTTGCATTTTTTGGCAACTAAACCTAGATTATCCTACATTTTGCAACTTCAAATGCTCCGTATGGGCACATCTGGAGTCGAAAACAGGTTCCATTTTTTTTGAAAGTGTGTTATTTTTTGTATAATTTCTAGATCTGACATTAGATTGTAGTGTTGTATGGAAAAAATTGTCTCTTTCAGCAATAGGGCCTTTTTTTGCTTTGTAATGCTTTAGAATTGTAACACATTGTAAAGTTTCAAATTTATACTCTATTAAGAAGTTGTAAAAAGAAAAATTAGAAGTCCACAATGGCCAAAATTGGCAAGTGGCCCATTGTAATTGCACTACTAATAAAGTGCCCAAAGCATCTATTTTGGGGGGGTTTCTTGATTTAGTGAAAAGGGGGGGTGTTCTTAGTGTTGTGTTCTCTCTTGTCTATACATTTCTTTCATTTTCTGCATTATGGGAAACTTTAAGTTTCCTAAATTAACTCCTCATAACTATGCTTCGTGGTCAATCAAAATGTTGTATCACTTAATGCATAATGGAGTTTCACAATATGTAGATGGTACTCTTCCTAAACCAGCAGTTGATAATGTATCAGTAAGTGAAATTTTTGATTAGGTAGCAATGGATAGGAAAGCCCTAGGTGATATATGTTTGGGGGTAGATGATAAGATCATGTATCAAATCAAGAAATGTAATACATCCAAGGAAGCTTGGGATACCCTTGAAAGCCTTTATGGTAAAGTGTCTAAAGAGGATGTGTTCAAAATTGAAGATGATCTTGTTTCCTTAGATCCTAAGTCATATGACTCAATACAATACTTCATCATCAAGGTGAATGAATTGAGGACAAAGCTTACTAATTGTGGAAGTTCTATAAAAGATGATAGACTGATCTATCTCATTCATAACAAGCTGCCATTCAAATATTCCACATTTGTATCTTCTTTTAACACCTCTAAGACTACCTTAGGGTCTACCTACAAGAAATTCACTTTTGATGAATATGCTAAATTGTTGGATGATGAAGAAAAGAAGTTGAAATCAATGGGGATTCTCAAATCACCTTAGTTCAAAACATTGGTGGCCAACAATGAGGTTTCTCAACATTCAGCTGGACAGTCTTCAAATAAAGGAAAGGGTAAGAAGAAATGGAAGAGTAAATCTAAGGATGCAAAAAAGACAACACCTCAATCTAATCAACAAGGCAAGTCCTCGAATTCCAACAAGAAAGGGGACAACAATAAGGAGAAGAAGAAGTGTACTTATTGCAAGAAATCAGGTCATGAAGAGCATGAGTGTTATCTTAAAAGGATTGATGAGTTGATTCACATCATGAAGAAACATAATGTTCCATTACCTAATGCTTACAAGGAGAAGGGATCTTCTTCAGATTCAAAGGGCAAAGGGCAAGCACTCATGGCTAATTCAAACTCTTCAAAAGAATGGATATTTGACTCAGGTGCCTCATATCACATGGGTTCTTCAAAGGAGGATTTTTCTTATTTGAATCACTAAAAGGTACCACACATCTTCATGGGGAATGATAGTAAAATGGAAGTTGAAGGAAAAGGAAATGTGGAGATGTAAAATGGAGAGTTTCAAGAGGTTCTCTATGTTCCAAACCTAAGTTCAAATCTCCTCTCAATCCAACAAATCACTCACCTTAGAGATGGACATCGAGTTGAGCTCCTTCCAAACATAGTAAAAGTGCATAGTCTTAAAGATGATTCCTTGGTTGCAGTGGGGAAAGTGAATGATCACAAGAGGTTGTACTCTTTCTCGCATTTTGTACCCTTGTCTTTTTCAAAGGCCTTATTAACTCAATCCAATTCAAACATGCAATTATGGCATGAGCGGTATGGTCATCTTGACTACCGCTATCTTCAACAACTTTTTACATACCACATGGTGAAAGGTCTACCTCAAATCAACTTTTCTAAAGGTGAATGTTCAACAGATTTAGTGGATATGCATCTAGAGGGGAAGTTACAAAGAGGGAAGTCTTCTAAAGCAACAAGTGTTCTACAAATGGTTCACATGGTATTAGCAGGTCCTTTTGCATTCAACCAGGGTCGCTATATACTTACCTTAGTTGATGACTTTTCAAGGTTCACTTGGGTCTATTTTCTTCATAACAAGAATGAAGTGTTGAACAAGTTTCTAGACTTCAAGACTCATGTAGAATGAAAATCTAAGAAATCCATCAAACTATTCTGAATGGACAATGGAAATATGGATGTGAATAGAAGACTTAAGGACTTTTGCAAACATGAGGGCATTGATCTTTAGACTTCTTCAGCATTCAGTCCCCATAAGACAAATGTTGCAACATTTAGGATCTAAACTCTTAAGTCTATGGCAAGTTGCATGATTCATGCCAAGTCTCTTGGTCCATCATTAGAAGTCAAAGAAATCTCAAGTGCCACTCACATACTGAATCATTCTCCTCATCCAGCCTTAGATGGAAAAACTCCTTTTCAGGCATGGTGCGGCAGAAAACCTATTGTGACACACTTTAGAGTCTTCGGTTGTCCTACTTGGGCAAAGAGATCTTCCAGGGGATGTAAGGCATAGACATCTCAACCTTGTACCTTCATTGGTTATGAAGACAGTGTGAAGGCATATAGACTTCTAGATCTTGAGACACATAAGAATTTTGTGGAGAAGGATATACATTTTGAGGAAAGTTCCCCAAGCTTGTCCTCTACTCCTCTTTGCAGATCATACAGTGTGGATATTGATAGTGATTCTAGTGATAGTGCTTCAACAGATTTAGACATGTGGGGTTCTATCGACAGATACAGTGAGAGGTCACTTCATCAGTTCAGTCCACATGCATACATTACCACAGTGATAGGTCCAGAATAGCAGGGTACTTCCAGTCTTCCAGATATAGGTTTAGTGATAGATTTGCGGGATAGTATTGATGATCTGCCTCTTCTTCTTGATGCAAAATTATATTCTTTAGTTGTGACAAGGGTTCCAGACTCTTTTGTTCATTCTCTACATGATCAATCATCATAGGTTGAAGTGATTGTAGATACTTATGATCAGCAGTTGCAGTAGGGTTCTTCATCAGTTGCAGAGACAGACATTTCTTTGGGATAGGTTCTTCAACTAGTTGAGCAGGTTTTAGAGACATCACTTATCCAAGGGATTCTTTCCACACACAGCAAAAGTGTCTCATTTATACCTTTGGCATTGTTTCTTCTTAAGGGGAGGAACACCATTCTATAGTCTTGGATTAGCTTCTTCATCGGAACAGTCACTGTTCGACATTATTCTTTGGCGGGGGGAGCCCATCCTGTCTCTCTTCCTCTTCTCATTATTCTCTTATGTATATATTGGATGTATGTCATAATGGGGGGCTCTTGATTACTCCATCTATCCATGCATCCCTATTTATCTCTCTTTTTGGGGGAGGGTTTTTTCCATGAGGTTTTCCTTCTTTCCCCGCTTTATGGGAGATTGCATATCATTATGCACATGGGTACCTAACATGGCCTTGTAGCCAGGGCCCGTCCTACATATCATCTTAGATTTTGTAAACTTAAGGGCATTCCCCTAAGTTGCACTTAAGCAGGGGTGTTGGTGTAAATAAATATTTACTTATTACACTTACTTAAGTTTTACTTAGGTTAATGCATTATTTAATTATTTTGCATAATTTTATTATTAATTCTAGGTGAGATACTTAGGATTTTGTGAACTCTCATTGAGTTATGCAACTCTAATTATGCACATGGTGTCTACAACATAGGAGTATGCATCATTCACTGAGTTGTCATGATGACAACACATTTATCTGCACTCCTCATTTAGCACATGTTGTCTACTCCACTGATTTGTGTGCTACCCTATTGTAGGCATATCCTCACATCATCACACTTAATCCCATGCTTAATGGAGGATAATCCATATCTAGTGGACATGTGCCTAGTTGTATGACATATCATGATGCTAACTTATATGCATTCTAAAAGCTCTCCTAAGGCCTTTATATTCAGGCACTCCTAGTGTACTCTCAAGCAGTTATTGAATGAATATCGTCATTTTGATCATACTTTGTCTATTTTTCTCTATTGTGTGCTTGTGTTGAGTTCTTTAGTTCTTGGGTGAATTTTGGCCTAAGCCAAATTCTTACAAATCCAAATCAAATAAAAAGTCAAAAGGCCATAAAGGCCCAAGCTGCAAAAGTCAAAAAGCATGTGGATACCCAAGATGCTCATAAAAGAAATGTATCTCAAAGAAAAATCTCAATTGGCATCCACTCATGCTACTCAAAAAGCCTCATCCATTCATCCTTTATCCAAATCTCCATATATACATTCTCCATCCCCCCAATCCACTATTAGTCCATATTCTTCTTATCCTAAATTTCCCATCTTCCATCTCCGAACCTTACTTTTAGTCCTTATATTGCTCTTCTCCCATTTTCTCCTTAACCTCATTCAATACCATCTTTCCCACTACTTCATCACTTTTCAGGTTGTGTACCATTGCTGATCTTTTCATTTTCCTCATCCATTTACCCATAAGCCTTATGTCTTCCCATACATTATCTCCCAACTCCCACCCACCATACCACTTGTTTAATCTAATCTTTTTCTCCCCATCCTACCAAAATTTGTGAGTAAAACTGCATTGAAAAAAAAAAAACAAAAAAAAAATTTTAAAAATCATCCACTAGTGAAAACTTGGAAATTCAAGCACCATGGGTAAGTACCATGATGAAAACATGGCAAAAAAGTGTCATGTGTTATCCCTCCATCCAAATGCTCTACACACTTGGGGGCACTTCCCATCACCCACCATACCCATCTCATCCCACCCTTCCCACCACATCTTATCCCTTTCACCCACCCTCCTCCTTCGGATCTTGATAATAATAAAGCACCCCAATCAATCCATGATTTTGGTCATCCTTTTGACATCCATTTCCCATCCTAGTTTGTATCCACCTATCCTTTATCCACCCATTCTTTCATCCATATAAGCCCTCCATCATCCTCATCTGTCGAATGTAAGTATCCCCTATCTTCCATGCTCATCTACCCTTCTTATAGTAGCTTCCCTCTACCTCATTTTCCTATTATCCTTCAAACCTCTATCCTATCCCACCTCCTCTTGAATAACATATCACTAAGGGCACTATATTCCTTGGAGCCCATATTGTGTCCATCTCCTCCCCCCACCCATCCTAGCCCTATTTTCATCTTGCCATCCCCAAATTGGTCATACCTTTCTCTCCTATCCTTTCACTTCTAGCTATCTCTCCATCTTTCCATCACCTGGTACATCCCTTGTCAATGGTATCTAACACTAGGCTATCCCCATATACCCTGATCTAATCCATTCCTATCCTCTCATGCTCCTAGAAATCTACCATCCATTGCACCCTTCCATTTCAAATCCAATCACCATCTTTTGCCCACCCTTGTCACAAGATTTGGTTGCACCCCCATCATCATCATTGGGATCTATCCTTCCCACCCATTATCTTTAGGTATATCACTACCTTATCCATATCACCCTACCCACCATCAATCCATTTTCTCTCACTGTCTCCTCATCCTGAGCTTCTTACTCCCACTATCTTAAGCTTTTCAAAAACCATCTTCTCCTCTTGAGCTTTTCATCCCGTTTATCTCCTCATCTCAAGGTTTTCCTCTATCTCCTTATCCCACACTTTACCTCTATCTCCTTATCCCACACTTTTCCTCTCACTCCTTATCCCACACTTTTCCTCTATCTTCTCATCCCAAGTATTTTTTTCTTTTTTTTCTTTTTTTTTTCTTTTTTTTTTAATATAGAATTTTTTAAAACCCACTAATCTCCTCATCCCAATCCTTTTATCCACTATCTCTTCATCTTTATCTTTCCTATCACTATCCTATCATGCTGAGCTTTTGTACGATAATCCCTTATACATCCTTGGATCTGTCTATTATATATTCCTTGTCCATCAGTCCTTAGCTTGGTCCCATTATATATCTCCCATCTCTTCATTTCAATTCATGCTTGATCACAAATTGCAATTATCTTAGTTAGGTGCTTTAGTGAATCTTTGTACGCAATCCCTTGTCATCAAAATGTTGTCCTAAAGAGTTCTAATTGCCCAGCTCATCCTAGTCCTCGATATTACCAATAGATCTTTGTAGGATGCATCCTTCCTCTTGTTTGATCTTGGTCCATCAGTATCCACTCCTATCGATCTCTTTGGAAAAAGGTTAACTTTTTATGGATTTACATTTTCTTTCGATTTCTTTTCTTTTTAGGATTTCAAATTTGGTTCTTAAAGTATCTCTTCCAAGAAATTTGGTTTGTTTCCTCCTCAAAGTCACCATGATCTTTTATATCATGGTGTGATATGAATGGGGCAATTCGAGTGCAAGGTCTTGATCAAGTCTTTCATCTTTTCTTTTTTCTACTTGTGGGTTCCCTAGTATCATTCCCACTCTGACTCTTCCCAGATTCATGTGTGATGCTAGGGAAATCCTTTCATATTTTTTGCATTAGTCCTATGTAATATTGGTAGAAAGGCCTTGATGTTCTTAGTAACTTCGGCATATCTCCAATATTCCTATATTAAAATACATGCTCAACTACATGGTGGTGCTCCCCTTTGGAACACCCCCACACTCAAGCTTCAATTGATTACTTCACCCTCTCATTCTATCCAAGCATCCCATCCTATCAAAACATTCCATTCTATCCAAACATCTCATCCTATCCAAACCGCATCTCATCTTATCCACACAGCATCTCATCCTATCAAAAACATCTCATCCTATCCAAACAACATTCCATCCTATCCAACCATCTCATCCTATCCAAACAACACCTTTTCCTATCCAAGCATCCCATCCTAACAAATTATCCCATCCAATCAATCCTACAATCATGATCTAGCAAATTTATTAATCATATAGTATCCAATCTTTCATCAATCATAATCCTAGCTCCTACATCAAATCATAATTATAGCTCCTACATCAATCATAAACTTATTCATCACCAATCCTAATCCTATAATCATAAATCTCCCCAATCACTTCCCTAGGTTCAGTTTAAACAAACAATCACCCTCCACCCTCCCTGTTAACCCATGTTCTTCACCATCTCTTATCCTTTTCCACATGGTTTTCCTTTGTATCATTCTCCTCTAGTGAGAGTATGATCTTCCTCACCCCCTCCCCCCCTCTCTTAGCCACTCTCCATCTTCCTTCTTGCCCTCGATTCTTGTACTTTTCAAGAAGCTATCAGGTCTCACCTTCTCTCCCCACCACCTTCTTTAGGAGGCATCATCTAGTCCATTCTCTCTTTCTACTTGAGATTGGGGCAACCATGTTGCTTCAAAAAGTTTTCTTTGCATTGTGTATGTTTGAACTTCTTCGAAATAGTGTTGTTTCAACACTATGTCAAAGAGGGGCAAAATTTAGACACCTAAATCTAATTACATCAATAAGTAATCATATTTAGTCATCTCCTAGGATATTATTGAATAAATATTTACTATTTAATTAATTAATCGTCATCCCCTAGTTAATTAATTAATTTAATTAACTATAGTCCAATTGATAAAATCAAATGATCACCTAAGATCAATTTATCAATTAAATCCCAATTCCTCTATTAAATTGGATAAATCATCAAATCTATTTCATTTAATTCCATACTCTCATATTATTTAATAAATCATTTAATAAAATATTTAAAATCCTAATACCTTCCTAAACCCTATCCTAACCCCTAATCCAACCCATTCACCCATACTAACCTCACTTAGCCTCCTAACTAACCCATCCAATCAAAGCTAAATCACTTACCCCCTAACCCCCCTTCTAAGCTAATCTTAATCCCCCTTCTAATCATGTGCACAACCATAAACATGAGTTAAGACTTGCTAACCCAAACCAAAGTCAACAAATATTTTCTCCCCTAACCCTCCAACATTTATGACTCTTACACCTCTTCGATCCTCTCTTACATCTCTTACATGACTCTTACATACTCAACCACCCTCATCAAGCCTTTGACCAACCCTTATCCTATCCTCTCAAACTCATCCTCCTTGTGACAAGTGTCACCTCCTCATTGGTACTAAACAAGCACAATCCATGTGCTCCCTTTTGAGTGCATCCTAACCCTCCCTCACTGTCTCATCATCTTGAAATCTTGACCCTTCATTTTTCCAACCCTTGGCCTATAAATTGAACCCTCTCCCTTCACAAAATAATCCACCTTCCACGCAAAGTTATAATGCTATTTTGAGAGCTCATAAACTACCAAAATACCATTAGAATGTTGGAATCACTCCATGAATCCGTTGTTGAAACATTGCTTCATTAACTCCACCCATCCATCTAAAGCTTGAGTATATCTTGTGAGCATACACATCTTAAATTAGGGAAAAATCCATTGCATCATGATGTTATACCATTAGGAGCTTACAATTCTTGGTTTGATTCCTTTTGTGGTGATAATAATCAGTCTTATCTTAAGTGTTAACTACTTTAGTTGTGTTAATGCTTTCTTTATTAGTTAGTATTCAATTTGCACTACTAAACTAGGTGATACATGAAGTTCACTTGGTCAAAAAATAGAAAGGGAGTTGACCTTATCCAAGTCAAACTTGGTAGACTTTTGGTCCTAGTTAGCTAGGAGGGTCTGACTTCTTCCTCTCTAATCAGATTACCTAGGATCGTCTTAGATCGTGCTCCCATATTTTTAATTAGAAAGAGGTGTTTTAGGGGGGGCCAAAATCTTTTAGATATGAAATAATGTGGCAATCTCATCTTGATTTTAGTGCTTGGATGGCAGAGTGGTGGGAGATTAATGTGAAAGGAATTGCAATGTACAAACTCTCTACTAAACTAGACAATATTAGAATGAATGTTAGACCTTAGAAAAAAAAAATACTTTGGAGATATTTTTAAGATTGAGAAGGAGGTGGAAAGGAAGTTAGATGAGCTCTAGAAAATTATGGGGAAGGGCTTAGCCTCTAAAGATATGATTCTAGAAGAGGAAAACTATAGAAAGGTTTGGAAACATATGATGACCAGATAGGAGACCTTTTGGAAGCAAAGATCAAGAGTTTTATGGCTCAAGCTGGGGGATAGAATCCCAGATTCCTTATTACCATTCACATACCTATTAGAAATTCTTTAGAATAACTTGGGGGGGGAGGGGAGAGGGTGAATCAGTTATTCAAGGTCCAAATGTCCTATTCAAAATTTTTCACTAAGTGTAGTGAGCCCATTCAACCGTTCATTCATCCAAGCCTTAACTATCCTATTTAGCAAGTTACTATATATCAACATGCAAGCATAATACATAAAAAGATCAACACATAACATAGTGATTTACATGGAAACCCAATTTGGGAAAAACCACTAGTAACATGTTACTCCATTCTCACTCTTCTAAAGTGATGCCCTATGAAAGGCTTGCCCTGTTAAAGGCTTACAACACACTGTTAAATATGACCTGGTTGAAGGATTTAACCACCCTGTTAGAAGTGGGCCTTGTTAGAGGACTTTAGAACATTCACTTAGAATGCCACCTTGTTAAAGGATTTACAAATGGCTATTAAACCAACCTAAGTCCATAGGATTTTCAAATCTAATACAATTGCTAGAGAGTATTAGAAACTCTTTGACCTAATTACAACATACAACTTAACTTGCAAATCTCATATCACTCTTTAGCTCTTAATATTGCTTGGCCTTTAGTCTCTGCAACTCTTGACAACTTTCCCTCCTTTCAAGCTTTGTCTCCTTGAGTCTTCATGCTCAATGTACCAGCACAATCATCTCTCTCTGACCACTTGTTGAAGCAAACCCTTTATGCTCTTCCTTCTCCTAGATTTCTTCTCCTTGACACCCTTCTAATCACTTTGCAATTTGGCACACTAACAGCTCTTGCTTCTTGGTTTGTGACTCCTTAAATAGAAGTTTGGTACTTCTTTTTCACTCGATCTTTTAATTTCAATTTGTATGGATTAGGTAGGATTCATTGAATGTAACCCATATTTTTTTCCTCTAGAAACTTCTTGAATAATCATTTTGAATTTGCCCAAAAATAGTTTACATAGAATTCTATGCCACCAGCTCATCATCCTTATCCTCCAATTGGTTCACAATATTCAAGGTAACCACCTTTTCACCTCAAATTTGGTGAATCTTTGACATTTCCAATAATGTAGTAGCTCGACACTATTGAAATACTGGTGCTCAGCACATACTGTGTTACTCGGCATAAACTGTGTTTTTACTGATGCGCGATACTTGAAGTTCACTTGGCACCAACTAAGATTTTTTGATGCTTAGCACCTATTACTTTGCTTGGCACTTGAACTTCACTCAGTGCACACTTGATTTTTCACTTACTCAACTTCAACTAAAAATTTGCTCGGCTTCAACTAGCTTTCTCGGCACCCACTAATGAACTTAGTTTGAGCTTTCCAATCAACCTTGTTACAACTTGTTTCTCCAATGTTTCTAAGCATATCCAACCTCTATATCTTTGAGTATTTCATCAATACATCATCTCACCATTGTCTTAATTGATCCTTGCACTCCATTACAACATCATAACTCAACCTTTCCCTTAGGTGCTCTTGTTACATCTTGTTGATTAAATCCTTTCCATCAATCAACTAAGTGATAGTACTTGGATCTTATAAGAAATTGTCATTCCTACAAATAGTAGTTTTGACATCAATGAAAAAAAAATGATTGAAAATATTACTTTAACAACAATCACCCTCTTTGATCTTCAATCTTCTTGTCACAATGATCTTTTCAATCAGATTTTCAACAATACCTTATGATCCTCTTTACTGCTCGTCAATGGGAATCCTTTGATGTTTCCATAAATCTGGAAATCAAACTTACTGCATGCATAATGTTTGGTTGAGTTGTTTTCAAATACATCAAGCTTCAAACCATATTCTTCTATAGTGTTGGATTCACACTCTTGCTACCATCTTCCTTGCTCAAATTCAAACCTACTGTTGTTGGTGTTGGGATTGCCTTACTATTATGAATTTTTCATCTCTCCAAGATCTACTTTGCTTTCTTTTTTCATAGGTCATCACCCATCCATAAAAGGAGAAACACTATTGATGTTGTCAAAGATGATAATAATGTGAAGTCTACTAAAATTGAAGAAATAGGTAGTTGGGCTACTACTTAATTCAAGAACTCTTATAAAGAGGAGCATAGGAATGTCAAGGAGGAGGATAGACAATGGCTGATTAATTCCATACCCATAGTGATCTCAATGGAGAAGAATGAGGAACTAACATATTTGGTCACTAAGAAGGAAATTCGTAGAGTTGTTTTCTCTATAAAAGCCTAAAATTCCTTGAGCCTTGATGATTTCCCCTTGACTTTTTTCTAACACTTCTAGGAGATGATTAAACCAAATCTACTTTGGGTTGCCCATGACTTTTTCAAAATTGGGAAGCTTCTCAAGAAACTCAATAAAAAATTAATTGTCCTAATCCCTAGGGTCAAGGACCTGGGAGATTTTAGGCCTATTATCCTTTGTAACACTACTTACAAGATTTTTTCAAAAATTATGGTTAACAGGCTAAAATTGTTGTTGCACAAATTTATTGGGAAAACCCAAAATGGTCTTGTTCTAGGGCATCAAATCCTTGATGCGGCCATAAGTACTCATGAGGCACTTCACTCTATGGATGTTAGTCCCAATTTTGTCTTTTTGATTGTTTATACTAGTCCCAAATTTGTCTTTTTGATTATTGATACTGATACCCAAAGTTTTGCTAAATTGAAGTTGAACTTAAACTTGGTACCCATTTATTTCAACTTTCACTTCAAGCCAGTATCTTTCGTACAAATGTAGAATCCTTCCTTCTATTTCCCCATCAATCCAATATGTCATATGTAAGGAAGAGGTAGAAATTGAAGCAAGAAAGTGTAACTTTAACTTCAACTTCATCTCTTTTCATTCTAATGTTTTCACTTGTTTTATTCAATTAGGGATTTAGTTAAGTTAAGAATGCACGTTTTACTAAAAGGAGGCCTCACTTCCTTGCCATGTGTCAAAGATGTAAAAGGCAATGAATGTGATAGTTAAGTGGCATGTCTCAAAACTACCAGTTATTTCTAGGAAAGTAAAAGTAATGATTATCTGGCATCATTAAAATGAGTTTGCATGTTGATGCGATGTAGATGATTAATGATAAATGGTTGGGAATTCTTGTCAAATAAATTTATATCCAGCTATTAATGATTATGCACACTCTATATCTGTCCTTGATTTTCTAAAATCTCATGATTTAAAATTCTTCCTTTTCTAGTTTAATTGTTTATTTTACCATGTTGGAGCCCAAAACATCAAGCTGGTAAGAACTAAACCGGAGTCCTTAACTTAGTGGAAACTAGTGAGTACACATTTTGGCCTGCTCTATATATTTTTCTTTCTTGCTCCTATTTTTCTTGGTTAAATTTTTCCTCTTAAGCATTTAAATTTTGTGAGCCTCTGTCAAGGTGGCCACGACTCTTTTCCAACCTAATCGCCCTAAGCTTGAGAAGCCTTGCTTGTTAAGCTCTATGTCTAAGATAGAGGATACTTTCCTAGTCAATATAGACCTAACCCAACTGGTAGAAAGAGTAAAGAATGCACAAGCTAGACCCATATACCAAAGATTCACCAATAGTGGTTTGATAGAAGCCGCCACTTTCCCATCTACCAAAGGATGCCCATAATTGATTTTTGAGTGTGCAAATCATTATGATCCTCATAAAAGATGTATAAAGAAGGTCATAGGTGAAATTTTGGTTAGAATTTGATAGAGTTACAGTAAGTTCATCCCTAACAATACCTCATAAAGAACCTTATGATTCATGCACTTTTGAAGAATCTGGATGCTTGTGTGAAAAGAAAAAGAAGGATTATGATTCTATTGTGGCACACACCTAGCTTTTAAGACCAGCACTAGGAGGCTCAAGGTTACCCAAACCACTAACTATTGAGCATTTTATTAAAGAGATCACTAACATAGTTCTTCTGCTCAATAGAGTAAAAGGAAATGAGCATGCTTTTCACTGGGATGACTGGAGGTATTTATTCATTCAAAAAATTATTGAGGGACATAAATTCATTGATCGAGAAGACTTAATAGCCGAAGGGTTTTTTGACAATTGGCTAATGAAGAATTGTAATTTTTTTCATTTATGGCAACACATGATGTACATGCTTGTAGGAAACCTCATAAATAAAGATACCTAGCTTTTGGTACTTAGAAAATTATCTAAATATGAATTTGGTTTATAGTACTGTATTATTTTGTATGTAAATTGTTACTAATGTCATATTATGACCAGCAAAGTTAGATGGAGATTGTATACATGTTTATGATGATGCGTATAACCTCAAATGTTAATATGGACTGTATGGAAAAGAAATATTCATATTTAACTAGTGAAACACGAAACAAAATTAAAGGAAGGAATTAATTCTTTTACAAAATAATTACTTGACCAATTAGGGTTGACATGCTAGATTTTTACTCTGAGTTAGAAAAGTATATTGTGGTCTTAGCTAACCCAACAAAAATTTGTGAAAAGGCATGGTATTTATGAAAAAGACATCTTGCGATGAGGAGAGTAGAATTTTGTGATGTATTGTGATATGAAAACTTTCTATGAAAGTGATGTATGTGAAGTTTTCTAAAGCTATTTTTTGTGATCTAAGATAAAGTTGAAGATCAGAGATTAGTCAAGAAATAAATTATAGTACATACATTCCAGAAGTCTAATTACTTGTTTGGGCAGTGAGCTCTTCTTGTAATTGGAAGTGCATGTTTGGGCAATGGGCTCATCTTGCATCTACTGTACTACAACTCCTAATAGGGTTCGAATCTCCTAATAGGGATTCAAAGTCTCCTAATAGGGACTCTATATTTAATTTTCGCATTGACTCTTAATAGGGTCCATCCTCTAACAAGGAACATATATACCAGTATATTATCTAGTGGGTATCATCCCCACTAGAGTTTCCCTAGTTAACAAAATATGGTATAATGAGTTATCTTTATGCATGGTTACTATTACTATTCAACATTACTTGTGTACTTTCTTATGCATGGATTAAAGTATTTAATAACATCAAGTTGGTGACGGAAGTTTATAAATTACCGATTCAACCCCCCCACTCAGTAATTCATATTTCTAACAATTGGTATCAGAGCACAGTTACTCAGAAGAGGCTTAACAACCCAAGTAAGATCCCTATGGATATGTAATAGTTGATGAAGAACCTTGAAGAAGTACTTCAATAAATTGATCTCCTTATTGAAGAAAGAGATAAGTTGAAGGATAGATATGAAGACTCCAAAGTATACATTGGATAATTAAAGGAAAAGATTGAACATCTCAAATCCAAGCCTAAATCTACTAAATCTAAAACTAGTGATGATGATTATTCAAAGCTTAAAAAAAAGTACAAGATCTTGAAGCATGAATTGAAGATTATGAATCTAAATTTGACTTTGAAGAGTGATCCTAGCAAAGTTGAAACTGATTTGAATACTAAGAATACAAATCTTAAAGCGAGTCTAGCAAAGAAGACATCTAAGCTTGAAACATTGAAAGAAGATCCTGAAGAACTACAAAAGTACAAAACTATTGTGAAAGGTGAATTAACTCAGTGCAAGCAAAAAATTGAGAAGCTTTATTCTAGCAAAGAAAATCTTGATGATTCAATGTCAATACAAAGACCTACTTATGATAAGACTTTTCTTGGTTATTTATTTAACATGTCTACAAAGAAACCTAAGATTAGATTAGATCTGAAAGAGAAAGATAAATTTTATGATAAGATTGAATCCAATCAATCTTCTAATAAATCTAAACAAATTGGACAAGACAAGGAAATTGAGATATTGGATGAACCAAAGCAAGTGAAATCTCCTAAGAGAACTAGGTATGAACTTAGAGGTAAGTACTTCTCATGTAATGAAATAGGTCATATGAAAAGAGATTGTAAAAATAAGTCATTTAATCATGTTAGGTATTTTATTTTCATAATTGTCATGGTATGGGTCATAGAGAAAATGATTGTAGGAAACCTAAATATGATAATGATAGAAGGAATAGTAGAATGTATAGAAATACTAACTCTATGGATAGAAGAAGATAAAAAGAACAGAATAGCTGAGGAAGAAAAGAGAGAAAAAGAAAGAAAAGAGAAAGAGGAAGAAGAAATAAAAGTCAAATAGGTTACAAAAAAGAAGCAAAGGGAAGATGAATTTAAACCTTTTGGTTCATCTACTCCACTTTTGCTTGCTAGCCTAACAACTGATGATGATGATCAAACTAACTTGATCTCATCTTTGTCAAAACTTATTGAAAATAATAGGATAGTCAAGAGCCTACAAAGAACCTTGATGGAGGTTACTGATAGATTACATAGTACTCTAGAGGTCTAGCATACAAAGCCAGATCCTGAATAGAGGGCATAGGCAGTGCTAAAATCTTTTGATGAAGAATTTAAAAATTTGCTAAATGTTGTAGAATCAAAGGCATAGATTTCACATGATGTTAATTTATTTAGCATCATTTTTCAGGGCATCAAGAACGATTTGCTAAGTCTTGATACTTGTATCAAGGAACTTTGGAAATGTCAATAGGATGGAAAGATATTGTACATCAAGTGTACCATATCTCACAAGCTGACCAAGGATGTTGATAGTTAGATTGAAGGTAAGATGAGTGAGCTAGAGGTTCTATCTAGCTAGATACAACAACCTTCTAGTAAAATTGATGATTTTGAAGGACAAGTGGCCAGTATCCATAGTAATATCAAGAAATTGGAATTTTGAAAAGAATTTTTTTTGAAGAGAGTATTGAATTTTAGAGAGTCTATTGCTCTAAAAATATCTATTGTTGAGAGACTTTTGGAGTGTGTCAAAGCCAAGGACACCTACTCAAACTTTTTATATTTTGATCTTAATACAATTGAGATTGCATCATATGCCCTATGTGCAATTCTCATCTCTTCTGAATCATCCAAGGATACATGGATAAAAGGTTTAACTAGTCTTAACGCAAGTTTTGATGATTGCATGAAGATACTATCAACTTAAGGTAGTAGAACAAAAAAAATTATAGTAGTTTTTGATAGATTTTGACATTCTAAACTTTGTCATTGATGTCACTAGGGGACAAGATGCATAAGAAAAGTGTAAATTAGATAAAGGGGAGAAGATAAAATTGTAAGGTATGAAATCATATTGTAAGGGGGAGTCTATGAAAGATGGATAAGTTGTAAAAGTTAATGAATGTATTGTTACTATAACGTTTTTGACAAGTTTTTGATACTTAGCCAGTTTTCCCTATTTTCTTGCCATCAATGCCAAAGGTGAAGATTGTTGACAATTGGCTAATGGAGAATTGTAATTGTTATCATTAATGGAAACACATGATGTACATTCTTGTAGGGAACCTTAGAAATAAAGAGACATAGCTTCTGGTACTAAGAAAATTATCTAAGCATGAATTTGGTTTACAACAGTGTATTGTTTTGTATGTAACTTGTTATTGACATCATCTTATGACTAATAAGGTTAGATGGAGATTGTATACATGTTTACGATGATGTATATAACCTTAGAAGTTAGTAAAAATTGTATGGAAAAGAGATATTTGTGTTTTACCAATGAAATAGGACAATGAAATTAAAGGAAGGAATTATTTTGTTTAAAAAATAATTACTTGACCAATTAAGGCTAACATCCTAGATGTTTACTCTAAGTTGGAAAAGTATATTGTGGTCTTAGCCAACCTAGCATCAATTTGTGAAAAGGCATGGTATTTATGCAAAAGACATCTTACAATGAGGAGAGTAGAATTTTATGATGTATTGTGATATGCAAACTTTCTAGTGAAAGTGATACATGTGAAGTTTTGTAAAATTATTTTTTGTGATCTGAGATCGAGCTAAAGATCAGAGATTAGTCAAGAAATAAATTATATTACCTACATTTTAGAATTCTAATTACTTGTTTGGGTAGTGAGCTCTTCTTGTAATTGGAAGTGCATGTTTGGGCAGTGGATTCATCTTGCATCTATTGTACTACAATTCCTAACATGTTTGGAATCTCCTAACATGGATTCAAAGTCCCCTAACAAGGGCTCTCTATACTAAATTTGATCATTGAGCTAATAGGTACCATCCTCTAACAAGGAACATACATATTAGTATATTATCTAGTGGGTATCATCCCCATTGGGGTTTTCCCTTGGCCAGGGTTTCCCTAGTTAACAAAATATGGTGTCATGAGTTATCTTTGTGCATGGTTACTATTATTGTTCAGCATTACTTGTTTACTTTCTTATGTATGGTTCAAAGTAATTAATAATATCCAATTGGTGACTAAAGTCTGTAAATTACTGATTCACCCCCCCCCCCCCCCCCCCCCCCCCACCCCACCCCACCCCAGTAATTCCTATTTCTAATAGGGTTGCACATAGGTCTTGTAGGTTTGAATAACTTTGGCCCTTTCTTCATGTCCTCCTTTTTAGTTTACATCTTGGCTACTTCAAAAGAATGGGAAGGTCTAATACATGAGCCTTGGACAAAAGACATGACTATATATCATTATTATAGAAGACTACAAGCAAAGGAACCCTACAAAGAGTTTAGAAGGATTAATGATGTGTTTTTAGAGAGACTGGTTTTTGAACTTTGAGGTCAAAAGAATTTTAGGATCTTTGAAGAATCTATGCAAGCTATTAAGATTTAGGATTGTTATTATATATAGTTCTGTAGATTCACCTATATCAAAGTTAGGGGTTTCGCTAGTGAACCTCTTAAACTACCTCACTAATACCTTAATGATGTTGTCTTTTCTAAGATCTATAGGTAGCTCCTTCATGTCACTGATTTGTCTAGAAATATTAAAAAGACTCATGATGCCCTATTTCCTATAGAAATTGGCCACTATAGATGTCCCAATATAAAATAGTTATGTTGATAGATTCAACAATGTCCAAGCTATGCCTCAAGTCCTACTTTGCTAGAGATAACTTTGATTACATAGGTTTTTCTAGGGAAAATCAAAAATATGCATCCTCCCTTCAACATGTTCCTCACCTAGAAGACTATTGGGCCAATTGCTATGATGAGTTTGAAGTGAGAAAAATATTATGGTTAAGATTGACCATAAGTCAAATACAAGCATTCAAAGTTCAACTTGACATCAACAGGATAAAAGAAAATGATAATGAGGAGGTGGTTGATCCCCTATATATTGAACAAATTGAATGTCTACCTATTCTTGTGCTAGACTTGAACAAGAGGGAAGAAGATGATTTGTATTCTTGCATTATAGGTTTTTTGAAGAGAACATAAAATTGGTTGACTAAAAAGATGAATCAAGTTTCAATTCAAGAAAAGCCCAAAAAGCACTCAAGAGCTAGAAAAGAGAAGTCTTCAAGAAAGCTAACTATGCCCTCTAACGATGATATTGGTGATTCTATTGTAAGTCAAAAGGAATTTGAAGTTGAAGCATTTGTCACTCCATACTTCAATTCTAACTTCAAAGAGTAAGCACTAAAATAGTTATGCATTCATACACCGAAGCAAGAAGGTTATGCAAAATAGAATAGAAAGCAAGATTGCAACAAACTTGGATTCCCCAAAAATTGAAGTGGTAAAAGAATAGATCATTGCTCCTGATATGTCTAACTTAGTAGGAGGACAATATAAAATGGAAAAAGGAGATAGTGCATCAATGAGTACTCTAGCTCTGATTGACAACATTGCCACACCTGGAAAGAAGCTTGTGACACCTAAGTGGTTAGAGACTTCTATAGAAAAGAAATGAAGCATGGTACCACTCTCCATGCCAATGGATGACTTGGTAAATAAATTCCTTGGAAGGTCTTCTAATGTTAAGAAAGAAAAAATGGAGTCTCAAATCATTTTGACAAGGACACAAGATGGTGGTTGGCAAAAATTGCCTAACCTTCATAGGATAAGCTTCAAGAAGAACTCACGCCTCAAGATTATTAGGTATCAAAAGTAGACCTAGATAAAGGTAGTAGAGATATGGACATGAAAATATTTGAAGTGTCTAATAAGAAGATTGTAGACTGGATGTAGAAAGATGCTAAAGATAAGAAAAACATGAAGGAAGCTATGTGAAGCACGGCCCAATTTATCAATACAATTCTACATCCTAAACCAAAGCCAATCAATGAAATGTCAACCATTGTTGATGTCAAGTATCTAGCCAATCAATAGTTCTTGGATGATTTACAAAAGTGTAAAGCCACAACTAAGACATTTGAAGAATGGATTCAAACTATGCAAAATGAAGAAATAACAAAAGTGGATCTCCTAAGTGATGCTCAAAAATAAACTTCAATTGTTACTAAGAAGGTTGAATCAAGAATTGAGGAATATGAGAAAGAGAAAAGTAATTGGATGAAAGTGATATTGTGGATTGATGAAATATAGGGGTGTAGCCTACAGAATTTTCTCTCTAATTTCCCTATAGTTGGTCTCGACAATAAAACTTTCCAAGTGATCTAAGAATGTATTGAATGGAGAAATGAAGTAATTAGATAGGGTGTAGCTGAGATCAAAGAAACACTGTCTGAGCTTGGGGTCATAGATGATATAATTCTTGGTGACCTGAAGTGATTTTATAAATAGTGTGCAGAAGGAGAAGGAAATTTTGTCTTACCCATAGAACATATCATCAAACAAATATAGAAGAGATTCTTGGAACTTCAAGAAAAAAAATTGCCTCTAAGACAAGACTTTTCTAACATCGCCCATGTTGAAGCCATGTCGATAATCAACTAGAAGCTCCTAGAGATGCATGAAGGAAAGATAGTAGAGTTGAAGAAAGAAAAATAAGTTTGGAAATGGAGGATTTCTTTTCCTAGGCTGCCACATTAGTTAGTTATCTCATCCTTTACTACTGCGTATGAAAGTTAGAAAGCGAGAAGGATTCTTACTAGCATGGAAAAAGCCCTATGACACTTGGAATCTCATAGTTGTGTGCCTTCTAGTTTTTGTTTTCTCTTCTTTATTTTAGTCGATTAGCTTGGTTAATTAACCAAATAACTATCTACTCCTAGCGGGGTAGTTTTGGATTCTATTATCCAGCCCTGAAGGGTATATACATGTAATAACAATTTTCAAAAAGACTCTCAATGGATGGGAAACCAGAAATACTCTTGATTTGGTATCTACATTTTGAAAAGAAAACTTTGATGCAAATTTTGGTTGTGATAAAGAATATAAGATTGTATAGTTTTATATTTTGAAGCTTTTCTAGAATAGATAATATTGTCTGTTCTATAATGATTTGTGTCATTAAGGGGATTGCTCATTTGTGAAAAGGTTTACATTGTCTTATTATAGTTTAAAATCTTGTTTTTGAGGTTGAGAGAATTCAAAGGGAATTATAGAAAAATTGAACTTTAAATCATTTTCATCTATAGGGATTAATCATGTGGATGATCTTGGTTATTAAATGTAAATGGTTTTTCAGTCTTCACATTCTTTTCATTTATATGAATTGATTGTTTAAACTTTTTTAGTATTTTTTGTTTAAGTACTAATTGGGAAGGTTTTCCCTCAAAAGAGGAATTAATGAATATCTTTTCAAATTGGTTGTTGCACCTTATAGTATTGTAAAATGATACTAAACAAATAATTCCTTACACATTTTGGGAATTTTAATCTATTAGTTTATCAAGAACTTTCCCTCTTTGATGTTTAAAATCAAAGGGAAAAAAATGTTTACTAACAATGGAGAAGAGTGGTAATCTGGTTATGGCTTTGGAACTTGATATCTCAAAACCTTATGATAGGATCAACTGGACCTTCTTGTGTGATGTCATGGTTAAATTTGGTTTTAGTCAAAAGGTTATATGGATGGTTAAATCAATGGTAGAGACTGTTACTTATTCAATGCTGGTGAATGGTTCACCTTGGGGGAACTTTGGTGGGGAGAGAGGACTAAGATAGGGGGACCCTATCTCTCTTTACCTATACATTATGGTGGTAAAAGTGCTAGGTAGGGCTTTCCCAAGAAAGATAAAAAGGTGGGAGACCAAAGATATTAAGCTTACTGCCACACTTTCACTAGAGGTGATACAATATTTTGTGGATGACACTTTCCTAAGTGGGGAATCCTTTTTTGGAGAAGCTAAGGCTTGGAAATTTGTCCTAGAAGTTTATGCAATTTTTGAGTTACAAAAAATCAATTTGGATAAAAGCAAGGTGTTCTTCTTTAACACTCTTCTAGATATCTAGTGAAGGATCTTAAACATTCTGGGGTGTAGTACTACCTTGATCCTTGATATGTATTTGGGGCTCCCTTTGACTATGAAATATGTAAGCAATAACTTTTGGAATACAATTCAAGAAAAAATGGAAAAGAAATTGATCAAGTGGAAAGGTAAAACCCTGAGTAGTGCAGGTAAGCTTTAGCTTTTGATTTCATCCCTTCAAGGCATTCCTATGTATTTCCTCTCTTTGTTTAAAATCACTTGGGGCATGGCAGATAAATTGGAGAAAATCCAAAGAAATTTCCTTTGGTTAGGAGAAAGTGAGAAAAATAGGTTAAGCTTGCTTAGCTAGGACACAGTTTGTAAACCTAAGAGTAGAGGAGGTTTAGGAGTTAGAAGGATATCTTATTTGAATTGTGCACTTCTCATGAAGGTGGGGTGGAATCTGATGAAGAAGGAGGCTAATTGGTGTAAAATTCTAAAAGTTAAGTATCTAGGAAATTTGAATTTTTCTCACTACATCTAGAGAAATGAACTTCCAGTAGGATCTAAGGTTTGGGGTAATATACTTAGAAACAAAATTCTTTTAAGGGAAGGTATGAGGTGGCTAGTGGGTGATGGGTGATGACAATCAGGTTAATTTTTGGGAGGATACATGGCTTGCTAACAAACCTCTTACCAAAATGAAGTATGGGTCCCTTTAGGATCACCTACAAAAGTAGGTGGAGAAAAAGGTTGTCAATTTTATTGGCCCAAGGATGAAGTGGAAAAAGGTTGAATTGCAATAGAATGCCTTTGGTGGTGGGGAGCTGATTGAGGAGCTAAATGGCCTACTTGAAGGTTATAGGATCACGAGAGTGGCCCAAAATGATATTTTTATATGGAAGGCTATGTTGACGAGGGAGTTCTCTGTCAGTTCTACTTGCAAATTAATGTTTGAAAAAAATTTAGAGCCTAATTATTGGGGGAATATTTGGTTCAACCATTTGATCGTGAAGATCAATATTTTTTGGTGGACCACCATTCATGGGAAAATCCTCACTATTGATAATCTAATGAAAAGGGGATTCCAATTATCCAATAGATGTTATTCGTACAAGAAAGAAGAGGAGAATATTACCCATATGTTCCTTGAATGTGAATATGCTTCTAATGTATGGGGGAGGATATTATAGAAACTAGACTTGAGGTGGGTGTTTAATAGGGGAATTGAGCAATTTGTTGAGAGTTACCAAGGCCTTTTTACCCACCCCCTCCTTGCTTGAATGTGGAAGATAATCCCCCTCCACATTTTTTGGGGTACCTAGAAGGAGAGGAATAATAGGGTGTTCAAGAATGAAGAGAGAAGTGAGGAGGTTGTTGTAGACTTGATTTGCAAACTTCTGGTCAAAAATATGAAGAGTTGCAAGTGGAGGAAACTGGTGATCTCCCCTAATTAAATGGAAATTAGGATTTCTAAGAGTTGGAGTCCAAAAGAGGGTCTCATGGAGATTGATAATTCTAATCTATTGGAAAGGAAAAAGACACGATGGAAACACCTAAGAGAGAACTGGGTTAAGCTCAACTTTGATGGCATTGCTAGAAAGGAGGGATCAATTGTTGGAGGTATAGTTAGAGACAATGAGGGTAGGATGCTTTTGGCCTATGTTGGATATTTGGTGAAAGTTTCCAACAATATTGTGGAAGCTATGACTCTATTTTGGGGTCTGAAAATGGTGATCAGTGTTGGATGTGACTCAAAAATTATTATTGAAACTATAAAGGGAATCATGAATGAAGGTTGGGCAATTAAAAGAATTTTAGAAGACATTAGACACTTATTAATTATTTTAAAAGGATTTGGATTGCATCATATTTTTCAGGAGGAAAATGGGGTGGCTAATGGAATGGCAGTGTTAGGTCTAAATGTGAAGGACCTATGGTGTTGGAGGGAATTTAAAGCCTTACCAATCATGGTAAGATATTTAGTGATTAAAGAAATTAAGCATGACTAAGTCTAGCTGGAGGATCATTTTAAATTATAGTGACTTGTTGCTAAGTCAACGGATGGGATAGAGTCATTATGGACAGATGGCAAGGAGTAGTGAAAAAGGTACTTGTGATAATAAATTCACATGGTCCAAAATGGAGAGAAGATCAAAGTTTGAGATGAGTGTATTTTTAATAATTTTTTTTTCCATGTCCTCATACTTTGCGATTAGTAAAAGTTCAAATTGTAAATGGTTTGGGCTTATTGGGAATGATGGAAAAGACTGGAGTAGGGATAAAGGTGGTCAACACGTGATAAATATGTCTAGATGGGATGAAACTATTATTAACAATAAAGGCCTTTATGAATGCTTAAGGCCCACTATTTTTGTACCTAAGTGTGATGGCATTATTAGTAATTTCCTCTAGGTTTGGGAGAAGGAGAGACTCTTCAAGAAAATTGCCAAGATGGGGGGTGATCTTCTGTGAATTGAACCTTCTATAATAGAGGATAGTGCTAGGAAACCATTGGTTTAATATATGTTGAAGGAGGAAGGATTTATCCTATTCATGGAGGTGTTGAATGGATATGATGAAAGTTGCTCCCTACAATTTTTTAATTCTTGGGAGGATAGAAGAGTCATAGTTAATGGTATCTCATCTCATATTTCAAAGGAAGTTATCGCTCTGGCAACAAGTCTTGCTATGAAGGGAAAGAAATGGCAAAAAGTGACAAGGGTGGTTGATGAAGTGAGTTTGAATCATTTCTTCCTAGAGGGTAAGGAACCTATTTGCCATAAAGGAGGGTTTATGAGGGAGAAGCTTTTGGACCCTTGGAAAGAATTTTCTCTGGTGTTGATAAAGTATTTAATGCTTGAAGGGAGGTATGGTGTCTGCTATTATTACCATTTCCCTCTTCTGAACCAATTTCACCACCATGATTTCATTTCTTTTTTGTTTTTTTGTTACATGATTTGGTTGATATGGTTGCTGATGTTAAGAAAAAAATGAGGAAGGGGGGTTATGTTAGAATTAGTAATCTTTCCTTGGTTGTATTTATTTATTAAATGGGATAAACCAATGTATCCCTTATGTATTGTATCCTTTAGTACACATGTGAAGGACATTCCATTTACTTGTCCTCTAGTCCACATGTGAGGACAACTCATTTTTTGTAATTCCTTTATAAATAAATTAGTTTATCCTCCTTAAGAGGATCTTGACACTTTTCATACACTTATTATGAATGGTGGCATTCATAGAAATGAGAGTTACACATGCAACTCCTTTCTCATCTCTATAAAAGAGATGCTTCTCTCATTCTTCCATACTTCTTTACATCTTCTTGATGTTATTGTAATGAGCTAATTTTCTCCATAATCTTTCTTCCTCCTCTCTCCTTCCTTAGGCTATTGCCACATTCTTAATATTACACAAGGAGTTTTCTTTGCTTTCCCCTTTCAAAATCTCTTGTCTCCATTCTTGTTGATCCATTGAGAAGCTCATTTGGTTTATGGTAATATTCTTCACATTAAGCTCTCTTGGAATTTTTTATTAGTTCTTATTTTGCTCAATTTCTTACATGGTATTAGAGCTTTGATAATCCTTGTTTTGAGGTTGTCTGAAGGTTACCATTTTGGAGGCCTTTTTTGAGCGACAAGTTTCAAGCTTTAGTTTTTCCAAATATTTTTGTGTGCATGTTTTAGTTTTTATTTTATTGTATTTTATCTAACCCTTATTGGAAAACTTGCTGCCAAAGGATTGTTTTCCTGCAATTTTTAAATTCTTTTTCTCTTGTTTTGGAAGGCTTGCCACCAAAACAAGAGAAATTCTGATCCATTTTTTTTACTCTAACTTTGTTCATTGAAAGTTTGTATTTCTTGTTGTTTTCAAGTCTCATTTAATATTTATTCATATTATATATTTTTTATTCCTTCTTATATAATATTCTATCTGTGTTCTTTGTGTGATATTTTTCTCCAACCCCTCTCTCTATTCGTATTCATATCCCTGTCATGCCTTTTTTTTTTAATCTCTCCCTTGTAGTGTGCATTTTTTCTCTCATAGCTCTTATCCTACACCATCCATTCTAGCATCACTTCTTTTCTTGTAGCCTATCTTCCTTTCTTCTCCCTCCCTCTGCATACTTCCCAACATTTATCTTTGACCTGTTGCTTCCTTTATCATCATCATTATCCATCCTTGTTTGTAGCTAGCTCTCATCATAATCTTGTCAGATTCTTCATTATTTATAATCATTATATTCCTTCCTTCTAATACTTCATTATATTCCCCAACTTTTTTTAATGTTTGTAGTTCCTTATTTTAGTAAAGCCATTGTCCTGATCTATTTTATTTATTTATATCAGCGTTGTTGTTTTTCCCAACCTTTCATTTTGTCATTTACTTTAACAATCATTGCATATAATAAATGTGCATCACACATTTTGTCACACATAATAAATTCATCATAAATAAATCTACAGTCCATAGAACTTTTTATTAATTATTTCTTTTATTAAACTTTTCATATTCAATTGTAGTTGCTTTTCCTTTTTCTTTCTATAATCATTTGAGTAACACATTCCTATCTTGTTATAATTTTATTTTAGTATTCTTTTTCTTCAATTCAAATCAATTTGAATGTATTTGTTTTGGTTTAAATTAAGAAGTCTAAATTTTAAATTATTCTTATTTCAAAACTCTTGTTCTATTTATTCATTTTATACATATTCATTCTTTTAAAAAGGGAATCTTCTATCCTTCCTAATATTTATGCTTTATTAAAAACCTGCACTGTAATTTTCATTCCCTTCAAACTTATCTCAATTTTTTTTACACATGATTTTAAGGGAAGAAATTTAAAAGCTTTTTCCATTTTTAAAAAGTAATTCACACTAGTTTAAAATATTGATTTACTTTCATTCATTTAATTATTTTTTACTAACCTTTAAATCAAATTTTAGTTTTTTGAAAATAAAGAAAGGGGGTGTTTTCAGGAAGGAAATTTCTTTGATAATAAACTTTGAATCTATATAATAGTTTTTTTGAAAATGTTTTGATTATAAGTTTTTATTTTTGTTTTGTTTAATTGAATTATTGAACTTGAAATCAATACATTTTTTTCAAATTAAAAAGAGTGGTTATTCATAATTTTTCTTATCAAGGTTTACTTTATTTTAAATTCATATAAAAGAGGGGTATATATCTTCTTAAATAATTTTATTTTTTAAATATATTTAATCAAGGAGGCTATTCTTTTTATTTATCAATCTTATAACTATGTCGACATTAATTCCTAAAATTAAGTTGAATAACTCTAACTATCATGCTTGAAAAATACATATTTCTTTTATTTTTCGATTTAAGCATATTTTAGATGTTGCTATTGACCCTTCTCTATTTTTCGGTACCTCGCCTACACAAGATGAAAAATATAAATGGAATACTAAAAATGAGGAAGCCCTTGGCTTCATTGGTATATCTCTTGACCTGGATTTATATGTTCTAATTGCTCATTGCACTACTACCCATAAAGCTTGGGATATTTTGAAGCAAAAATATGACAAACCATCAGAATCATGCAAGATTCAATTACAAGACAATTTGGAAGACTTAAGGTATATTGATTTCAAATCTATGGATGAATTTCTACTTAATTTGATTATATTAAAATTCAACTAATTGGATTAGGCATTACTCACACTGATATTAGATTAATTACCATTATTTTTTTAAAATGTCTTCCTAGACAATTTCAACAATTTATCACTAATGTTCATTCTCTATTCCCACTTTGTCTACTCAATTAACTTATAGTATTTTTCAAAATTTGTTACATCAAGAGGAAGCTAAGTTGTTACAATTTGGTACTCTTAGATCTAATGAACATGCATTTGTGTCTAAAAACCAAAATCAAAATCTTAGATCATCTAATCATAATAATGCTCCCAATAATAATCAAAATAAAAATTTTAATACTCACAATTTCAATAAAAATCATAACTTTAATAATCATTACAATAATAGTAATCTATTTAATTCTAGGCCTTCTTTTAACAACGATAATAATCAAAATACAAATTGTAATAATAACCATCCTAATCAATATAATAGTCCTAATAAAAATTCTCATTGTACTTATTGTGGGAAAGATGGTCATTTGACTAACAATTGTCTTTAAAAGAACAATTATAAGCAATCTATCAATAACAATAATCAACATAATCAAAAATCTCATGGTAATCAATCTCATCATGCTTTTACTATTAGTTACAATGTTTCTAAATGATTAGAATGGATTATTGATAGTGATGCTTCTCAACATGTTACATCTCATAAAGAAATGTTTGATTATTTGCAACCTAATCCTTCAAATACTCCAATTCAATTAGCTAATAATCATAGTTCCAAAGTTGAAGGATTTGGTGATGTTAGTGTTCCAAATGGAAAGTTACATGATGTTCTTTATGTTCCTAATTTGAAAACCAATATTCTTTCAGTTGCAAAATTATGTCAAGATTACAAATTTTAATTTCATAAGGACATGTGCTCTGTTATTGATTCTAGTACTAATGTTGTTGTTGCTAATGCTAAGCTGGGTCATGATAACTTATTCAAGTTTTATGAGGTTACCTCTTCAAGGTACTCATTGCAAAAAAAATGTTGATTATAATGTGTGGCATGAAAGGATTGGTCATTTGAATTTTGATTATATATCATTGATGCAACAATCTCATATGGTTGAAGGATTACCTCATATTGTTCCCTCTAAGATTGCATGCACTAGGTGCATGAGTGAAAAAATGCATAGGGAGCCCTTTCCCCATGGTTCATCATGGAGGGCATCTCATAGTGATCTTTTGGGACCTATGAAGAATATCTCCATTCAAGGTTCAAAGTATGCTCTTACTCTCATTGATGATTTTACTAGAAGAATTTGGATATATTCCTTACATAATAAAGATCAAGTACTTGTTACATTTTCTGAATTTCATATGTTTTTGGAAAGGCAATTTGATTCTAAGATAAAGATTCTTTGAAATGATAATTGTACTGTGGTGCAGGAGCACCCATCAAGACAATGAAGAACACCTTGGTACCAGATAAAGATAATGGAGAAAGGACCTCTTTCAAGATTAATTGGAACATTCTAAGGCCAATAATGGCATATTGTAAGGGACAAAATACATTGAAGGTCAAAGGTCCTGATAAAGCCCTATGGGCAACATAATGTAATAAAATGGCCAAATGAGCCATAAGTGATACATGGGAGCAGTTTCTTGTTTTAGGCATTTAATAAGGTCATAGGACCAATTCCAAGTTAGTAGCATAAGTTAGAAGGTTAGAAAATGCATAGAAACCATAGTTTGCAATTTGAATTTTAAATCCAAACAGTCACATAGTGTTTTGGAGGGAAAACAGTAACTTGTTATTTGTTTGATTAAATAAACATTTCCAACCAAATTGGTCAGTTGGGTAGGTATTCTAAGGTCTATTTAAGATGTCTCAGCCATATGAAAGGAAAGAAATATTGGTATGTACAGAAAAACACAGGAATTGTATGAAATACCAAGAATTGAATAAGATTTCTGAGTTTTTCTTGCTTATTTGAAGTATATTTGATGGTGTAACCTTTTTTTTATTCTGATAGGGTTATATTGTGAGGTTTTTCATCCATCTTGAGACGTTTTTAATCAAATTACAGTTATTATTGCTGCTGTCACGCTGAAACTGTGAGTTTTGCTTTGATTTTTTCAATAGGAAATGAGGGTACCATCCTAGTTTTGTACATCTAACCCATAGGATGGAACCTAAATGCCCTAACATGTCTAACTCATTATGAAAATGCAATAAAAGTGAATATTTTCAGGTTATTGTGAAAGAAATGCAAAGTTGAGTGCTGGAAGGATTAATTCGGGTACCCAAATGAGTGCTAGGTGTTATGCAGCCGTACATCTGGCTTAACAAGGCATATTTTTTATTTGATATTCTTTGAAGACATGATGATTGGATGGTGAATCCTAAGTTTTACATCCTGGAAGTGTGTGCTTGACCTAGATTGGTGATACCCTTGATTTTGAGGGTTTTAAGGCTTGGATTTGGGGGTTTCATATCAAAAGTCCTCATAGGATGAAATTGATGATGGATTTTTCTAATTTGGCACAAAATATGATGAATCTATAAATTTGGTGGAATTGGGATAAGTATTTTTCATAGTTGCTTTGTAAAACCTCATGTTTTACCCTTGAAAAATAGTAACAGTCATGATTTTTGGCATATTTTTCCAAAAGAGTCCATATAAATTTTTGAGTATATTATAGAACTCCAAAAAGGGTATCTGAAAAGCCTATTTATTTTCTTGGTATTTTGGAAAATTTTGGAGAAAAATCAAGAAAATAGGGTTTGCTGATCCAAAGAAGAGAATAGCCTAGTAAAGGGCAAAATTGGTCTTTTTTTGTATCTACTGAAGATTTTTGGGTTTTGAAACCTTAGAAACATGTTGGTTGAAGTTTTTTAAGGTGTGTAGAGGTGGAGGAAATGCTTGGTGAAGGTAAATCCAAGTTTGGAGTCTTTGGTGGCATTGTGTGCTTTTGGGAACACCATTGAAACATAGGGGGTTTGGGTCCATATTGTGTTTGAATTTGCAAGTTTGTGGGTAGTTCCTTCAACCTCTACATCATACTGAATATGTTAATAATGCTTTTCATTCTTACTTAAGATCTTTTGGTATTAAACATCATCTTACTATTCCTTATACACCACAACAAAATGGTGTGGCAGAAAGGAAGCATAGAACTATTATTGAAATGGCTAGATGTATGTTACACGCCAAAAATATAGATTATAATTTTTGGGCTGAAGCTATGTCTTGTGCCACTTATATTCTTAATAGAACTCCTACTAAGGCTTTGAGGGATATAACTCTCGAAGAAGCTTGGTTAGGTAGAAAGCCCAATTTCCAACACTTAAGGATATTTGGATCTATTGCTTACGTTTACACACCCAAACAAAAAAGGCATAAATTAGATGCTAAATCTTCTCCATTTATATTTGTTGGGTATGATGAAAGTACTAAAGTTTATAGAGTCTATAATCCTCTTACTAACAAAGTTTAAATTGTAAGAGATATTTGTATTGTAGAAAATGAAGTACATGATTATTCCAAGGTTCAAGATTATGAATTTAGTGAAAGTAAGATTGTAGTAGTGGAGGACCAACCTCCTCTAAAACCTATACCTTCTCTAAACCCTACTCCTCTAAAACCTTCTCCTCAAGTATCTTTTTTTATTCCTCATATTTCTTCTAATTCTAGTAATGATGATAATTTTGATAGTAAAGATCATAACTCATCTTCAAGTGATGAATCTATTACTACTAAGAGAAGATCTAAATGTGCTCAAGGTTTACTTAATGAAAGTGATGATTATCTTACTAGATTTGGTGGACTTAAAAATAGGAGAATTAATTATTGCAATTATGGTTTGATGACTTCTCTCATGAACTTTAATGATCCTCAAACTTTTGAACAAGCTAAGATTCAACCTCGTTGGCAAAAAGCTATGCAAGAGGAATATGATACTTTAATCTCTAATGAAACTTGGGATTTAATCTCTTTGCCTCATGGTAAGAATTTAGTTTCATGCAAGTGATTATATAAAACCAAACTCAATTCCAATAATGAAATTAGTAAGTTTAAAGATAAACTAGTAGCTAGGGGATTTTCCCAAATTGAAGGTTTAGACTACAATGAAACTTTTGCACTAGTTGCTAAAATACCTAGTATAAATATTGTGCTTTCTTTAACTTAAAAAATGAATTGGCCTATTCATCAAATGGATGTTAAAAGTGCCTTTTTAAATGGAAATTTACATGAAAAAATTTATATGGCTCAACCACTAGGTTTTATCAAAAAAGGTACTAAACATTCAGTATGTAAACTAAAGAAATCTATTTATGGTTTAAAGCAATCTCCAAGAGAGTGGTATTCCAAAATTAATGCTTTATTTATCTCTCAAGGTTTTGCTAGAAGTAAAAATGATCCTAACTTATATGTTAAACATATTCAAGATGATATTATCATTATTATGCTATATGTTGATGATTTGATTCTTACTTCAAGTTCTAACACTTCAATTTCTAATATTAAGTTTCAACTCAATCAAAAATTTCAAATGACTAATTTAGAAATTTTACATAACTTATTAGGAATGAAAATACGGCAAACGCCTAAGGGTTTTTTTTTGTTCAAAGAAATAATGCTCAAGATCTTTTGGATAGGTTTCAAATGAATGATTCTAACCATGTTCCTATTCTATGTGAATTAGGAACTAAGTTAATGATTGATAAAAACACTCCTTTGGTTGGTGCTACTTCTTATAAACAACTTGTAGGAAATTTAAATTACCTCATTCTTACTAGATCCGATATTGCATATAGTGTTGGTTTAGTTTCAAGATTTATGTCCAAACCTCAACAAACACACTTTAAAGTAGCTAGAAGAATATAAAGATATATCAAAGGAACTCTTAATCTAGGTTTATTTTATGATGCGAGTTCTACTTTTACCATACAAGGATTTACTGATGTACGTTGATTTAGGTGAAGATCCCAACGATGGGAAATCTACTTGTGGCTATTGTTTCTTTGTTGGTTCAAGTGCTATATCTTGGAAAAGTAAGAAAGACACCTTTGTTTCTCTATATTCTACCAAAGCTGAATATAAAAGTTTTACTAATGCATCTAAAGAAGCTCTATGGATTAGAAGAATTCTTGAAGATTTCAGTCTACTCAACAAGAACCTATACCTTTCTATTGTGACAATCAAAGTGCAATAGCCTTGGCAAAGAATCCTATCTACCATGCAAAATCAAAGCATAAATGTCTCTACCACCACTTCATTAGAGAACACATTGAAGAAAATAAATTGTCCCTCATCTATTTCAAGGGTGAAGATCAAGTTGTTGATATTTTCACAAAGCCTTTTTCTAGAGAGAAATTTGAATTTCATTGTAAGAACTTGGGTTTGATACTCTTTGATCTAATCTCCTCAAGTAAAGATTAAAGGGGGGTGTTAGAAGTAGTAATCTTTCCTCAGTTGTATTTATTTATTAAATGGGATAAAACAAGGTATCTCTTATGGATTTTATCCTTTAGTATACATGTAAAGGACATGTCATTTACTTTTCCTCTAGTCTTCATGTGAGGACAACTCATTTTTCCTAATTCCTTTTATAAAGGAAATTAGTTTATCCTCCTTAAGAGGATCTTGACACTTTGCACACAATTATTATGAATGGTGGCATTCATAGAAATGGGAGTTACACATACAATCACATAAAACTCTTTTCACATCTCTATAAAAGAGATACCTCTCTCATTCTTCCATACTTCACATCTTCTTGATGTTATTGTAATGAGCTAATTTGCTCCATGATCTTTCTTCCTCCTCTCACCTTCCTTAGGCTATTTCTACATTCTTAATATTACACAAGGGGTTTTCTTTGCTTTCCCCTTTCAAAATCTCTTGTCTCCATTCATGTTGATCCATTAGGAAGCTCATTTGGTTTATGGTAATATTCTTCACATTAAGCTCTCTTAGATTGTTTTATTAGGTCTTATTTTGCTCGATTTCTTACAAGTTAATTATACCATTCTGCATCAAGGGTTGATGTTTTGTCTCTATCAATTCCACCTTACATTGATCCCCTCTAGGATTGTTGAGATTGATATGACTGCTCCCCCCAATCCCCACCCCCAACAAATCCCACTTAGGATCACAGGCCCTAAAGCCCCTAGCCCCCAACCTTTGCCTAGTGGGTCCCCTATAGAGATGAAGCTCTCCTCCTTGGGTGAAAAATTGAAGTTGGAAAAAGGCAAAGAGAAGGAACTAAAGGACTTGGAGAATAAGGGGAGAGGTGGTAGGAGGAGGTCGGGGAGGATTGTGAAATCCAATGCAAAAAGGAGTTGAGATTTGGGGCCTTGTAGGAGGAGGATTTGGATTTGGAGGAGATGGGCCACCCTAAACTTAGGATTAAACATAAGGCTTCGAATTTTGGTGGGGGGGAATATGGAGGAGGAGGAAGTGGAGGTTTCCAATTCCTCAAGGTTTGGCTCAAGAGGTGTGATTAAAGAGGAGAAAGAGGTGACACATGTTTCGACCTCTATTGTAATGGGATGTGTGGACCTAACTTAGGACTACTTCCTTGATACTATGGATAGAGTACCCTCCCCTATTATAGTTTCCTCTCTTGTTAGGGTTTCTATCAAGGATAATATTATACCTAACCCTTCGATTGTGTAGGATGTCACTAAGGAGAAGGTGGATGGCTACCATTGTGGCAAGCAGGAGGTCACATAGGAGGTATGGAAGATGGTTGGCAATGAGCTAAGGGAGAGAATCTATGCCCTAGAGGAAAGAATGCATCTCTTGACTAAATTCACTATCAAGGTGATGCATGTTTTTGCTACCATGTTACATCTACTAAAGGATCAGGAGGGTGATCTGACCAAGGACGACTCCAGAATGTTGTTCGACTTTCTTGTTGAAGACCAGAAAAAAATCCTCTTGAGGAGGAAGGATGTCAAGAAGCCTTAGAGCGTTTTCCTCTCAGCTCTCTATATTTTTAATTTGCTGGTTGTCAAACTTTGTTGGGTTTAAGGCAGTTGTGCTTTTGTTTTTATAATTTCTTAGTTTTAATAGTTTTATTACAGGTAGTAGTTGTTTAATGCATGTTGATACCTTTATCTTCATGCTTCTAAACAATTCTTTTGTGTCAAAATTGGTAGGGGGTAATTTTGGTTGGTAGTAATCTGCTAGTTGTGGACTAGTTTTTTCTGTTTTAAGGGCCAACCCTCTTGTTTTGGCTACTTTTTAATTCAAAAACAATGTCAAAGCTCATATGAAAATATTCAATACATGCATCATCAAAAATTAGATCATATTAATTTTGAAGATCATATCTACTCATCATAAATGTATCTTTATTTGAACTTACTTGCACGGTCTCATTTCTTGCATCAAACTTATCATTTTGGCCATAAGGATAATTTATTAGTATCTCAAGATTGACTTCATTCAATCCTAGAGAATGAAAATGATCTCCAAAATTAAATTCTAACTTTGTTGGCACTTTCTACTAATTGTTAGGAGCCAATTAAAATATGTGAACATAACACATTGCTATGTCATTGTAGAAGACACTTAAAGTGTACTTAATTGCATGTTGGCTATGATCAAGGATAATTATTTGAAAATGCTTCAATAACTAAGGGATTTAAATAATCAATTATGAAATAATCATCAAATGGACATATTTCTCTAATTGTTGTATTTGATATTGCTTAATATCATTAATTAAATCATGTCCCTGAACATCATCTCAATAAAACCAAATATCTAGAAGATAATCATGTCTTATAGGTGATAATTTGACATATCATTCATTTATGAAGTATATAAGATAACATTAATTTTGTAGATAAAGGAAAATAATTGTTAATAAAATTCAACATTACATCTACATGTTGTCTTATCTATCCACTTGTACATATTACATGTTCAAATGATATTCATGTAAATATTACAAAGAAAATATTTCCTTTCCTTGCTATTAATTGAAATCAAGTTAACTATTGAATAAAAATATAAAAAATAAAAAACCCAAATTAATTCTTGATAGTTTAAGGAATCCATACAATTATACAAAAAACTTAGATGAAGTCATAATAATTGAAGGAATCTATAACATTATACAAATAACAATCTATATGAAGTCATATTAGTTTAAGGAATTATAGGAATTGTACAAATATATAAATATCAGCATCATATAATTCTCTATCATACAAATGATTACATAATATTCTCTATCAAGTTATTTGTAGTGAAAGCTTCTCACAATCTAGTATCATTATCTAAATGTTGGATACAATTGTCTAATTGTGTGTTGTCTTTGATGTCACACAAATGTCATATCAGTTGTCAGTTAGTGTTTACCGAGCTCACCTAGTTAGCAAGACAATTTTTCTTGTCTACCAAGCATTCCTAAAGTTTACTCTGTGAAGATAGTGTCGACTGAGCTCATTCGGGTGTCGAAGGAAATTATGGCAGAAAATAGTGTTAACCAAATTCGCATGGTTAACGAAGGCAAATTTGGACAGAGTTAGTGCTAATTGAGTTCACTCAGTTACCAAAATATTTTTTGCAAGTTCATAGTGTTAACCAAGCTTCTATTGGTTAACACAGGAAATCGTCTTAGAACTAGTGTTTACCAAGCAGGGTCGACTAATGAAGGATTTTGTTGTTTTCGCATAAGAAGCTTAATTATTTCAAGTATTGTTTCTATTTGACTATGGTGATGATTATTGGTTATTCTAATTTGAATTTAGGTTGACTTGAGAATCTAGATGGTATAAATGAAAGGTCAAGTTGAGATTTCTAGAGTATGTGTGAGTGTGTTGATTGAATTCAAAAGGAAAAAATGAGAGCAAACTTGAAGGATAAGCAAGTATCCTTGTACAGAAAAAAAGTGGTATTTGATCAAGAAGGATCAAGTATGAAGCAAAATAGAGATTTGTAATCAAAAATTTGGTTGCATCACAATTAGGTCATATTTTTACTCTCTAACCATTGTAACAGTGATCTAAAATCTCTTAATAGAGTTGGTTTAACAATCAATTGTAAATCCTCTAATAAGGTGACAATTCCATTGAATTGTTTTATGACCTCTTGCAAGGATACTCCTAACAAGTTGATTAAATCCTCTAACAAGGTTACACCTAACAGTGTGTTTTTTAACCTTTAACAGAATTGGCTCCTAATAGGGCTCACTTCAGAAGAGTGAAAAATAGTAACTAGTTACATTGGTAGTTTTTCCCATATTGGTTTTCCACATTAAATCCTAGTTTCTCATGTGTTCATTTTATTTCTCTTACGCTTGCAAATAAATTAGTATTGATGTTTTAAAATCTACTAAAAGTAATTCACACTCTGCATTTACCAAGTTACAAAAATTTTTGTGTGTTTCCCGAGTAACAACAGCAATTAGTTTTCTCAATTTAAATTTTATTGTTGACATCTAAGGGATCTAATATTTATTTTAGTGGTAACTAATACACCCCCTTCTCAATTACTCCTTCTATATTTCCAACAATTGGTATCAAAGCTTTTGGTGCTTGCAGGAAAGGTTTCAAGGACTTAAGCTAAATATCAAGATGTCTTACAAGACAGAGATTCCAAAGCTAAACAAAGACAACTTTTCAGCATGGCAAGGACTCATGAGACTTCATTTGGCCACCATTAGTGATTCAAGCTTGAAATACCTTGATGAACAATACAAAACCCCTACTGGTACATTATCTATTAGAGATCTTGCTGAGAAAAAGAACCATAATATCATGATGATGGATATTGCATCTGCTCTTAGCTATGATGAATTTGATGAGATCAAAGACTACAAAACTGCTTTTGATATGTGGAACAAGCTAAAGGACATCTATGGTGTGGTGATGACAATGTAAGGAGAGCCAAAGCAGAAAGCCTTAAAGGAAAGTTTGATCAGATGAGAATGAGAGAAGATGAAAATGTTGCCAAATATGTGGAAAGAATCAAAGCTAGTGTCAATGTAATTAGAGCTTCTGGAGGAGAAATCAAGGAAGAAACTATTGTAAGTAAATTTCTCATAACATTGCTTCCTATCGATGTAATTAAAGTATCTTCTATTCAAGAAAAGAGGTGTGACCCAAATCACAAGTTAAGTTTGGATGCCTTAGTTGGAAGATTGACAACTTTTGAGCTAGGAAACTTTGAAAATTATGTTCCAACCTCCAAAAATGTTGAGTCTGCATTTGAAGCTAAACTTTCACTCAAAGAGAAAGGCAAGAAAATAAAGGACATTTAGTCAAAAAGTGAAGAGGAAATAGAGGAAACTTCTGACAGTGATCCTGAAGCCGTTGAAGCTTTATTTGCAAAGAAATATTCTAGAGGTAGACAAAAGTACAAAGGTAAAGTTCCTTTAATCTATTTTTCATGTGAAAAGATTGGTCATATTGCTACCAAGTGCCGAAACAGAGAGAGAAAGGATGAGAAGAAGATTCACAAGTACAAAAGTGAAAAGGATTTCAAAAATCACAAATTGTACAAGGACAAAGGTAAGAAGACTTATTTTATGGCTAAATATTCTAATAATAGTGAAGATGAGATAGTATACATTATTGAAAAAGATGAATCTCATGAAGAAGAAGATAAGATGGAACTTATCACTAAATGATACATGGATCATAGATAGTGGATGTTCACATCATATTACTGGAGACAAAACAAAATTTGAACACTTTGAACACTATGATGGAGGTAGTGTAAGGTTTGGAAACAATGAACCTTGTTGCATAAAAGGGAAAGGTTGAATCTCTTTTACCAATGAACTTGTATGTGACAATGCCTATTGGGTTGAAGGACTGAAACATAATCTGTTAAGTGTAGCATAGCTAATCAACATTGGATTCAAGGTAGAATTCATACATGGCAAGGCAAGATTGTTGGATGAGAAAGGAAATCTAATTGGATCAGGAAAACAAACAAGAGGTAACCTATTTTATCTTGATCTTGGTGATTGCTCATATTTTATTGCTCAAATGGAAGAAAGTTGGTTATGGCACAGACGACTATGTCATGTAAACTTTGATAATATGGTCAAGATAAGAAAATTTAGAAAAGTAAAAGGAATTCCTAGTTTGAAGAAACCAGATGTTGGATTATGCAAAAATTGTCAAAAAAATGGGAAAGACTAGTTTTAAGAGCAAAAACTATCAATCTGAAGATGTCTTGGAAAATGAAAATTGGATTAAAGCCATGAATGAAGAAATAGAACAAATAGAGAAGAACAAAACTTGGACCCTTGTTCCTAGGCCTAAAGATAAAAATGTGATTGGAACAAAATGGGTATTCAGAGATAAGCTGAATGAAGATGGACAAGTATCAAGAAACAAAGCTAGACTAGTGTGCAAAGGCTATTCTCAAGAAGAAGGAATTGATTATGGTGAGACTTTTTCTCTTGTTGCAAGATTAGAAAGTGTTAGGACCCTACTTGCATATGTTGCTCATAGAGGATTCAAAGTATATCAAATGGATTTTAAATCTACATTTGGCAATGGTATTCTTGATGAAGAAGTCTACATTGAACAATCAAAAGGTTTTGTTGATCTAGACAAAAGGGACATGGTCTGAAAATTACAGAAAACACTATATGGTTTGAAACAAGCTCCTAAAGCATGGTATGAAAGGTTACACAACTATCTTATATAGATTGGTTTTCAAAAAACTAATGATAACAGTAGTTTGTATATCAAGGAACCAGATAACAAGATTGTATTGGCAGAGATATTTTTTGATGACACTCTATTTACAGGGAATGATGATCTATGCAAAGAATTTTTAGAACAAATGAACAAAGAGTTAGAGATGTCCATGTTTGGTAAGATAAAATTCTTTGATGGATTATAGATATAGTAGAACAAGAATGATATCTACATTACTCAGTCTAAATATATCAAAGTGATACTCAAGAAGTTTGGTATGGAAGATTCTAAACTAGTTGGTTCCGTTATGTGTACTTGACTAAAGCTTACAAAATATGATGATTTCAAAGACGTAGATTAGACCTTATACAAATAAATGATTGAAAAATTACATTATGTAGTTCACACAAGGCCTAATATTGCCTTAGCAGTTGGAATAGTGGCAAGATCCTCATAAAAACCTAGAGAAAATCATATGGTGGCAATCAAGAGAATCTTGAGATATCTGAAAGGTACTAAAGACTATGGTTTATGGTGCAAACTTGGAGGAAACTCAGACCTAAAGGTATTCACTAATGTTGATTGGGTAGGAAATCTTGATGATAGAAAAAGCACAAGTGGTGGAGTATTCTTTCTTGGTAAAAGGTTGGTATCTTGGACAAGCAAGAAGAAAAATTGCACATCCCAATCCACGGTAGAAGCAAAATATGTTGCAACAGCAGTGAATTGTTCTAACATTGTTTGGTTTAAAAAATTGCTAGAAGGAATGAAGGTTGAGATCAAAGAACCAGTTGTCATGTTTTATGATAAGACTAGTTTAATTAACATATCAAAGAGTCCAGTGATGCATTCCAAAACAAAGCACATTGTTATAAAATAGCATTTTGTCAAAGAACTGGTGTAGGACAAAAAAATCAGATTGGAATATGTTCATACAAAAGAATAGATTGCAGACATATTCACCAAGCCATTACCTAAGGATGCATTCCTATATCTAAGAGGTAAGTTAGGTGTCATTCCCCTATCTGAAGCTCACTATATGAAGTTTTAGTGATGCATCAATAGGAACCAAGTTGAAGATCAATTAGTTGATGTGGCATAGTCAAGAGAATATTGCATATGAATCAATACTCAAGGTACATTGATACTAATTTGGCATCTGTTGTCTTTGGCATGTGTTGTCAAAGAGGGAGAAGATTACTATCATAAATAGTTATGTAACTCCTTCACAGAGGGAGATTACTGCATGACAGAAGAAGCCTTTGGTGAAAAATCTAAGAGGGATAAAAATTTCTATCAGAAAAAGTCTTGGTCTCAAATTTCATTGTGCTATGACATGTTGTGTTGCCATCAATTCCAAAGAGGGAGATTGTTGGATACAATTGTCTAATTGTGTGTTATCTTTGATGTTATACAAATTTCATATCAGTTGTCAGTCAGTGTTTATCAAGCTCACTTGGTCAGCAAGATAGCTTTCCTTAGTCTACCGAGCATTCTTGAAGTTTACTCTGTGAAGATAGTGTTGACCAAGCTCACTCGAGCATCGAAGAGAATTATGGTAGAAAATAATGTTAATCGAATTCGCATGGTTAACGAAGGGAAAGTTGGACAAAGTTAGTGCTAACCGAGTTCACTCGATTACCAAAAGATATTTTGCAAGTTCGTAGTGTTAACCAAGCTTCTGTTGGTTAACACTGAAAATCGTCTCAGAATCTGTGTTTACCTAGTAGGGTCAACTAATGAAGGATTTTTTTGTTTTGGCATAAGAAGCATAATTATTTGAAGTATTGTTTCTAGCCGATTATGGTGATGATTATTGGTTATTGTAATTTGAATTTGGGCTGACTTGACAATCTGGATGGTATAAATGAAAGGTCAAGTTGAGATTTCTAGAGTGTGTGCAAGTGTGTTGATTGAATTAAGAAGGAAAAAGTGATCTAAAATCTCTTAACATAGTTGGTTTAACAGCCAATTGCAAATTCTCTAACAAGCTGACAATTCCATTGAATTTTTTTAAGACCTCTTGTAAGGCCACTCCTAACAGGGTGATTAAATCCTCTAACAAGGTCACACCTAACAGTGTGTTTTGTAACCTTTAAAAGGGTTGGCTCCTAAGAGGGCTCACTTTAGAAGAGTGAAAAATAGTAACTAGCTACATTGGTGGTTTTCCCATATTGGGTTTCCACGTTAAATCCTAGTGTCTCATGTGTTCATGTTATTTCTCTTATGCTTGCAAATAAATTACTATTAATGTTTTAAGATCTGCTAAAAGTAATTCACACTTTGCATTTATCGAGTTACAACATTTTCTAGTGTGTTTACCATGTAACAACAAAAATTAGTTTTCTTAGTCTAAATTTTATTGTTGACATCTAAGGGATCTAGGATTTATTTTAGTGGTAACTGATTAAACCCCCCTCTTAGTGACTCCAATATTTCCAACACTACCTATTAATTGTATTGTGGTGTGTTGGACAAAGGATCTAATAACATACCAAAAATCTTCTCCCATCTTGAATCATCATTAATTTGAAATTGGTGGCACATTCCTCAAATCTATTTGTTACAGTTGATACTGTGAGTAGGATAATCCTTCATCACTTATTTTTGTCCTTGCTTGGAAAAGGTGAGTCATTACCATCATCTGCTAACATGTTATTTCTAAGTTTTTTTTTCTCTAATCCTTCATAGCATGTGGACTTATCTAGAAATTTGCAACTGTAGGACCAGAAAAATGGGTTAAAAGCATAACACACTATGAGCAAATCACAAACCCAATCAACATGTATTAGCACCCACTAGTCTACCATGAAAGCCAAACAAAACAAAAGAAAGCAAGCATAATCAAAAACTCCCTTTTTCGTTTGTAGCTCCCATGTCCTTCTTTCTTCTCCAAATGATTGTAGCTCCAAAGTTGCCTATAGTGCACACAAAATTGAAGCAAAAGCCTATGATAGTGATAATGCCATGAGAATACTTGAAGTGTGATTTTATGTGAGAGAGAGAATGTAAAATGAAAATTAGTAGAGACTCAAAAACTCAAAGATTCAAGGACTCAAGACTTAAGCATTCTCCTCAAAGAGACCCCAAAATGAGAGAAGAGTGTTCATTTTATAATCAACACTCAAAGTGAGGGCACTAGATTTGTCACCCATAGATGTGCGATGTGGCAAGAGATTCCTATGACGCATATGATAGAATATGCCAATTTTGAGATTCTATGACACACGAGAGTCAAATTTGGAAGAGAATCTATGACAGGTCATAAGATTCCTCAACCCACTTAAAGCCAAGAATCTATGACGAATAAGCCAAATAGGGACATGCGTAAGAGGTAATAATAATTCCTATGATGTATATGACAGAATATGCCAAAAGTAAGATTCTATGACACATGAGAGTCAAATTTGGAAGAGAATCTATGACGTGTCATAAGATTCCTCAACCCACTTAAAGCCAAGAATCTATGACGAATAAGCCAAATAGGGACATGCATAAGAGATAAGAATATTTGATTATGACAAATCTCAGCCAAGTGTCAAAAGAGAATCCACAAGGTGTCACATCCAAGCGCATGATGATGAAATATTTTATGGAATATTTGAATTAAAAATCATTTTATTCCACAAAATAAGAATTAGTAGAAAATGGAATTAATGATGGAAAATAGAACTTAGGAAATTGTAAATTTTCATGGTTTGTAGATAATGAATCAATTAATTAATAAAATTAATTAATTGAGGATGATAATTAGGAAGAATAATTAGTGAGAATAATAGAATTAAATTATGGGTTATTTAATCCTATAGAGAAAATTAGTAGATGATTGGCCAAATTGATTAAATGAATGTGACTGTATCTTTTGATGAAAATGTGATGATGATGGATATCGAATAAGATGATGAAAAGGTAGACCAAAGACATGGTCAAATTAATTGATAGATCAAAATTGATAACATGCCAAGGATACATGACATGAATTAATTGATATGTAACATTTAACCGACATTGTAAATGCTACAGGATTGAAATTGATTGATAAGGTTCGATCATAATAACATCGACGGACATTGTCAATATTATTAAAATGGTTGATGATGCCATGATCTGACATTGAAAGTCTCAACAATGTCAAAGGTTGAATGACATGAATGATAGTTTGACCTAGCACTGAGAGCCACGACAATACTAAGGTCAGATTGATAAGATTGATAAGTTGATAGATTTCCAAGGCACTGAAAGCCACAAAATTACCTAGGAGTCAGACAAATGATGATTGATTTGGGAAGTTTGATACATTTCAGGTTGATTAGGACTAATTTTGAGTGATTTTGGGTTGATTTGGGGTGATTTCGAGTTGATTTGGGGTGATTCTGAGTTGATTTGATATGATTTCGAGTTGATATGAAATTGATGTGAAAGCGGATACAAATGACGAAATATGGTCAATCTAGCCAAAAGATCAAAGTTAGTAGAATGAGAAAATGGGACAAATTAGTATGAAGAAGTGATGAAGTTGTAGATGCGAACCATTTTTAAGCATCTACATTTTGCCCCTCTTTGATACAATGTGATTTAGAGCGTTGTATCAAAGAATATTGATGAGAAAGCCACAACATGCCCCAGTAGGGATGATATATATGGGTGCCCCCTCAAGAAATTGACTAAGATAAGCATATGATAAGTTAATTTATCGACAACAAGAAGACAAAACCATAGCAACTGACGGAATGACCCGAAACTGTGCGTGCATGCCCAAAATGATGGAAAGATGTCATAACATAAGGGAAATCATCAAAAATGGTCGTATTTGGTTGAAGATGATAAGAAAAATGTCAGACTGAGGTTGAACCAGGTGGAAAGCCACAGAAAGGTTATTGACAGAGTAGGATGATGCAGGAATGCATGAATGCGAGATGAAGATGATTTGGTGAATCAGAAGACATGATCATGGTGATGGAGAATGAGATGACGAAGAAAGATGAGATAAGGAGATGTTAGTATGATGGAAAGACTTTTGCTTCTAGAAAGTGCACTATATGTCAAATGGAGCTTTATTTTGATATGGCAAAGGGAATACAACGCATCATGGCATAAAGGGCCAGAGCACAAATGCAAGCCTTTTGCGTAAACAAGCACGATGCAAACATAGAATGACCTTGTCCTTCCTGAGGCATATGTACATGCCCCAGACTCTCAAAGGTACATTATAACAGACAAAAATGGAAAAAAGATGACCATGAACCATCCTGACTAGTCTCATAGATTAGTTTTATATCATCGAGTGGCATACGAACATGATCAAAGAAAAACAAAGCAAAAAATAAATCACTCACTAAACAGCGTGAGCCAACAGCTATCCTTGTCCATTATTACTTGCTTTTTAGTGTGTTAGGTGTTTAGATGGTGTTCGATATGTTGACAGTGTGATAGTTCTGGTTGTGTATTCAGTTGATAAGTTCATAGTGACATGTTGGATTGATTGTTGGTTCCTGTTGCTCAGATATTGGGATTGGCATTGAAGTGTAGTGCTTTGATTTTCAGTCTGCAAAGTGCAAGTGTGAACGCAAAAGGGGTGGTTATCCACAATGAATATGTACAAGGTTTATTGCAAATTTTTGACAAGTTTTGTGATTTTTAGGGTTTTTGGGGATATTTGATTTTTTTTGTGACTGATTTCTTTAGGTCATTTTATGATTTTTATGGTTTATCTCAGGACATTTTATGATTTTTAGTGATTTTTTCAAGATCGTATTTGAATGTTTAGGATTTTTTCAGGACATTATGTGATTTTTAGTGATTTTCTCAAGATATTTTATGATTTTTAGGGATTTTTTCAGGACATTATGTGATTTTTAGTGATTTTCTCAGGACATTTTATGATTTTTAGGGATTTTTTCAGGATCGTATAAGCATAAACAAGTGTTAGCTCCAATCCATTATGCGATAGGTCTAATGGATAAAAAGCACTTAGGGATATGCCCCCAATTCAAATTCAACCTCATGCACCATATAGGTAATATGCCCCCAGACAAGACGCAAACTATGTACAGAGGCTAATGACAAAGTGTGTGTGTAGACAGGTGATACTTAAGCAAGGTAACGAAGGACATTAACCAGTTCATGAGCCATGATAAGGAACCAAGGATGTCTTGCAATATGAAGGATATGATCAAGGAATGATAGAGGAGGAAAAGACCAGATGGAATCCTGATAGATGGAGGAGCGACACTGATTACACATGGCGCCTGTTTGCCAGGTTTTCACTTTTGGACGAAATTTTTCTCTTGACTCAAATTTTTGTGCCAAGATGCCTGCTTGCCAGGTTTTCATCAAGGCATCCATTTTTTTCATGACTTTTTTCACTTTTTTTCTTTGCTTTTTTCATGACTTTTTGCTATTTTTTTGATATTTTTTCAGGACATTTAGATGAAACCAAGAATGTCACTGACAAATGCTGAGAAGATATCTGTTGTTGGTGCTGCTAGCTAATGAGCTCTGGATCCATGACTGACCATAACTATGGAGGATTTGTTCCGAGTTTGTAGCTAAAATCAAACCACTAGAAAGGCCTCAAGAGATACCACCATGTACTGTATGTAAGACAATGTCTATCTCTTGCGAATCAAGGCATTTGAGGATAATTGGGTCAATAGATGTATCATGTGGGATGTCACTGATAATGACATATGCAAAGGATTTTTGGATAAAGGATTGATTTTGGTTATTGGACAAAGTAGGTAGTTGGATTTGGGGATAAACAAAAGGATATAAGGGAGGGTTGGGAGGGTTGAGACCAATGACCTTCCATATGAATTTTGATCAAGAGAGCTCTAAAAGACTTTGTGGTATGTTGAACACTAGAACACTAATATTCGTGGCATCATATTTTTCATTTTGTATCAGTGGGAGCTGCTTAGCTTTTAATTTTTTATAGTCTATGGCACTTTTTGATTTTCAACAAGAGACCTATGCTTGCTATCTTTTTCTCTTTTTTCTTTGTAACTAGAAAGTGGAGTTGGCTAATATGCCAATGTGTTCTCTTTAGGAGAAACTACTTCTTTATGATCTTCAGTCATAATGCCTTCAAATTCTATTATAAGAGTGTCATCATTGTCGAATCGATCAAAAATTGGTGGTCCACGTTGGTCCCAATCCAAAGGTTTAGGATAACTTGAGGAGATGTCACCATCAGTGTTGAATGGGCTTTGGTTGAGGTTAGATATGTGGGTAACTGATTCAACTGGGTCATTGGGGTTATGCTTAGAGGCTAGGGGATTGTTGATTACAAGGGGGGTATCCTCAGATGTCTTTTCATCATTCAAAACATCCATAGTCTTACATGTAGGTGTCATGGTACTAGGAGGACCTATTCTTAATGGTTTAAATCCAAGCCCCAAACTAGGAGGTTGTCCTTCTGTAGTGATAAGTTCAATGATTCCTTGTTTTTTAGATCCAAGACCACTATAGCCATCATAGCCTTGTTTCTGCATGATAATAAACCAAGTCCATACTTGTTAGGAGATATCAAAGTTGGTTCGCATTCTGCTTTTGCTTTCTCAATACACACGGATGTATTCTCATTGATAGAAATATCATTCTTTGTACTGATCTCTGAATGTTGTGCTTGAAGTTGTTGTGATTTACCATGAGATTGGGGAGAAACTAGTGACTCCCTAATGTGAGAGACTTGAGACATAAAGTACTCTCCACACCCATTGTCTTCAATCTTTATCTTTTCCTTGGCTTTACTGAGCATTATATCAGCATCCACATACTTAGAGGAATTTTTAGGTTGTGCTTCATTGTTTGTTGGGATTTGGAATGCAGTAGCATCTCTTAGATTAGCACAAAACTGGAAAGGATCTGGATCGCCGGGGATGGTAACCTCCACGTTGTCATAGGAAAACTTTAGACATTGATGATATGTAGAAGGGACTTCTTTCATAACATGAAGCCAAGGGCGTCCTAGTATCATGTTGCAATTCATTTCTATATCTAGGACATGGAACAATGTATCTTCAATAGCTAGACCAACTCTGACAGGTAATGTGATGATGCCCTTGGAGAAGCGTTCACCATCATCATAAGATTTTATTGTGATTCTTCGAGATGGATCCACATCATCTTCAGAATAACCCAAAATATTGACAACCTTAAGAGTATAGATGTTCAGTCCTGCTCCTCCATCTATTAAGACGCGTCTGACTTTGGCATTATGGATAAAGACTTCGAGATAAAG